>OZ023153.1:11906793-12506793 GCA_963675895.2 Styela plicata
TCACAATATTCTGGAGAGGGCCAAGAGTATTCTTCACTACAGAGTGATAAGACAATTTCTACACCAAGCAGATCATTGAAGAAAGAGTCTTCAAAGTCAGAGAAGTATGAAAAATCAATCACTGAAGGTGCAGATACTATTGCTGGAATATATGAAACGCCATCATCTATGAAAGAGGGTTCAGTATCAGAATCACAATATTCTGAAGTGAGTCAAGAATATTCATCACAACAGATAAGTGATAAACCATTTTCTACACCAAGTAGAGCACTGAAAATGGAGTCTTCAACATCTAAGAAATACGAAAAGTCAGTCACCAAAGATATTGATGTATATGAAACGCCATCGTCTCTGAGACGAAGATCAGTTCCAGCATCAGAATATTCTGTAGAGAGTCAAGAATATTCATCGCAACAAATAAGTGATAAACCAATTTCTACACCAAGTAGATCACTGAAAATGGAGTCTTCAACGTCCGAGAAATATAAAAAATCAACCACCAAGGATGTTGGCGTATATGAAACGCCATCATCTCTAAGACAGGGATCTGTGGCAGAATCACAATATTCTGGAGAAAGTCGAGAGTATTCATCACTACAGATTGATAAGCCATTTTCTCCACCAAGCAGATCGTTGAAAAAAGAGCCTTCAAGATCACACAAGTATGAAAAATCGACTACCAAAGATGCAGATACTATTGTTGGCACATATGAAGCACCATCATCTCTGAAATATGATTCAACGGCAGAATCACAATATTCTGGAGAGAGTCTAGAGTATTCATCATTACAGAGTGATAAGCCAATTTCTACACAAAGCAGATCATTGAAACAAGATTCTTCAAAATCAGGGAAATATGAAAAATCAACCACTAAGGGTGTCAGTGCATATGAAACGCCATCATCCCTGAGGCAGTACTCAATAGCAGAATCACAATATTCATTGTATTCAACCAAAGCACCTGATAAATCAGAGCCAAAAATATCATATGAGTATTCACAGCCTGATAATAAACAGGACATTATTTCTGAGTCGAGAAGTTCACCTCTTGATCACCAGGTGGGTTCTGTTGAAAGCCAATTTGATGAATACAAATCTGAGTTTAGTCCTTCTGATACTAGTTATCAGAAATTGCGAAAACAGTCAAAGATGAAAGAAATGAGCAATGTATCATCTGAAGAATTGTCTTATGAGCCTAGGTCACCTACTGAATCTGTGCATGAAACTCGTGATAAACAACCTGATAAAGTGGTTACTATAGCATCAGACAGAACATTGTCTTCAGGAATCTTCCCTAGTGAAACTGCTTCTGAAAAAGATGATTCTGCCCAGCACCATGTTACATCCCTGCAACAGAGTTTATCAGATTATGAGTACTCTGTAATGCAAAAATCTGATGAAGTCACACCACCAAAATTAGTCTTAGACCAATCTAAAAGTGTCTCTCAGTATTCTAACCAATCCAGTTCGCAGAAGCCAATTGAAAGTTACGATAGCATGCAGAATATCAGAAAAAAATCTTCTACAGATTTAAAAACTGTGAAAACCGAATCAAGATTTGGAGTGCGTTTACCTGATGGACGCAAGATATCTCATCAAATGAATGCTAATGATAGACTGAAGTCTAGAAAGAGTTCTATTGTATGGTCTCAAAAAGATAACGCGCAGATTGATGATTATCATCAATTGCCCAAATCTTCGGTGGCTAGTGAGTCTGAATCCTCAGAATATTATGATGATCAACCTCAACAATCTTCAGTCACCCATATTTATTATGAAGAGCCTCCTAAGAAAATATCAAAGTATTCTGGTAGTCTTGAACATGAGAAAATAGATACAGCAATACCTGTTTCATCACAAGAAGGTATATATTCATTATCATTATCTCGCTCATACTCTGGTGATGTGACTGTCCTAGAACACAATAAAAGTTATCAACTTCTAGATGATGGCAAAATAAAAGTGGTACCAGAGTCAAGAGCAGTCTCTGATACAAGCATAGCTTCACGATATGATAGAACTATTACCACAAATGTTGAGCCAGATAGTGTATATGAAAAACCATCATCTCTGAGAAAGGATTCTGTGATGGAATCACAATATTCTGAGGAGGTCGTGGAATATTCATCACAACTGATAAGTGATAAACCAATTTCTACACCAAGCAGGTCACTGAAAAAGAAGTATTCAAAACCAGATAAATATGAGAAATCAACCACTAAAGAGGCAGATACCATTGTTGACAAATATGAAAAACCATCATCTCCGAGACACGATTCAGTTGAAGAATCACATTATTCTGGAGAGAGTCAAGAATATTCATCACAACTGATAAGTGATAAACCCATCTCTACACCAAGCAGGTCACTGAAAAAGAAGTATTCAAAACCAGATAAATATGAGAAATCAACTACTAAAGAGGCAGATACCATTGTTGACAAATATGAAACACCGTCATCTCTGAGACACGATTCAGTTGAAGAATCACATTATTCTGGAGAGAGTCAAGAATATTCATCACAACTGATAAGTGATAAACCAATTTCTACACCAAGCAGATCACTGAAAAAGAAGTATTCAAAACCAGATGAATATGAGAAATCAACCACTAAAGAGGTAGATACCATTGTTGACAAATATGAAACACCGTCATCCCTGAGACACGATTCAGTTGAAGAATCACATTATTCTGGAGAGTGTCAAGAATATTCATCACAACTGATAAGTAATAAACCAATTTCTACACCAAGCAGATCACTGAAAAAGAAGTATTCAAAACCAGATAAATATGAGAAATCAACCACTAAAGAGTCAGATACCATTGTTGACAAATATGAAAAACCATCATCTCCGAGACACGATTCAGTTGAAGAATCCCATTATTCTGGAGAGAGTCAAGAATATTCATCACAACTGATAAGGGATGAACCAATTTCTATACCAAGCCGATCACTGAAAAAGAAGTATTCAAAACCAGATAAATATGAGAAATCAACCACTAAAGAGGTAGATACCATTGCTGACAAATATGAAACATCATCATCTCTGAGACACGATTCAGTTGAAGAATCACAATATTCTGAAGTGAGTCAAGAATATTCATCACAACTGATAAGTAATAAACCAATTTCTACACCAAGCAGATCACTGAAAAAGAAGTATTCAAAACCAGATAAATATGAGAAACCAACCACTAAAAGTGCAAATACTATGGTTGAACAAAATTTAGTCTATAAGAGGAAATCATCTGTAAAGCAAAAAGATTTTTTGACTCCTCGACCATCCTTGATATCTGTAACTGTGTCGGACTCGCGTGATTACTCCAGGTCACACAGCCCTCAGATTTACAAACGTAGCTCAATACTTGATGAAAGTTCGGATGAACTGAGTGTATCTTTGGAAGAAATGCCATCAAAATTAGAGAGCGAGCAAGGTTATTCAGTTCATAAACCTAGTGAATACAGCTATTACAAACCAACCAGTGTCAAGAAATCAGAAGAAAAGTATCTTGGTGAGGAGGAAATTGAGTTTGCCTCATCTTCAAAATCATATCTGAGTTTGAAAAAGCAAATTGAGGATGAAGATGTGTCATTATCATGTATGGAACATACAAGTATTATAAATGAAGAAGAACATAGCTTAATATTGGATGATTCCTTGATAGAATCCGGATCTGAAATACAATCAAAAGTTCATCCTTCTCAAATATTACAGGAAATCCATCGTAGAAAATCAGTGTTAAAACCACTAGTTCACTCTGAAAGACCTGAGATGCAATCAAAAGTCCATCTGAGAAAATCTGAAACACATCACAGAAAATCTGATTTGAGATCACAAGTTCAACTTGAAAAAATGGAGACAAGACACAAGGTTCACCCAAGAAAGTCTGAAATTCATTCTGAAGTATCAGAGGTTTACTCGAGAAAGTCTGAATTAGAACCTGAAGTTATTTCCAAGAAATCTGAGTTAAAACCAGGATCCATGATATCTGCATCTGCATCAGACTTGAGTGATTATTTTAGATCACACATCCCCAAAATTCAGAGTCCTAAAAGTAGATCAATACCTGGTGAATTGTCTGGAGAACAGAGTTTATCTGAGGAAGAAATACCATCCAAAGCACAGACCGTACATGATTATTCTGTGCATGACACTAGTGAGCGCAGTTATTACAGACCAAGTAGTCTCAAGAAATTAGAAGAAAAACATCTTAGTGAAGAGGAAACCATGTCTGTTTTGTCTTCAAAATCATATCTGAGTTTGACAAAGCAAATTGCAGATGAGGATGTTTCTGTATCATCTATTGAACTTATGACTAGTGTTGGTGAAATTGAAGAGAATGAAGATAGTCAGAAAAAATTGAAACCAGGGTATCACCGTGAAAGACCTGAGATACAATCGGAAGTGTATCAGAGAAAGTCTAAAATCAAACACGAAATACATTCAAGAAAACCTGAATTGAAACCTGATATACGCCCCAGAAAATCCGAATTGAAACATGAAATACATCCCAGAAAATCTGAATTGAAATCTGAAATACATCCCAGGAAATCTGAATTGAAACCTGAAATACATCCCAGAAAATCCGAATTGAAACCTGAAATACATCCCAGAAAATCTGAATTGAAACCTGAAATACATCCCAGAAAATCTGAATTGAAACCTGAATTACATCCCAGAAAATCTGAATTGAAACCTGAATTACATCCCAGAGAATCTGAATTGAAACCTGAAATACATACCAGAAAATCTGAATTGAAACCTGAAATACATCCCAGGAAATCTGATTTCAAATCCAAAACAGAACGAGATGTCCATCAAAAAAAATCTGAGTTGAAATCAGACTTGAAACCAAAGGTTTACTCAGGAAAATCTGACTCAAAACCGGACATTGATCTCGAAGAATGTGAGTTTAAACCAGACATTGATCTTGAGGAATCTGAGTTGAAACCAGACATTGAGCTCGAGGAATCTGAGTTAAAACCACAAGTTCAACCAACAAAATCTGATTTAAGGCTCCAAGTTCATCCCAGAAAATCAAAGATGAAACCAGAAGTCTCCCTGATAAAGCCTGAATTGAAACCACAAGGTGATCTCAGGAAATCTGATATTCTTACCAGAAAATCCGAGTTGGAGCCACAAGTTCAACCAACAAAATTATCATTGAAGCCAGAAGTTCATCCCAGAAAATCAAAGTTGAAGCCAGAGATTCCTCGAAGAAAGTTTGAATTGAAACCAGAAGTTTACCAAAGAAAATCCGAAATAAAACCAGCAAGCATAAAAAAGAAAGTAACTAAAATATCAAAGCTTGAAGACGATTCTCATAGAGAAAAGGAGCATGTTCAAAATTTTATAGAAGATTCAGGTAAAATCGACTTGAGTCAGAAAGAACATGTTCCCCATGACAAGTTTTCAATACCTGATGAACTTCATTCAGAAACAGAACCCTCTGATTTTGATGAGACTGGTGTCTGGGAAGAAGAGTGGTTTGATGACGATGAAGTGATGTCTGGGGCACTCGATGATGATGGTGAACTTGTGATACCCGTCAGGCAAGATTATGAAACTCCGAAAAAAAGAAGTCGAAAAAGTTTTTTGCACAGAAATCACCTTGGCACTATTCCATCTTATGCCGAAACTCGTTCTTTCGATTTAATATCTGATGGCAAGCCTGAGGCCAATCAAGAAAAACAATTGCAGAAGACCAAACCGAAAAGTCCTCGTGAGAGTTTATCAAAGATCGGAAAACGAGCTTCCAAAAAGAAAAAACGAAGATTTTTTTCTTGTTGTACATGTGCTAAGGATAGTTCAACCACTTTGGAAAGCATATTAGCTGAGCAAATTTTGGCAGATGTCATGTCAGGAATTGAATCTGATTTTTCAGAAACATCTGATGATTTTTTAAAACAAAGCAGTACTGAGACCAAAGACACTGATTTTGAGAAATATGATCACAGTTATGAGCCAAAGGCAAAAATACCTGACTATGGGGTAGTTACTAAAACGACAATAGCAGATATAAATGCAGAGGAATCTGATCACAGTTTTGAGCCGAAGACAAAAATAACTGATTATCGGGAGGTTACTAAAACGACAATAGCAGATATAGATACCGCAGCATCAAAGGAATCATCCAAAGATCCCAATACATCAATAGCTTCATTATCTACTCTATCATTCAATACTGCTTTTGGCGGGGATACCAGTTACCTATTTGGCAAAAATTCTTCTCCTGCCAAACACAACATATCTAAGTCTTCAATATCGTACTTGTCGTATCATACAGCTCTTGGTGGAGATTCAATTGGTGAAATTGACCAATCAATTGATGTTGGGAAATCTTATGAAGCTGATGTAGCTGATTTGAAACCTGAAATACATCTGAGAAAATCTGATATGAAACTTACGATACATCCCAGAAAGTCTGAATTGAAATCTGAGATTCATCCCGGAAAATCCGAATTGAAACCTCAGATACATCCGGGAAAATCTGAAATGAAACCTGAAATACATCCCAGAAAGTCAGAATTGGAACCTGAAATAAATCTGAGAAAATCTAAAATGGAACCTAAGATACATCCCAGAAAATCTGAATTGAAAGATGAAATACATCTCAGAAAATCTGAATTGAAACCCGAGATACATCCCAAAAAATCTGAAATTGAAGCTGAGATACATCCCAGAGAATCCGAATTGAAAGATGAAATACAACCCAGAAAAGAATTGAAACCTGAGATACCTCACAGAAAATCTGAATTGAAAGATGAAATGCACTCCAGAAAATCTGAATTGAAAGATAAAATGCATCCCAGAAAATCTGAATTGGAAGGTAAAATACATCCCAGAAAGTCTGAATTGAAACCTGAGATACATCCCAGAAAATCTGAAATTGAACCTGAGATACATCCCAGAAAATCTGAATTGAAAGATGAAATACATCCCAGAAAATCTGAATTGAAATCTGAGATACATCCCAGAAAATCTGAATTGAAATCTGAGATACATCCCAGAAAATCTGAATTGAAATCTGAGATACATCCCAGAAAATCTGAATTGAAATCTGAGATACATACCAGAAAATCTGAATTGAAATCTGAGATACATCCCAGAAAGTCTGAATTGAAACCTGAAATACATCCCAGAAAATCTGAATTGAAATCTGAGATACATCCCAGAAAGTCTGAATTAAAATCTGAGATACATCTGAGAAAATCTGAATTGAAAGATGAAATACATCCTAGAAAGTCTGAATTGAAACCTGAGATACATCCCAGAAAATCGGAATTAAAACCTGAGATACATCCCGGAAAGTCCGAATTGAAACCCGAGATACATCCCAGAAAATCTGAAATGAAACCTGAAATACATCCCAGAAAATCTGAAAGGAAATCGGAGACACATCCCAGAAAATCTGAATTGAAAGATGAAATGTATCCCAGAAAGTATGAATTGAAACCTGAGATACATCCGAGAAAATCTAAATTGA
This sequence comes from Styela plicata, assembly GCA_963675895.2. NCBI lineage: Eukaryota > Metazoa > Chordata > Ascidiacea > Stolidobranchia > Styelidae > Styela > Styela plicata. The sequence continues at coordinate 11,914,280 of OZ023153.1, forward strand.
AAGATGAGATACCTCCCAGAAAGTCAAAATTGAAGCCTGAGATACATTCCCAAAAGTCTGAAATGAAACCTGAAATGCATCTCAGAAAGTCTGAATTGACACCAGAGATACATCCCAGAAAATCTGAATTGAAAGATGAGATACCTCCCAGAAAGTCAAAATTGAAGCCTGAGATACATTCCCAAAAGTCTGAAATGAAACCTGAAATGCATCTCAGAAAGTCTGAATTGACACCAGAGATACATCCCAGAAAATCTGAATTGAAAGATGAGATACCTCCCAGAAAGTCAAAATTGAAGCCTGAGATACATTCCCAAAAGTCTGAAATGAAACCTGAAATGCATCTCAGAAAGTCTGAATTGTCACCAGAGATACATCCCAGAAAATCTGAATTGAAAGATGAAGTACATCTCAGAAAGTCTGAATTGAAACCTGAGATACATCCCGGCGAATATGAGCTTAAATCTCAGATACATCCCAGAAAATCTGAAATCAAACTTGAAATGCATCCCAGAAAATCTGAATTGAAACCCAAGATACATTCCAGAAAATCTGAAATGAAACCTGAGATACATCCCAGAAAATCTGAAATGAAACCTGAGGTACATCCCGGTAAATCTAACATACATCCAGGAAAGTCTGAATTGGAATCGGAAGTTTATCAGAGAAAATCCGAAATCAAACCAGAAGGCATAAGCAAGAAAGTAACTGAAATATCAAAGCTTGCAGTTAATTCATATATAGAAAAAGAGCATGTGCAAAATACTTCACAAGATTTAAACAAAAGCAAGTTCGAACAGAAAGAAAATGTTTGCCATGACAAGTTCATATTACCTGATGAATTACATACAGAAACAGAACCGACGGATATTGTTGAGAACGGTTCCTGTGAAGAAGAGTGGTTTGATGAGTCTGAAGATGATGAAATGATATTTGAGGTGTTCGATGATGACAATGATGAAATTGCACTCGTGATACCTGACTTGCAAGATTATGAAACTCCAAAAAAGAAAAGTCGAAAAAGTTTATTACACAGAGATCGTCGTGGCACTATTCCATCCTATGCCCAAACTCATTTTTGCGATTTAATATCAGATGGCAAGCCTGAGGAACACAAAATCGATCATAGTCCAGAGAAGCATTTGGAAAAGACCAAACCAAAAAGTCTATGTAAGAGTCTGACAAAGATCGGAAAACGAGCCTCCAAAAAGAAAAAGCGAAGAAGATTTTTTTCATGTTGTTCATGCACTAAGGATAGTTCAACCACGTTAGAAAGCATATTGGCTGAGCAAATTTTGGCAGATGTTATGGAATCTGTATCAGGAATAGAATCGGATTTTTCAGAAACGCCTGATGTATTTTCAAAACAGAGCAGTACTGAGACCACGGGTGCTGATTTTGACGAATCTGATCATAGCTTTGAGAAAAAGTCAAAAATATCTGACTATCAGGAAGTTACTAAGACAACAATAGCAAATACGAATGCTGCAGCAACAGAAAAACTATCTGGAGATCTGGATGCATCAAAGACTTCAATATCTTATAGGTCTTATCATACTGCTTTTGGTGGAGATCCCCTTTACTTATTTGGCATGCATACATCTCCTTCTGAACAAAACATATCAAAATCTTCACTGTCATATCATACGGCTCTTGAAGGATATCAAAATGTTGAAATTGAGCAATCAACTGACAGTGGTAAATCCTATAAATCTAAACTTGATTTGGAAACCATAGATAAGTTGCCAATGACAAAGCAAGTTCGACAACGACAAACTTCACACCGACCAAGTGTTGTTGATACTTCACTGAAATTAGCGAAAACAAAGAAATCAATTGCCTCCGAAAAGTCAACTTCAGCAGTTCCTGGTGGAATTTCAAAACAATTTAAATCTCCTAGCAAAACAGTTCATGAAAAATATTCTAAAAAACAGTCTGTGCCTATTCCAAAGCATATCGACTCTAAAGTAGGTCGCGCGAAGGCTGATGATATAAAGGATGAAACTACTTCTGAACAAAATCTACAGAGAGCTACTTCTACGACACCAGATCAATTATCAGAATCTACCTCATCCCTGTCTAATGTAGATATTTACTCTGATGTTGGTTCAATGATTTACTCAGAGGTTGGTTCAAACTCGAGTGAAGATGAAATTGAGAGTGAGCTTTCTCATCTCATATTAAAGGATGGTGATTTTGACTCGTCGCAAAGAAGTATTACAAAAGAGGAATCATTCACAGACGAAAAGTATAGTCACAGTTTATCTGATATATCACAACCTTCAACAGCAATCGTCAAGCAACTGGATTCTCTATCTAGAAAATATACGAGTGGATCTGGTTATACTGATGTTATTACTGAATACCAATCACATTTTCCTTCTCGACGTAAAACGATTACTCGTAAATTTTCAGATCATGATCAACCACCTGTGAAGATCGCAAGAAGAGAGATAGTCACTAAACAAAGAAGTATGTCTGAGAAAATCAGTGACAAAAAACATGCAATCAAGTCACAGAAAGTGAAACAATTGATATTGAAGAAAGCGTCTCTCGCCAAAAGAAAATCAACATTCAAACATTACAGCATAGTGTCTCCCAAACTAGAGGCTAATGCTTCTGAACTCGTTGATAATGCAATATCCTTTGCTTTGAAATCTAGAAAGTTTCATGAAAAACAATTTTTGGAACACCGTCATCATGTTCCTCTTGATACAGAAGAAGACAAATATGGTTACAGAAAAGATGCACAATCAAATTTTGTTGATGTGGACACATTTTATATAGGAAAAGATAGAATTCGACCTTCTGATTTGACACGGTCTGACAAACAAAAGCCTATTATTGAAAAATCATCAGAGGGAAAGCCAAAAAGGTGGTCACTGAAACAAGAGAGAATGGAAACAACGATAAAAATTCCTCATGCTGGATTTAAGTTTACTGCTCCAACTGGAACAGATACCTCTAAAGCTCCTCAATCTGTGTCTAATCTCATACAATCACAAGGGACCGATTCCGATGACGATTCACAAACTGATATGGAAATATCTTTCAGGAATGGAGATGATAAAACACCAGATCACAAACAATCATCAAACACATCTTTAGTTGAAGATGATATTCACATGTCAGATGAAGAAGATATATTATCTGATCAATTTCCATCTGAATCTGAACATTTCCAGAGTAAATATTCAGCTTCACAAGAAAGAAAATATATCGGAGGCTATATACAACCTGAACAAGATCTTTCATCTCCAAAGGCACAACAGAAAGGTACTGTTCTTGAAGCAGATTCGGATATTATATCGCTGAAACCTGTCAAGTCACCAAGGGATTTATTCCATAATTCTGATGCAACTAGTGTGTACAGTAAGGATTTTGTTGGAGATAGATACAAAGCTTTGCAAGCGAACTCCTCTCAGTTCCTGGGGAGTCTTGACACAGAATTATCTCCTGATGGTTGGGAGGAACTATCAGAGCATTCCTACCATGAAAGTATGGAAGAAACTTCCTCAAGCAAAATGAGTAAATCTGTTCAACATCTTCCAATTGATGATAAAGCACATTTGTTTGATAGAGCAGATTCTGAGCACAGTCGCTATGAAACAGACTCTGAACTATCTATGGATAATGTTTTGCCACAGCTAAAACCGGCAACCCCAACCAATCAACCTTTTGTTAAAAGAATGAGTGATGCATTTGTCAAGTCTTTGAGAAACTTGACCACAAGATATCACGAGGAAGATGAATCTGCAACAAAATATCCAGGCCATCAGAGAGAAGCTATTTCAAGTTCATTATCATTTCAAGAAATGTACTCATCAGAAGATGGCTGGTCAACAAAACGCCCTTCGTTAGATGTGTCACAAAAAAGTGAAGAAGCACTAAGAGAAAGTAGTGAAGCGATGGAATCATCAATTGCAATCCAGAGTAAAAGAACTGAAACTTTTACAGATGAAAACTTTTCTTCAGAGTCTTTGGTAGAATCTCTTCCACCAACACAGAAAAGTATTTCAGAGTCCTCAATTGAGTCTTATCATACCTCATTTGATGGAGATGAAATTTCTTCCAGTGGCTTGCATTCAAAACAATCGAATGTGCTAATCTCTGATAAAAAATCCATTGTCCCACCATTAGAGCCGATTTCATCTCAACCAACTCCTTACAGATCTAGAAAGTCATTATTTAAAGTAGATACTAAGCTGTCCGATAAAGCGGCATTGCTTGATCCAAAGCTGGTAGAAAGGAAGTCACTCACATACAGTGAAAAATTGAAATTCGAATCGAATCAAAGCTCAATTCACTCAGCTGAACTTTCTATTAAGAAGGAGTTCATGGATGAGGGAGTCCTAAATCAATCATCACAAGAAAATATATTGGAACCATGCATGTCGTACAGTTCAACAATGGATGATGAGTCCTATGGACACATCAACTTGAAACCAAGTGACCGCAGCAAACAATCTATCCGTTCAATAAAACATGAAGTTCCTCCATTAGAGCCGTTTCAATCGAGGTCAGAAATTGCCTCAACAGATCAAATATCTGAGAAAAATATATCTAAATCAACAAGCTTGTCCTCATTGTCATATCACTCTTTACTTGAGGATGAAATCAGTCTTCAAAAAGACACTGACAAAAGCAAATCATATGCAGCGATTAGTTCTACAAAAATAAGAACAACTGACAAAGACATTTTATTGCCAAAAGAAGAATTTGACAATTCTGAGGAATCAGAAAAGAGTTTTTTCTCTGGAAAAGAAGACAAATCTTTAGAGAAAGACCTTTCGATGACTTTGTCGCGTATGTCTAGCCGATCTGTCAAATCCCCAAGTTACCTGGAAACCAAACTCCAAAGTATTAGTAGCAGTTCAGAACCATCATTCAAAAAATCTGAAAAAGTTATGAATACTTCAAGCAAAAAATCACTTGATTTATCTAAAATACCGGATTCGATGTTCAAAAAGAATTTGAGTAAAAATCTGATATCTGATTCTACATCTTCTCACTCCTCGCTCAGATCAGGTGAGGCAAAATCATACCAATCAACCGGATCATCAATCACATATGAGTCAACACTTTCATCCTCACAATTGAGTGACTTCTCACCATATCTTTTCAAAAATGATGAGGCGGCCAAACTACGAAGCACTTTGATAGAACAGAAAAGTCTCATTTCAGATATATCTTCAACAGAAACTAAATGGACAGAATCTATTCCATCCATGATCGAGTTGCCTCGAGCTCTTGTAATTGAAGTTTATAATATTTTGCGACCAGAAGCAAGTTTACCAATGAAAAATGAAATTAAGCCCGGAAACGTTACCAAATCTAAACCAGAGGGTGATATTTTTGACAAACTTGGACAAGAAGCCAATGTAAAAGAATCATCATCTGTAGAATCTATAAATCAATATGGCAAAGTGATTCTTTGTCGTGTGCATTCATCTTCCGCTGTATCTAAACTATATGATGAAAACCTCAATACTGGTGTCATAGCATACCAGGTTGAGTCATTGCAGTCGGGACTAGACATGGCACGATCTCCTACTGCATCACCACCACCTTCATTGCCTCATGATGCAACCTTGAGTGTAAGTCAATCACCGAGTGGACAGGAGCGAGATGCTTTTCCAGGAATTTCTAGAGAAAGTTTGAGTACAGTTACAACTGGTTTAAATTCACTGGAAGACAACATGTTGTCTTCAAAGGTGTCTAATGTCACTGTTCGAGATCAGAGAGTGAATGAGAGACTGAGTGCTATTCTTGATCAGCTGAAAAAGGGTGAGAAAGATTTGAGACTGAAAGTTATTATAGCTGAAATCATATTGGTTTGTTAGGCATTCAGGCACAACAGCCGATTATTAACTTGTGTTCAATGAAACAGTATTTTAAATGGGTTCAGAAAAAGGTAAGCATAGGATTAGGAGTGTAAGGGTCTGACATCATTTTGACCTGCGGGAGTGGAAAGTAAAGAATACAGCTTAAACATATAGCGAACCAAGACCTCTCGAGTTTCCACCATTTCCAAGTAGCTTACTTTGGTACTTTTTTAGAAGAAAGTCATCAAAATATTGATTAAATGCTGAATGTGGAAACTGTGTTTATCCGGCTAATTACACTATAAACAAACAATCTCTTTTGTGTCGTTTTGCAATAAATGCTTAGGTTCGCTGTATTTGTATACATTATCCAATAATCTTAATCGGGAAAGTTATGTGAACTGTTTGCATCTAAAATATTTTTATTTGAGAACCCAGTGTGTTTAGAGCAACAAAGAGGTTTTAAGAAGCTGAAAGTAATTAGCGTTACAAACTAACAAATATCACTTTGTCAAGTATGGGCCACAGATAGATCATGCTTGAGCAGCATGATCCATCTGTGTCCCATATCTGACAAAGACAAGTTTCAATAAAAAAACCAAATGGCAGCAATGCATGTCGGAATGAAACTACAAATTAGCGAGCGAACCAATCCCCAAACTTGTTGATTGTGGTGACCGTGACTGAAATTGTTTCTTAGCTCCAGCAGTAACTGATAATGAAGACGATAATACGAAGGCAAGAAAACAATCTTTCAGTTATGATTCTGTTTCAACAGGTATGTCCATTTTGAATAATGTAAATTTAGTGCCCGTTTCAAATGTATTTTAACATTATTGTCTTCAATTTGGTAATGAATCAAGCTTCCCTGTAATTTTCTGTTACAGAGTGTGAAGCAAGGACTCATTCTCAGCTGGTTTCCTGGTTTGAGCAACTGAGCGCAGATTATATCTAGTTTATTCTAGATTATATCTAGTTTCGTTTGTGCTAAAATTCATTTCTGTCACAAAGATGTTTCTGTGATGAGTGATAGCACTTAATGTTTCCTGTGTACCGTAAGATGTGTCTAAAAGAAAGCTAAGGAGTGATGATTCTGTGACCAGACAGATACTACTTACTCACTGCACTCAACTCTAGCGATTTAGGTTTATTTCAAAATGTTTTCCGCTTATGGTGCGGTTTCTGATTTTTTCTTGTAATTTATGCAATATATTTGTATGACGATGGTTGCCAGATGGTTTTGTTAAAAAGTGAAAGATGAAAAAATTAGAAAGTTTTTGGCATATAGGGCTATTGGGAAGATTCAAATGCTGTTTGAATATTAAACAATACTCCAGTTATGTAAAAAGCTTTGCAATTCTAAACACAATTGGACTTCGTCATTTTGGTGTGGGCTTAAGAATCGCTTTCTTTGTGTCGTATCTAATATACTTTCTATGTGTCGTATGGGGCGACTCAAATAAACAAGGTAGTGGCAAATGGTTTTACCATCGCCCAGGCGAGATACCAGTACCACTCAATTCTTCTGTTTGGGATTATTTGTGCTCAAGAGTGCAGTTGCGGCTAATACATTTTGTATTAGTAAGTCATGGTCTGGTAAGCAAGTGCTAGGTAGTTGTTTCGTGGTTGCTTAGACCGCATAAGTCAATTAAAAATTAAATCTTTACGATTAATATAAAAACGAAAATTGACAATCAATAGTAAACGAGACTCAGCTATACAATAGTTACTTTACTACACATTTTGTTTACTAAATGTTATTGCAGACAGCAGTTTATCAACTCTTACTGGTCTTCGTGCCATCAGAGAAATGTTGACCGATGTCCGAGCTAAAATAGCAGAAGAATATGGACTACCAGATCCATCGCCAGTAAATGTGGATGATTTCGAAGAAGATTTTATTTGAAGTTTGTGTTATATATTTAATTTATATTATGGATATAAATATATGATAGTGATGTATGTGTAAGAGTTTTGTGGAGTATGAGCTCATCGGCACGATTCATTAGTGCTTCTATACTAACGCGGAAGTCTCTTTTTTATCTTAATTTCGAAAAGTTATCACAATTTGGTGCACAAGTATATGAAATTTCACAATGTAGACCCACGGAAGCTAGTTTTTTCTTCAGAAGTTTAAAATTTTGAAGTCTTTTTCTTTTATGCACCAAAAGACTATACATTTCTATACATGGTACTACATCTTGTAGTAGCTCTTTGCTATTAGGCGGCCATTAGTTGTTTTCCTTTAGGCTCTGCCTTATTCTTGAAGGCTTCTTGATTTTTGTCAGTCTGTCGCATTTTTCATATTCAAAAAACGCCACTCAGAGCGACTTTTCTGTGTTTTGGAGAGTATAATTGAAACACCCTTTTTGATATTAACGAAAATATTCAAAACGATGTCAGGTGTGTGAATGATCAAATAAGCCTTTTATTATTTGTGAGGTTTAATACTTAGTATCGTGTCCATCTGCTTTTTCCTCTCATAATGAAACAAAGTCAGGACTTTAAATGTAGTTTAATGGATTTTTTTTTTCAGAAATGTAACCACTGATTACTGAATTCTGAGGAATTTCAAAGCTGGATTGGCTGTTTTAATTCAACGTTCTTAATTTGTTGTGATATTGTTCGTTGGTTTTTTAAAGATTTTTATTTTTTATTCAATTTGAATTATATATATATTTTTTTTTTTTAAATTGAAAGATGATATTTGAAATAACTTTTAACTTTGTTTAAAATCGGTGTCACAATCTGTAATTTTATTTTGGAGGAGGGTTCTGATGATGAGTTCTTTGGTCAGGAATTATGTAACCTCAAGTGGCGTATACTATTTGGTAAAAAAAATATAAATGCATGCTGGAGAAAAAACTGTGGGTGCTAGTTGCGGACTTTGTTATTTCTAACATATTTCCTTGATCTAAGAAATGTGAAATTGTCCAGGGCAGACACTACTCATTACACCTTATTACATCGGCTTTCTGCTTCGAGTGCAGTTGTTGGTACAAATTCTGGTGGCTGCAGGTTGTTTTCTTTTTGAATTTGCTTTCAGTCTGGATTATTCCGAATTTCGATAAAAAACACTACTAAGGGCCATCTAATAGCTACTACAAAAACGGAACTGAACCACTATGGTTAAGTGCGGTGAGTGGTATCTGTCCGGACAATGGTAAAACCATTCACCACTTTTTTGTTTCCTTGAAATCGCATCTTACGACGGGATGGAAATGCGTCAGGGAGTGTTCATATGATCACTTGACACTCACTGCCGCCGCTGAAACACACTTGAACTTTTGTCATAAATCGTTATACGAAAATCAAATAATTCACACGTTATCGAATGCATTTATTTTATTACTTTGGAAATTAAAAGATCGCGGAAAGGATTTTATTCTATTTGATAAAGTCTGTCTGTTCTGGTAAAAAAGTTATCTTTAATTGTAAGAAATAATGTAAATATGGGTGAAACAAAAATGGCCATACCGTGAAAAGGGGGCTATTCGCTAATTTCAAGCCAATAGAGTTTCTATTTTATCGCAATCTTGTCTAGAATGTGCCACTGACAGACGCGTCTTGAGGCGCGTTCCATCGGTGATGCATACTTGACAAAACTAACGGACGAAATTTTTCGAACTATATAAGCAAATATGATAGGGATTACTATTCAGATGATTATAGACTGAAGCTTTGAAAGAAAAATCACAGTATGGTGTAGTTGCTCTTCCATTCATTTCTCTCTGTTAAAGCAGATATCTTCCCATCCAACGTGTGTTACTTGCCCGTAATCAGCAAAGGCGTTCCAAACATCATAGATTGTTTTAGCAGTTGGTGTCATGGTATTGAAGTGAGAGAATCCGATCAGTCCTGCAAAAACGTATTTATCATTGTTAGTGTGTAGTCAGGAAATGTCATATCAGGAAACCTTGTTCAAGATGTGAGAGATGTCTCACCACCTAGGTCCAAGTACGCTTGTTACTTTTATTTGTGAAATCACTGAGACCGAAATGTCGTACACCCTCAACGAAATCTGGCAACCGCGGTTTGCGAAAACGTCGAAACCGAAATGCTCTACGCTGTCAATCAAAGCCGGTTCACAAAACCATAGATTGTGGCACTGTCCACCAACCATTTCCATGCATAGAAAACTAAATAGAACAGGATTTCCTTTTGAACCTTCTGGAGAGGAAGGCCGATAACACAAATTAACCACATGGTGTACCATGACATCCGAATCGCGCGTGAAGGTTTTGACATTCGTACTTATTTTTCTGTAGCCTACATGAGCATAGCAGAGTAAATAAAGTTACCTTTTCCCGGTGCACAGCCTGCCAAAACTAAATAAGTGTCATAATTCGTCATGAAGAAATATCTTCCTCGAAATATTACGTCAGCATCTGGAGTTAAAAAGTAGCATACTGGTGATATTCAAAAAATTATACACAGTCTAATCGAAATATTTGAACAAGCAATGCCATTTATTTTCAAATATTTTTTTTTTTTTCAAAAAAGTTATATTCAACTAAATATAAAAACCTCAAACCAATGAAAAAATGCTAGGTTTCGCAAATGAAATACAACTCGTACTGATCGGCGAAATCATAAATTTAACAGAAAAATATGACTTAACCAACACTTTGTCGAAATATTCTATCTCTAAAAAGATGTACAGACATGCATGCTCTTGATCGCAGATAAATCATCCGTCGGAACGGGTAAATCGATAAATACTCACATTTTTCTATCTCTTCATCCATTCTTCTGTCGGACAAGTGATCATAAGACTTCTTTGTCAAAGTAACAAAAGTTGATTCTAGGAATATAACGAAATACTATTAAATGAGATCGATGTCGAGATTGGGAGTCCGGATCCGGGTCAAAAGTGAATGTTGGAGATATAAATGCACCTCTTCAAAAATTCGGTTCAGGACGATTTGTAGAGCTTTCGCGGGCCTACGGTGTACGAAACTCTACTAATTTCAGCCACAATTTGGGCTATACCAATTAAACCATTTCACGACAACGGTCAAAAGTTGTAAGAGATCCCGGCACTTTTTTGGGGTCCCTTATTGATCGTTCACGTTTTTCATCTCGTATCCAGTCCCAAATCTACGAAGGCTTGTATTATACCGCTGGTGTGCGTACTGCTCTTAGCCATTACTTCGACCCAGACGAAAGCGTAATATGAAGCTGCTAATATAAAACCGAAAATTTAGACTGCCAAAATGTCAGTAACTTTGCTATAATAGCAGTGTTGTTGATTTTGAATATTTTTGTCCCTGCGAAGAAGAACAAAATTCTGCCACCGTGCGATATTCACTGGAACCACTGAGGCATCAACGTTCTGTAGTTTATTGACTGTGTTTCACAAAACACTCTGCTCCATGAATATTAAAAGATGAACAAATTGTAAAAATGCAGAATTGACTAAGAGCTATGGAACAACAATTTAGAACTTTCAACATCAATTATATTTACTTACTTAGTTTTGGGTCCATGATATAAGTTTCTCCTGGTTTACGGATCATGTGGAAGAGAACATCTACAAAATCTTTTTCGGGCCTCCTGAAAATTTCAAGTTGTTTTCATTAAAAATAATAGCGGTGATATATAACATAAAATTTTAGCGGGGGTAAGCCTTCATGCCCAATCTCTTTTTTTATACCGAAGTATTACTATATGAAGTATTTTTGTTTGTAATTGACTCGCTATATGATACCGGGGGTATATGCTTCGACTCACGATTCAAAAGTATAGAGCCTCTGATCGCCCTGCCTACCGGTGATATAAGATAGTCGAAACATGAATTCGGTAAAATATGTGAAGCGGTATCCCCGTTATTTTCACGTACCCGTTGATATATTGCGTGACATTAAATGTGAATCCGTCGGCAACTTTTGTGAAATGGTGCAAATCCCAACAATCAACAATTCTTGATCCTGCTGTTGAAGGAATGTCAAGACCGTCGAACCACATTCTATCCTGCTCGCTAAACTGTAAAATATGCATTGCAATCAGAAAAATTGTGCCGATCTGCGTTTTTCTTGTTGCGCTGCACATCAGGGATGGCAACCCAGTTTTTCTCTTAAACTAAATGAGGTAAAATGAATTTTCCACAAGACTATTCAGAGTATCATTGGGTAACCTGGTTTATCTTTTGAAACAAGGTAGCACCTTGATTAAAACTAGGTTATCATTGCTTCGTTACATTTATGGCTCTTTGAATTGATTTGAAGGTTATAATCTTTGAACAAACTATTTAAAAAAAAAAAGATTTTTATAATGATATTTTTATGTCCTGGTTTTTTATACTGGATACCATATTTGAAAAGTAGGTAAATTCACCATGTAAAACCTAAAATGAAAACTCGGTAAAAGTTCAAGTAGGTAAATTGGATATCAGTGTTAGTAGGTGAAAATTTTTAAAAAAAAAATTGGTAAATTAAGTAAGCAAACTTTTAACTAAAATTACCAACACACTACTATACGTCAAAGATGCGCGTGCAACTACACGATCTGAATCCAAGATCGCAATAATAAAGTTGGTTAAAGACATAAAAATGCGTTGAAGTTAAGCAGTTAAATAGGAAAAAGAGGGGTAGTTAGCTAATGCCAACACGGTCTATCGATGGTGTTGCTCACTCACCCTTTCCCAGTCAATCACTTGATATTTCTCAGTCTTCGGACAGAGAAGCGAAAAAGTGGATCCTGCTAGGAAGCAGACAACAAAAAAGAAATTGCATTGAACAGTTCCAACCATTTTGCCAGTGATGGGAGTCCAGTTCAATTAGTGCAGAAGTGTTAAATATGCGCCATTTTATATAGATCGCGTGACATTAAACAAAAGATTGTTTTAATTATTTGCCAACTATTTAGAAATAGCAACACTTACAACCGTAATCGTGACAGACGTATTAATGTCAAACGTGAAACAATTGATCGCGTCTCTATATGATTTTCGTTAGCGCCGCATTTGCATCGTATATAGGCTACTAGCGAGTTCATATACGATTGTTCACATAATTGGTAAAAGAATTCTATATAGAATTGGCTAACGCAGATATCATAACCCCATTTTAAAACAAAATTGTCGTCATGATGTTGGTGTGTTACATCAGGGGAAAAAGATTAAAAAAACAAACATCGTGACTTCCGACTTTGCAAATACACATTTACGACATCTTTAAAAATCATTACGAGAATAATCTAAACTGACGTATATTGTAAATTCTCAATCAGCATAAGAATTCGAATATGTAGGGAAGCAAAATTTCGCCTGAATATGAATGTACGACACGTTTAGGCCTAATGAAATTTTTTTTTATTAATTGCTCCAAAAATGGTCAATTTTCCTATCAATGGAACCAAAGATTTATTTGCAAGTTCGAAACACGTTTTAGTTAGGAAATTTCATTTGCACTTTTATGTCACTTCAGGACTTAAAACATTTCGCGGTCATTCCCCATCGCAAAAATTTTGTCAAAACATCTTTTGTTTAGCATGAATCACTGATGGATCGCGTCGATGAGACGCGGCCATCTGTGGCTCATGCTTGACGAAATAAAATTTCTTATTGGGTTGTTTAACTCACCAGTTTTATTCAATTTTTACAAATTTGCCAAATCATTTAAACCAAAAAAAATCCTTTATTTGTTATTATTAAGATTCAATTTTTCTGTCGTCATTTTACTACGCCATTTTTAAGCGAGCATTTCACAAAAATGTGTTGTTGAGTCACTATTACTACGCGAATTTTTTATTTTCTTTCCTGAATAAACTATTGCGTTTGATTTTTGGATTTAGTCATATACTTATTTTTCCGTAAAAAAACCAAAATACGTTTTATAAAAAACCCTTTTTAAAACATTCAAATCATTTGAATTGAAATTTGGAATTGAATGTAAATTACCGTACCTTGACATAACATTTAACTTCATTTGTGTGTATTTTAACAATAGCATTTTGTTATATCACGATTAAGGCGATTTGCATGGTAAGGGAAGTAAAATATCGCGTATATTTGAGTAAAAATTAATGATGTTTCACATACTAATTTGTATATGTGTATGTACGCTGAGTTGGTTATTTCCCGAATGCTACAAATTGTGAATGCAGCATGACTAATTAAACTTATAATTTGGACACTCTGGAATTTAGTAACTCAATAACAAATATTTTTTTGCAAATATTCTCTATCACGTATGAGCCACTGGTTGTTTGTGCTTGCCAACATTAAATTTTGGATTGAAAAAATCGCGATTCGGACAATCATAGGTTGTCAAGGATCGTTCCATTTACAGTCTATACTTGGCATAAAAGTTGTCAACAAAGTGACTTGTTTGGAAATACGTCCAGCAATTAGTGCGAACGAACAGTATTTTTTTTTAAATTCACTCGTAGAAGTTCCTAAAAAGCACCAACTAACGGACGTTTAATAGCAAAGAGCTCCTATGAGATGTGGCTGACAAATGAACCGCTACAAGCGGAAATTTGCTTTCTATAGTTTCATTTCGTTTTCAGCCAAAAAATATTCCTTAAGTTTGCTCAGGAACTGCTTCTGTTCAGTTGTTCTGCATAAGCCCTAAGTTCTTGTACGATACTCCGCACTTCATTTTCGTTTAGAAACAAATTTTCCGTAAAGAGCTTATACCAAATGGGAAATTTTGCTTAGTTTATATATGTAGCAAATTGTGGAAAAACAAAATATTTAAGGTCATTCAAACTAGGATTTTATTGCGGAACAAACTAAAAATATTTTCTGGCAAATATCGGCTGTTGATGTAACGTACCACCAAGGCGCGGTCCACCAGCAGCCCATACTTGGTATAAATAATCATAAACATGGCGGTTTCAAATTATTGAAAATTACAATTACTATGTACGGACATTAAAATTACTGCGCTTTTGTCACAGTGTGACAACGTCATAACAAAGGTCACATCGGGCTGTTGTAAACAAATCAATCGAGACATTAGTTCAAATGAAAGAAACAAAATGACTTATTATTTTGTTCAAACCTGCTCGATTATTACAATATGTGAAAACAAAAAAGTTAATTTTGCAATACATTTATGGTATACTGATATTTATGCGGATATCGGCAGTGAAATTTTAGGTTTGGTTTCGAAAAATTTTAATATGTTGCACACATTATGCCGTCATTTATATGACGACTCAAATCTCCCTCACAGAAAATTTCTGGATTCGCTTCCGCAATTTGTAGAATATAATTTAGATTATTTAAAAAGCGATCAGACATTGCCAAACTTTATCATTTATTCTGGCGTTCCAATATTTTTTTCAAATTTTAAACTTTCAAAGTTTCTCTAGATTTTTAAAGTTTCTCTAGATCTGTTAATTCCATAGAATTGAAGGTTTCAGAGTTCTATTATTTCATAATTTCATAGAGTTCACAAAATGATAGGTTTCTCAAAATTGTCTCGAATTCTCCCGCTTTCGTCTACCCTGGATTAAAATCCACCACTTTTCCTCGTTTTGAAATTATGAAAACAGTATGTTTTCCACTTTTTAATACTTTTCTTCATTCAAATGGATTAACATTGATATTAAAACAGTATCTCTAATTTAAAAACCCCACACTTCGTTGACTGTGTGTCCAACAAGGTCTAACGTGTTTGAAACCGCCGTCGCGTCAGATTTCTCCGACTATCTGACTTTCCCCAACCTACTAAGAACAGGCTTTTCTTACCTTCTGGTTGATTATATTGGCACGTTATTGTACAAAATATACAATTAACCTTGCAGATGCAACAAATCAACTTTACAGTACAGTACAATGTTTTTTAAAGTGCAAAGTTACTTCTTTCCTTCCCCGAACCCGATGCATCTGGCGATTAATGACCGGGTGAAACCAACCAAGGTTGTTTGCGTCATCCATCGAAGTCGTGCTAGGTCTATCTAGAATCGGCCGAGTATGTGTGAACATGTGTCCTACTGCGGATCGCTTTTCACAGTGCACAGTGCACAGTTTTCACAGCGAATACGGTCACAGCAAATATTATTTCATGGTCTAATACTGTTAAATTAATGTAAAATACAGAAGAAAAATCTCGTTAACAAATGTATTTCTCTGAGGAAGATCTATATTGGATTTTAATCGGTAAATCAGAAACATGTATCAGAAACAGTATGTTAGGCATGAACTGAACTTATCAGTGCTTCAGGCGCAACAAAGGGATGTACCGGTAAGCTAGGATTAGGAATGCCATGGGGGGGTCTAAATTAGTTATAAAAATCAGTCTCTGTAAAAGTAATCTTGGTATATATCTTCAAACAATAAGAAATTTGGGCGTTCAGATACACTTTAACGAAATATTCGTGAGTGCGACTGGTAGTAGCATTTTGAAAATTTTTCCGTTTTTTTTAAACTTTGTATATTGTAACGAGCAACGAGAGCATATATCAGAAAGACAGTAACATGCTGAAATTAAAGCCAAAATTTCATTTTCAAAATTTCAACATGCTAAAATTAAAGCCAAAATTTCATTGGTATAACGATTCAGTTTCTCAAGTTTTACAGTCTATATCATGACTTGCATTTGAATAAAACAATTTCTGAAAACATCATTTCACTAAAATCGGCACTGAAGGAAAAAGAATATGATTTAAATTTAAGTCTCTGAATTTTTTCTTTGAATGGTTTCCCCATTTTCAGAGTACAAAGTGGACTAGGCTACAAGGTATGTCTTTGAAATTAGAATACATCTCAAATCTTTCGCTCCTTTCTCGACCCCAAGCACAAAAACGAAATTGTCGGAAAACGGTGGCTATTTATTTTATTTCGTTAAACTTGAGCCATAGACGGACGTCGCCCTAGCATTGAAATCTACTCATGGCCCATAACAAAGCGAATCCAACTACAATTTTCGATTTGTTCATCAGACTGTCTATTTACCCAATTTTGTTTAGTTAAGCTTGTACCGCACATGGGCCGCATCTCCTGTATGTGGGCCATTCATCAGTGGTTCAAAATTGACAAAATGGTTTTGACTGATTTTTTCTTGATATATATACAACATTTTTCTTTCCTGTGCTGAGTATGCAAAAATAATCTTTATCTTAAAAAAAAACTAAATTGCACTCTCTAATTTGCGTTTTTTCTAAATGACTAATTAACGTCACAGAAGAAGAGCTGAAAAATCGGTTGGACCAACAAAAAGGTCCAAATTTAGATGGAATGAATGCTGTTTCGTGGATCTTTTTTATGGAAAATACACTTTGAAACAAGGTCGAATAACCTAAACAAAACAACTACTAATCTCTGTTATGACAAAGACTTGTATCAAATGCAAATCCATTCACCGCTCGCGGACCGAATGCAGAGAATTCTGCACTTCTTCGAAGCCTGATATTCGACCAAAACTTTTTATAACTCAACATACTAACTAACAACATACTAAAGAGATGCGTGGACAGTATAACAATATCGGTATTATCCGTCTAAATTTTAATACATATTATGAATCTGTAAGAATTGAAAGAAGTGTTTAAGCACTTACTAATTTTTAGTAATTTGTATAATTTGAACTAATAATTGAAGTAAAATATTAAAATCACGCCAAGCGCCTTGATATTTCTTAAGAAACGTGACCAAAAATTTCTCATTTTTTTTAATCACAAAAATTATCTTTAGTTGGAAATGAAATGTCGAACAAATTGCTCATTGAGATTTTACAGAAATTGAGATTCGAGAGGGGTGTTTTTTCTTGACGATGATTCTTTAAAATGTTTTTTTTTTTGAAACTGAATATATATTAGAAATATCCAATGCACGCTAAAATCTCAGGGATTTTCTGCTCCCTAATCATGGACTCAATATGCAATTCTGCGATTTTTTCGGTCAGCGGTTAGGCCATGTATGGACCGAATTGTCCGAGTCAATCCTGCAGTATTCCTTTAATTTGGGAAATCACGGTTCGGATTTGACTTCAACATATTTGGCCCAGATCGGATCAGGTTAGGATTTTTAGTCTCTAGATTCATAGTAACAATGCTTCGACGCATCTAGAAATGGGGGAAGCTTTCAGCATCAGAAGCATGATATTTTCATTCCGGGTCGGATCAGGTTTGGATTCGAAAATTCCTGACCCCGCAGATCTCTAGTCTAATGCAAGGGTGACAGTACGATACGGTACGATTTTTATCGTACTTCGAATCAACAAAATAATTTCGTACCAAACTTCGTACCGTACCTTTCGAAAAATTTCCGTACCGTACCGTACGATATTATTTTTTTCGTACATCGTACCGAACTTCGTACCAGTACGAAATTAAGTTCGATTAATATTTTCCACTTATCGTACTTAATTTCGTACCACTACGAAAACAGGTACGATTCGTTGGGCAGCAATTTCGTACCGTACCAACTACCAATGTCCAATTCAGCTTTATTTGTAAGATCTGGCCACCGCGAGAAACGTCACCAACATCTTACAACAAAGTCATGCAGTTTTATGTTTTCTGGTTTAAAATCCAGGACAGTAAAACATGGGCGTAACTATGCATATGTCTCCCTAATATCATTGCATGGTTATAAGTACAGTATCATTGTGCATTTTTACGTTCTCTTCACGTTACTGAATAATGCTATTTATTTTTTCATACCAGACAGACGTATTACCAACATGCCCCGTTGTCTATATCGTGACTTGGCTGTTTTTTTTTACAAAATATATCTCCTAATTAAGATGAACATCAGCTAACATTCAACTCAAAACAGCCTAAATATATCTTTATATTCTAATGTTTCTGCTCTGACAATTTACTTCTACGTGTTCGAGTACAAACAAAACGTAATAGCGGTCGTTACTGGTTAATGTAGTTGCATAGTTGGTCAGGGGGAGAGAGTTTTTAATTAAAGTTTCTTAAAATTTTCGCGCGCCTGCGTTGCGCAAAATTTTTCTCTGATTAATTTTGTATATTTCGCAGCATTTAGTCTTTAAAGTGAGAATTTTTATTCAATTTTTACAAAAATTTCAGCGAGCTTTCGCCGCGCAGATACATTTTCCTGTCTGGTAATGTTTATGTCACTCTTAAAACAATTGATTTTTCTTTCGTTCTCCATAAAATTTTGCGCGCCTCCGGCACTCTAATCTTTTTTGAAATTTGAAAACCTATGTTTGCATGTTCGAGAAAATGGCGCCCCCCGCCTAAATTTTTTCTGGATCCGCCATTGTAGTTGGTATATTCAGGCAGTGCAACCTATGTCATTGTGAATTTTAAATAAAAACAGATCACAGCACATCGGCAATGCTAACGATTTATTCAGAAACTACGCCATGATTTTTAGTATTATGAATGCTGCTTATCTTGTCAATTTTAATTGGGCTTTCACCACTTTCGTTATTACAGAAAAATGCATTCAGATTTAGACGTCATAAATCAGCGGCCTATATGTATTTCCACACAATCACACAGTTTTACGCCACTGCAGTAAAACCGATATACGACATAGCTCATCTTATCAGCTCAAGTGAATCAGTCGCATTTTTATTACCATACCTGCGCCGCTTTTGAGCATTTTAAAATTGCCCTTGAAAATTCTTTGACACAATTTATATTATCAGCGCCCCGTTATGAAACGGCATAGATGTTAAACAAAATTATTTTCATTTGAATTCATTTGAGAAGAATAAAGTGTAATGCGAAGGTACGAAAAAGAGTACGGTACGGTGCGAAATAAATACCGAAGTTCGTACCGTACCGTACCAAGTACGAAAATTGAAAAACGAATCGTACCGTACTATCGTACCGGCAAATTCAACCGTACCGTACCGTACCGTACTACCAGCCTTGGTCTAATGGCATCCAGATCTGTGATGGCATTGTGTCATTGTGTGTATTTAGATCAAAGTCGAATTCCGGGGCTTTGTTTAGATGACTACATACAATTCTTACAAATAAAAAAATTGCAAAATCCTCAACTTGTATTGCCACACCTGCTATAAAATATTATGTTAAGGAAAGGTCGAATTAACCCTATTCGCCGAATAACTTGTTCGCAAAATCATTAGTATTTTAGTTGATATGACTAGGAGATTTCATACTTTCTTATTATATTTTTATATTATTATATTCATCAACATTTTCCCGCGGGTGCTCGGTGGCGCTGTAACCTCGGGGGGGGGGGGAGGGGGTTGGGCTCATGAAACATTTTATAGTTAGGTAGGTACCGTACGGGAGGGGCTGAGGGAGGTACACCACTCACTGCATTTTACCATGACGGTTCAGTTCCGTTGAAATGTTACCCGTTTAGAGGGCGGTTGCTAGTATTATATCTTGCAGTGCGGAGTAGCTCTCTGCTATTGAGCGGCCGTTGGTTGGTTCCCTTTGCAGTTTGAGAGCCACTTCCCGCCGTGCTTATCAGTTGAATTTCAGTGAATTTCAATAAAATTGGTTTCAATACTGGATGTCTGACATGTTGATGATAATATGGACCTCTTCCTATTATACCTGTATTATCGGAATGTATTATTTTGATTTGTTTGTATTTTTATATATTAGTACTGTTTTTTTTCACATTGTGGAACCCATAAAAAGTGAGAAAAGTACAGAGCTGACTATTTAAAAATATTATCTGTTATGGGTACCAAACTTCACTAGATCCTAACTTTTTTAAAATGTTAAAAACTCTGTTCTTAACTGCTAGGATTAACAGCTAGGCAAATCCAGAAAGCAGCACCCAAACTGCAAAAGGGGTCCTATAGAAAAGGGCTACTGTAATAGACATAGTTATTTTGAATTCACCAATCAAGCACAAAAAATGGACACACCAACACTTAAAATTTTGGAGGACATGCAATCTGCACTACGCTAAACTGCAAATACAGTAGAGATTCTATGCTGGGGTCTCATGAAGTTTAGTACTATATATCCGATTATCATAAAAAATTCCCATGTTGGAAACGACTCGTGCTAACCCGGGATACAATGCCAGATACTAGCAGCATTGGCGCCCCCTAGTTAGGATGAGAATATTCTGCCAGTTTTTATTTTGATGACATTTGGGAATATGGTACTAAGCTTCACTAGACCCCTATGCTGTATGTGCATAGACACCGACATACACACTCAGCACTGTGGAACAAAATACACAAAATATATTGACATCGCCGGGTGTCACTAGTCCATTAATTTTTGCCTGGGGCATAATATTGTAGGCTATTTGTTGAGATCGTTCAATTGAAAAATTTTGTAGATGGAGCGTAAAAAACCATAGACCTCGGCAGCATTGCTTATTTTTGTACTAACACGCCGCCGTCAAAATGGCGGTTTTACCTTATCTCACAGAATTTTCTGCTATCAAGAACCATGGTGTTTCAAACACTTGCTGGAGGCACGCTTGATTGAAATTCGAGTTGCATATTAGGAAATCTCTCTAAAAGCAGGCGAATTGTTATTTCATGACATTGCAGAAGTTCATATTTAACGCTTTAGCTGTCATGAGTCCATTCCTTTGTCTTTACTCAGTGTGAGTTAGCATCTATTTGTAATCAATCGTCCTATGTAACAAAATCTTGGTGAAACAGCAGTCCAGTGAGTAACATGATACAGTATTTTAGAAAACATGATACGTATATTTGCCACATTACCCGGATGACGCCCAGCACTATCGAACTTGCACAATAGGCCATGACATTCGGGAAATAACTCACTCATATATAAAAGTCTAATGCGATAAAGAAGTAATTCTGAAACATGCAAATCTTGAACTTTCATGAACTCAAAGAAAGGGATATATTCTACAGGGGTTAGAGTTATTTTTCTGGCACTGTGTCGAATCTCCCCTATAGAGACCCAATGATATTTGGGGTATTTGAAATCTCTTCTTGCAAAGTACCACATGTAGAGTCATCCAGTACCCACCAGTGTCAAAAAATATAATGAGAGCCAT
The DNA here is from genome assembly GCA_963675895.2 of Styela plicata. Lineage (NCBI taxonomy): Eukaryota > Metazoa > Chordata > Ascidiacea > Stolidobranchia > Styelidae > Styela > Styela plicata. The sequence goes on from OZ023153.1 coordinate 11,936,009, forward strand.
TTGCTTTTCTTATCCATTTTTAATGGATATGAATGTATGCATATGGTTGTGAACAACTTGGAGTAGCAGTTGGAGTAGAAATTTATAATCAAATCCAGACTCACTCAATATGACTTTGGCCGATATTATTCGATGACTAGTGCCATGTCGCAAAGTGGTTTTGAGCTAGCACTAAACTAAAATACTTATAACAATGGGCGAGCTATTTGTGTAGGAATCCATCAAAACATGAAAAGAATGTGGACGTTTTGATATCAGTAATGTGGAAATAAAGATCTTGCAAATCTGTGATGAGATCCTTCATTTTCGGATCAAATTACCAGTAATATGCACAGTAAATTCGTCTATCCGCTACTGTGAAATATGGCCGATGAGTATCACTTCATTTTTGACCTATACTGATATTCCTAAAAGGCTCGGAAATTGGTCGATATATTATTTGTGCCCCAGAAATGAATGTTGATGTGTTTTTATAAAACTTAAGTACTACTAACGGTTCCAGCAAAGTTGAGGAAATAATTCATTTACCGGTAGATGTTGCCATGCTCTCGGAGGAAAATGACTTCTAATACTTTTAGAATTGTGCTTTATTACTGCATTCACCTACTCGACTTAACCTTTCAGTCTTATAGCACGTGTGTATGACTCAATGTTAATGGTACTGCGATAGGAAAAAAAACTGTGTTGTCAGAAATGCGAATGTAAATCTGTAGTATTCTAAACAGTGTAATCGACCATAATGATATACAGTCATATGAGTACTTCTCATAACACTCTCTAGTATCATAAAAGACAATTTCCAAAGTTAAGAAAGATTCAACACATCTGGCCATTATTTTATATCTCTTGCTAAAGTATAAAATAACCTTTTTCTTGATTATCTGGTAGTAATCAAATGTAGAGGAAGATTCGAAATTTGAAGTGTTTTTATCCTTTCCATGAGCCTTAGAGAAGCAATCCATCCAGCATACTATATATAGGATCAAAAGTTGTATATTCTGATGTTTACAGTATTATATTTGGAAAGCAATTTTGCATTCCAATTCCTTCATTAATCAGTATTGAGATTTAGTCAATATCAATAATAAAACATGGGAAATAATGCATCAATTAAACGAGAACCTGGAGCGACAGAAGCTCAGGGTGGTAGCGATTTGGTCGTTGGATCACCGATGGAAGAATCTGGATTCATTTTTCCAGGACATCAAGATTTATTACATGTAAGAGCTGCTCTTTAGGATTTGTATTTCATCTATTATATTCATTACCATGGCTTAATTTGAAACTCATTATCAGACCTCTATCAGTTAGCGATAATTTTTTATAAATCTTCCGTTAATAAGAGTCCCCATTCTTTCGCTGTATTAGAAGACTACATTCTGTCACTGAATCATCAAATATTCTAAAGGTTTTGCCACAATGCTTCAAGGTGTATAATATTATAGTAATAATCTTCGAAAGACTGTGATTCAACTATGTTATCATTTATTCTAGTTTTGCATTTTATTACAAGAGTTATCAAAATTATATTTTTTATAGGATGAAGATCCAAGTGGCACTGGAATGAAAGCTCATATGCAAGCGGAGAGGGTACCAAAAGTCCCTGCAGTTTTTCGCTGGAAAGGTGGCGGGAAAGAAGTAAGAAATACATCCATATTCAAAATGTCATGTTCTCATTCCACAGGAATATAAGTTTATTGTACCGGTTGTATTTGAAACTGAAGACAAATGTCCAAAAATATTTAATTTATATATATGTTTATATATCCTCACTCTCATAACAGAATTGCGTAAATCATTTTTTGTATCTTCAAGGAAATGGCAAAAAACTGCAAGATTTTTAATTTTTCGATACAGTTGAATTTTTTGATGAGAAAAATATTGCTGACATATGCTATACTAATAATGTTCATAAAGTCATACTCAGGGGTCAAAATGCTTGTACCGGTACTTGCCCAGAATTGCAGCTTTAGTTGTAATTTACGCAACTTGGACATAGTTTAACAACGCTTTACACAATGACTCTAAAACAACAAAGCAAATTATTTCTGCATGTACTTTTCCAAATGAATACCCAATTAATGAGAAAAGATACGAAAAAAAATGATGAAAAATAAATAAGAGCAATATAAAAACAAAAGATAGAATGATATTCAGTTAGAAAGAAGTGAAAATCAAGTAGTTTCCAATTCTAGTATCGCCTGAATTCTTCTCTACACAAAACCACAAAAAATAACACAATACGTCAGTCGAATTCTAAATGTCCTTAATGTCCACCTTTTTAAGAATTTAAAATCCTGAGAAAATCAAGTTAAATGTTTTTAGACAGCTTTTTTTGAAAAATTATTCTTCATATATTTATTGGAAGTAGATATAATTTCGCATCAGTGTATAGCACAGCTGTGCAGCACAAGGATTTTCTAGTGGGGCTTTACATCTGTTTTTGTAATCCCATGTTTGGACATAGAGGTTATTGGAATTCAATTCATTTCCAGAATGGGAGTAAGATTATTGTGCGATCCAATAGCCATAATGGATTTTCACTTCTTGAAATATTCACCTATCATATGTCTTTTCTAGAAGCCTGCTACTGATTTGGTGCCGATAGTTCTTGCAATTTATGCTCAGTGACCACTTGAAATTACCTGGTTCACAATTTTTAAGGAAATTTTCAACATTTAGATAAAGATTATAGAATTGGAGATCAACTCATGTTTTCTAATACCCTACAGACTCCCCTTTCTAACAATATTCATTGGAATTTGGTAGTTTAGGATTTAGTGGAAAATGTTTTGCGTTTATACTTTTTGCAATGATTCAATTGACAAAAATAGCCTGTTCTAGGCTACATTCACTTTTTTTCCTCATAGTTTTGAACATTCTCGTGTAGTTCGGTTCTCCGGAGGCCCCCTGGTGTTCTTTACACTATGACTCACATGCTATTAACTGATTTTTACTACAGTGGCGTTAAAATTCTGCATTTGATGAAAATAAGTTATCAGAATAAGGAAATATCTGCTGTTTCTTTTTTTTTTTGACGTTTTTCATTTTTACATTTTACATCTCTATTCTTCAATGTGAGATGGGCGTTGATGTCTACCGTATCTGTTATAGTTCAGCTAATTTGATTGCTTTATTGGTATTTCTCTCCACTTCATGAAATTTTTTTTTTTTTAATAAGCAAGGCCATGAACACCCTCAAGCCCAAACTAATGGCCATTTTTCTGATAGCTGCTGAAAAATATGAAACTACATTCTAAAGAAAGCATGAAGGTTTGTAGTAAAATCTTTAGAAGACACGTCATCCAAAAATCCCATAAGTCAAGATATTCATTCATGTGAGAATTGTGATGCTTTTGGGTTTTTACCGACAGTATTGTTGTACAAACTGCAAATTTTTTCAAAATCACAAACGCTGCTGTGTAATAAAGAGATTGGTAGATATGACACCTTTAGATTGATAGAAATAATGTTACTGTCCTGCTAATATACCTGATATACCCAATATTGGTTAAAATTGCAATACCTCTATTAGTACTAGCAATTATAAGGTGTCCCTGGAATACTTCAGTAAGCCATGGGGCCATTCTAGTGAGGACAAAAACAAGGCACAATAGTTTAATAACATCCAAGATTTTGTTATTACAATCCAAGAGCAAGTAATGTTTATTATTGACTGAAATTTTAAACTATGTGGTGTATGTGGTAAGAACCTGCACTCTAGTAGATTATTGAGGCAATTAAAAAATGCATAATTAATTATCGCCATATCAAACATAATTCACCAAGCTTTATATATCCCCAAATCTACTATGTTAATAAAATATGGAAGCGGTACTGAAAATGAACTAACCAACAACCACTTGATAGCAAAGAGGTTATGAGGGTGATGATATATTAAAAATATTTAAGTCTTGAGTGACTTGAGTAAATTTGTACAACGTTCTTCAAAATGATTAACATTTTACTAATTTTTGACATTTTATTTCACAGGTTTATCTATCTGGCTCCTATGATCAATGGAAAGCGAGAATACCTCTATCTAGAAGCAGAGAAGATTTTTACGGAATTGTCGATTTACCGGCAGGAGAACATGAATATAAATTTTTGGTTGATGGTCAATGGAAAACTAATCAAGATGAGGTAAAAAAGCTTTCAGTTTTAAGCAATTTCGTTCCAATATCACAGAAGCTGTGATCTCACCTGACTCTATACCAAGTATCTTCATACATCAAGGATAATAACATGTTTTTCAAGTGTCTATCTATGGCACATGCTTGACAAAATAAATCTATATTTCGTATTGGATTGAGTTCTATGTCTTGTTGATTGTTGGCCCATTTTGAGGTTTCGTTTCTTTTAATTTTATATCATTTTCATATAATTAAGTGAGAGAGAATTTTTATGTTTGTGCTTTTTCAATGACAAATCTCAGTTGGGATATCGTACTTGCAGTATTAAATTCAATTTGGTCAGATTATGAAATTTTGAAGCAGTGGCCATATAGCTTGAGGCTTAGTTTTTTTTTGATTAGTTAAAACATAAATATAGCTCTTTTTTTATTTAAGCCTGATTAAGCATGTGCCATTGGTTAGGAGGCATAGAGCTACATCGATGATCCATACTCAATGAATATAAACATGAATTGTAAATTTAGGAAATTAGTACGGCAATACTCTTTTTAAGAATGATTTGAACAATAAAAATAGGCACAAAAAATCTTGATAGAAGTTTTTTTTTTTCTAAAAATGGAAAAGTTTGGTATTTGTTACTGGTGGACCTTTTTTTCTGTATGGCATGTGTTGGAATGCCCTGGCTCATAAGATAGATCACTTGATGCATATTGTTTTATTTTAGCCTACTAAACTGAATGAAGAAGGTATAATGAATAATGTACTTGAAGTAAAAGATTCTGATTTTGAAGTGTTTGAAGCATTAGCCAGAGATTCAAGTTCTTTAGAAAATGTTAAAGGTAAATATTTCAACCTTTGAATCAAATTTTTTTAAAACATTTATATGGCTGTTTCATAAACTCTGGGTGACATTGGAATTGTCAGGATCCAGAAATTATATAGTCCGATATTCTGATTAAAATTTGTTTCTTTCTTTTTCGATTATGATATTCTCAAAATCATTACTATATATTGGGATGTCTTTATCTGATTAGTCAGGTATTTACACTTTTGATTATTGATACGGTGAAAGCAATTTTGTTTTATTGATTATTTTTAAATTGGATCATGTTTCTGTGGAATCATGACATATATATATATATATATACCTATATGGAATTTTGCTGTAAAATGAGCAAAATATGGTCAAATATCATCAACCTCATTTATCCAAAATGTTGATACAGTCAATATATATATATACAGAATGTGGTTCGAATATGGCTTCTGGATGTTCTCATAGTTGATGTAAATGAAAAAAGAATACTGTCTCAAGTAAACTATAAATGGTAACCCTAACCAGGGTGACAGAATCTGGTTTTTCTTTGCGTGTCTGAAATGGTAATGTCATCTTTTTCCCGGATGGATGAAATAAAGCTTAAAAATCATCAACACTACTGTTTCTGCAGATTGGTTGCTACCAGACTTATAAAGAGACATTTTACTCTTCTAGCAAAACATCATGAGATCTGATATATTTCATAAATTTTCTTTTTGATTGTAGCCCTTTGCTTCAGGTGTCTGAGTGACTACGTAGCTGTCATTCTGCCAGTTAGAACCCTAACTGTATGCCAGATTTTGCACTATATCATAACACAATATATCTTTATATATCTAGTCTAGCGTGTTCGTCAGTCCATCAGTGAAGAATTCCTATCCAAAACCCCTCGTATACAACAAAACCATTTGATCTTAACTTTTCAGAAAGTGCTCACATGCAAACATGGCTTATCATGACACTTTTCCGATTTTTATTTAATAAATAAACTAATTTGGTTGTATTTGCAAATAGTTCCTGTGGCGCATAAATATTTGGGTAATCAGTCCGCAAAAATGGTAACGGTCCATTATGATGAAACATTCAAAAACATGTGGGGTTTATGCTCTGCTATTGAGTCTTGACTTACTCCATTTTTTTTTCTGACACAATATTGCATTTGTCAACATAGAGATGCTCTATACTTGAAAAGTTGTTCACATTAGACAATAATTTTTAGGCACAATTCTAACTTGAAAAGGTTCTGAGATAGACCAGTAAAAATTTCAGTGCTTTGTTTTGCATAATAAGCAATTATTCTAAGAAATTTGATGAGAACATTGGTATTGATAAACTTATTTTCCCGGTATCATCTTACTCTTGTCCCAATTTCACTCAATTTTTGTAGAAGCGCTCAGGTGTACTGTAGTTTTTTTTTCAACTAAATTTTATACTGAATTCAAAATAGATTTTAGAATTGACCTATCATCGCATCTCCAACATATGAGGTTCAAATAACACCCAAAGGGTGACATACCTTGGTAACACATAAATTAGGATTTTGTTGCCAAATTTAATCAAAAGCAGTAACTTCTATTGTGAATCTGAAGTTTTGAAACTCCATTCTCAGACCAAATTGAATTTTGCTTAGATGATTTAACTGAATTGGTCTACCTAAGATGAAGTGTATTCTATACAAATTCTAGTGTTCATTCCTACACCAATAATCTAACTGATGCCCAGTTAACTCAATCGGTGAAGCGTTTGGAATTAGCTCTGAACTACAAATCTCTGCTTGTCAAGACGCAAGTTTAAATCCTGTGAGGAATGATGATTATGTGTGAGATGTCTGCTGGACGCCTCATGGATGCTCGGGGGTTCACGTGAGCACTGCTTACGGCTTCCTTCACCAACCAAGTTCACGCACAGGAAAAATGGAATGCAGGATAAATATGGAATCTAATCCTATACTTATTAATCTTGAACTAAATAGCATATAATTAAATAACGTTGATCTGAGATATTGGTGCCTTGACACACAGGTCCAGATTTTACATTTGGGCTCTAAGAGGTCGGAGGTGCGGAACGAAATTGTGTTGCTGATTTGGAGTATGTTAAAAAACTCTATCAGCCTTGCCAACCTGATGGAAGACAAGATTCTGTCACACTGCCATAGTATTTAAGCCACTAGCAAATTTTATTTTTCTAATACAAATATTAAAGCCTAGCCCAGAGTTAGTTATACTTCCTATTTTCAGATATAACGCACTCTCCTCCTGGCAGTTATAGTCAAGAAATTCCAAGAGAAATGTTAGAAGATTCTAACGTACACCCGCCTACATTACCACCTCATCTATTGAATAAAGTTTTGCTAAATCAGGACGTAGATCTTGCTGTAAGTGTCTTCAAGTTCTTTATATATAGTTATGTATATTATATATATATATATTGTTATGTTTAAAATTATAAGGGCTGGACAATTAAATTTGAAATGAACCTGGCTTTTCAATGGGCTTGGCTTTGCAAACTATCGCTCTACCACTAATCAGTGGATGCAGACGTAAAATTCCAATATTAGCATAGAAGGAATTTTTTCTAGCCATCATGGGTGTATTTCATCTGAGATTTAAATGGACCAATTTATTTGTCACTAATGTATCTCATTAACCAAGTGTGGTGCATCTGTTGTTCTCTGCGCATTGAATTTAGTTTACCATGTGTGAGTAGTACGCATGGATTTAAAAGCCGGAGTTATCGGGATTCGAACTCCAAATGCCCAACTTATGGTTCCAATCTGTTAACCCCATGGGTTCATCGTAGTAGATTGCATAGTTGTTTGAATTCGTCGATAAGGCTTCAACGCTGAAATGTACAATAAGACTTTTTACTTTATTTTACTGCTGTTCACTTCAGTAACTCAATGCGTTTCGTATATTTTCAGTGTGAACCTTCACTACTTCCAGAACCACAACATGTAATGTTGAATCACATGTATGCATTATCGATAAAAGATGGTGTCATGGCACTCAGCGCCACGCATCGATACAAGAAAAAATTTGTAACAACATTATTGTATAAACCTATTTAAAGTTTCTGTTTGAACCAGAACCATTTTGTGGTGCTTTTATTCACTTTTCATCATTTGCAGTGAAATGAGAGTTTTCGGGGAAATCCCAATTAGGCATACTGTATGCCGAATGCCATGTTTGGCCAAGTGTGAGTCACTGATTAACCATGCCAATGAACTGCGGTCCATCTTTGATTCATGTTTGACAAAATAGGATTTCTAATCAGGTGTTGAAGACCTATGTATTTTAGGTTGAAGATTGATCTCAGTTCATTGGGGTTTGTAGAAAAACTATTTGGGTAATTTTCCATCGGCACTACATTCACTGATAGATCGAATGACTGGATTGGCATATATTCATGACAAATCATTAAACTTAGAAATTCCTTTTTTTTTAATTTTCTTATGATGAAAAACTATTTTATGTAGGCAGTCAATAGTCAACATTTTACCGCTTTGATTGAATGCCGCAAGTTGTAACTGAGATTCAAGTAATCGTAAATAGTCCCTGTCTACATGTGACCTCGGATCTGTATGTGATTTTTGTGTCAAGGATGTTTGGATGAGATAGTGATAAAGTCAATAACAAAAACAACATGATCTCTTTACACACAAAAACAACATTGTCTATTTCCACGAAGAAAAACAGAAAGAGATGTTTTTGTTTTTAAAATCTGTATGATTGCTGATATTTCAGTATAATATCATTTTATAGAGTTTATTTATTATCAAAATAGCTCATTTCTAGGTTGGGAATTTTTTCAACAGATTTCGTATGACAACCTTCCCACTGCTTATTGTTAAAATGTGATCTAGTCCAAAAAGATAAATCTCTTAAAGTGATCATGTGAATTTTTCCTCTCCATACTCTAATTTAACCTATTAGCGACATCATTGAAGTTGGACAGCGATAGAATCATTTCCCATTTGAAAATTTTTTTCCAAAATATCTTTTATCAAGTATAAGTCATTGCAATGAAAAATAGGGAACGGAATCACTAAACATTGCAAAAGGTGTTCTTGTAACTTTACTTAGGGACTCCCGCTCTAGACTTATCCAGTATACCTGTCTTTGTTTTCTCCCAGTTTTTTTCTGCGCATATTACAATTGATCAACCTACATTTATTTTGATTAAAAAGTTTTGGACCAAATAGCATGTGTTTTTCTTGCACTAGTTCATTTACTCATGTGAAAATTGAACAGTTCTAATATAAACAGCCCATATAAAATGGTTTGCTTGAACGTGTACCACAGATGAAACTGACATGAATATATATTTGGTTCATTCTTAGCAAATTATCGAGTAATATTAAAACTCCAATTTGTATCCTATTTTACTACTACAGTAGTATGTTTTTTTCACTTCACAATGCATATTCGCGCATGTGCATATTTATTCAGACTAATGCTTCGCCTATGCCCTAACTTGAATACTATACATTTCAACGTATGACGATAAACCAAATATAAGGTGGTGCCAAATTAGCGCAAGTCAGCTACTCAAATGACTAACTTAATTTATTAAAAAGCTACAGAATTAAAATATTAACTGAAAGTAAGAAAAAAAATATGAAAATCATCAACACTGCTATTGCATCCGATGAAAATGGTCTTATGCAGGACTGAATGTCCACTTCCCTGCTACCCAGACACCCAAACATTTCATGGCAATCTTTTGCTGAAGGATTGAAATTTCTCTTTTTGAGAGTCCGGTGGCAACCAGACTGTGAAAAGGGGTAAATAGTCCTCTATACCGCTATGAAATATTTTAACAAAAACACATTCTGTCAACCCTTCCCAACCATGATTAAGAACCATCCCTCTGTAGCTTGCTTGGAAACTTTTTTTACAATTGTCCAGGGCAGATACCACCAATTGCCCTCTATGGTAGGAGGCCGGTTCTGAGATAGTTTTGCAGTTAGGTTTTGTTGCTGGTTCATTATTGTATCAGTATGTACTGGTCCTTTGCCATACTAGTTGTTTACTGCTTCTAGCCTTGCCTATGATAAATTTTCAACAAAGAAAATTGTGCGTAATCTACACAAAAGTTCTTTATTATTATATTTGGGATATTAAGTCAATCTTCCATTAATATTCTAATTAATAAAAAAGGGCTAGGAAAAATTTGTTATGTCAGCATTTGTTGTTCAGATTGGTAGCCTAGTTTTCGATTTTCTTTACCGAACTATTTTTGGTGTTTATTTGTGCTAAACAGTCGAAAAATATATATCTTTTTATTTTTGGTTGTTAATTGTTATTGAATAATTATTTGTATTACTGATCTGATCGCCGTAGTTTTGCCATGAAGGGCATCAATTTTGCAAACTTTTTCACAAAAATATATAAAGACACATGCAATCAGTTTGTCTCCGTGTTTTACATATTCCAACCAATGTTCACTAATTTCAAGCTCTGCCTCGTTCATTTCTTTTCGATTTTAGATAATGATATCGTTTGTAAACCAATCTATCATTTTCTTGTGTTCAGAGTTCTTGAACCTTAGAGGTGAATTTGACGGACAAGAGTACATAATGTGCAAATTTTTCAATGGTTTTAGTATAAATTGACAAATCTTTGATGTTTAAAGGCCTTCAGTTGCGATTTAACATGAAGAAAATTAGAAATCAGCGCAGTAACACTATCTTCGGATGTCCAATTGGATTTTTTTCACTAATTGCTCTTTTGGTGGGTAGGCAAAACATGGACCGTTTAGTTTTTATAGAGTTAGCCTGCGACGTTTTGCATACCCATTACTGTCCTGCTAAGTTCTCAAAAACCCGGGTTCTCAAAATGCCTGTGTATCAAGCACACGGTGATTATTGCATGAGCCAGTTCTTTAACTCTGCGATGCTCTGAGCTTGACTGTATCATAACTGTTTATTGACTGGACTTTTAGTATTCGTGTGTATCAGATTACCAATAATTATTAGTATGTGACAACGACTGGCGCGTGGCTAAACGCGCGATGTCCCCTGGAAGTGTTTTTACGATAATGGATCGCGGTCCAGTTGTTTGGAAACCGTTATACGTTTGGATACTTTGCAACATCCCATATTCCTACAATGAATTTGAATTATACTAAATATGACTATACGTGGCCAGTAATCGATCGTGAAATGACCTGTAGATTGATGAAAAAGTTACAAATGATAAGTAAAATTATAACACGTCTAACGAAAAACATTTTAAGCCCGTGAGAGATATTTTGTTATGCTTGAGACGCTAATAAATCACGATTCTATCAAGTTGCAAATATTTTTTCTGAAATCTATTAGACTGATGCATTTGGTAAAAACAATTACAGAATCAATTCTGAATAGCAAACAAGCAGGAAATACCGATTGTCACAAATAGGACGTGAATGACCATGATCTTTTTACTTTTAAATCTGTTGCGACCAACGTCGCAAGAGGTATGGCTTAACTATTACTATGACTGTATGAGTAGGCCAGGCCGGCAATTTAGTTCGGTTTATCGAATCAAAACTTGAATCGGTCCATGGAACAAAAAGTTGCAATCTCAAGTTTCAAGTCAGAATTTAAAGGTAAACAGATAAAATCCAACCAAAATGCTTTGAATTCACATCGTTTTGTTTATTAATATCAAAATCATTCTATGCTACAAATTTCTTGATTCTGATAATGAGGTGTATTATTATAATCGTATTGGTGAAAATTGTATTTTTGCTGTTCATATAGATATTCAAATTTCAAATGGCTCGGGTTTATCAGCTCCATTGAAAGGTATGAAATAACGATCTATAATATTGAAAAAAATGAATAAAATGTCAATGTTTTTCGGCGTAGAGTGCAGTTGCAGATAATACATTTGTGGCAGCTCTTAGTGACTGTAAGTAAGTTCGGCGCTGCCTAGAAGAGTTAATTGAATAAAAAAGATGAATAGAATTTTCTCAGTATAATAAGTTAATTGTTGATATTACATAGATATAGACAATATTAGTCGATTACTTTTCTTTTTTTCATATTTTTTTTTTGATTGTTGGAGAAATATGGGAATACGAAAAAAAGAAAGATAAAGAAGCGGAGGTAGTTTTTTGCTCAGTTTTTTCTTAAATTTATATAGTCTTTGTCTTGTTGAATTATATTTGGTGACTTGTGCATTCTATGCGTTTCACACCTCATAAAGGCATAATCGCCCATTCTGAAACTTTTCGTCAAATTATCTTTTGTTAAGCATGTTTTACTGATCGGCCCGTCGTTATGTGGTCCATCTGTGACATGCTTGACAACAGACAGTTTATGAATGGGTCATACCCAAGTTACCTTTTTCAATGACCTAACTCGAATCTCAGCAAAATAACTCGACTTGACAAAATGAAGACGCGACTTCCTCCGGAATTGAATTTAGCCAGGGTCTGCAACTACCTTTCGTAAAAGTATGTTTTCTGTCGTTGTGTGACTGATCGGAGAAGGGAATGTGTCTCCTAGGAGGATATAAAACATGCGATGTACATATATACATAGAAAAAATTCCTGTTATTTCTGTCTGTTATAGTGAAATTTTAAAATAATATACAAAATCTTGAGGGTACTCAAATCTTAGAGGACATGACCGCCCTCCCCATTCCCGGCCCCGCCGCCAGTGGTGATATTGAACAGACAGTCGGACGACCACTGATAGATATAAATTTCTGGGTTCCCACCAGTGTCATGCACATCGAGGTCAATAGAGTATAGGACCTGAAAGACACACGTCCACTATTTATTTTTCCTTGATTATTTGCTATGGCCTGTCTGTGAAATTTTCGTGATCTTATCACACAGAGCACCTCTAGGTTCGGGTAATTTATTGAATATATACTGTTTGTCTTACGGCTTCCCACAAAGTGTTTTGTTTCCAAATGATTATATTCGTACTTTGCCGACTAAAATTCACTCGCTACAAATACGGTGTTGTTTTTGTAATATTGTCAAGATTAATAGGAGATAACTTCGCACGATTTATCGGAGTTTGGTCAAGTCTGAGCCACCTATCAATTGCACCGCAAGGAAAAAATCGTCCATACTTTTTTACAGGGTTTTAGAATTATTTGCTATGGACTATCCGTGATCCTGCCGGGGGCTTATAACCAACAAACGTTAGGCACGGACTTTTGTAGTGACTTTGTATCTGTTCTATGTTACAGCTACCCGCGAAGTCCATACTTGTTTTGTAATGTATATGTCACTGATGGGTCGCACCGCCGAGACGCGGTCCGTCTGTGGCTTATGCTTTACAAAATAAAATTTCTCATCGGGTAGTGCCAGTTATCTGTGAACCACGGGTAGAGACGTGGTTCACGTAAGCAGGAACAAGATATATGATTGAATTATATGCCACCTTTATCCATCTAACACCCATGAGATGAACAGAACGAGTTGGCTACCTTGAAAATGTATTCCATATACATATTCGCGAAACATATAAGGACATGCTTGATTTACTGCTGATTCTATTGAGCAATGTGATATTCTATATTCGTGGCCATGATTGGCAAAATAAAAGTTCCAATTTGGAGACATCCTATTAAATGTGGACAAATCACGTTCTTTGAGTTCACAGTGACGTCATTGAGGTCTGGTGATACGAAAAAACGTGACGTCATTACAGGAAATGCGTCAAGTCGTAATTAAACATGATAGGTATTAGTTCGATTATAGGGTGTGCGAAGACATTTGCAGGCGAATTGCGATGTCAAAAGATTATTCAGTACAGAACAAACTCAAACTGTTCAGGGTTCTGAAATTGTTAGCGGAAGTACTCTATGAACCAGGGTGGTAAAAATAAGGGGAGGGAGGAAATTTTTTTTCGCCAAGTATAAGTCACAGTCTTTTCAACGCGATCCGTCAGTGACCCATACTTAACAAAATATGCCTAGGTCACCGGAAGAGTTGTGAGACATGCATGCTCCACTGCTTCTGGAATAGCTTCATTGAAAATATGATAAATTCTGCACGCCTCAGAGTCAATTCTGTAATGAAATTAAACAATATTTTTCGCCTTACACCAAATATTTCTAAATCTAAATTTCTGGCAAGGAGGGTCCAAACCATCGAGTGGTTTTGAAGTATCTGTAAAACGCCCTGTAGATACGGGCTTTGGAGTGGTCACAACGTATTTCCTGTGTACTGTAAAAAGCGACTAAGAGGAAACAGAGAAGTGGTATATGGTTTTAACATCGTCCAGGGAAGATACAACTCACTGCATTTTACCGTGGCGGCTTACTTCTGTATGAGATGTTTTCCGCTCGGAATGCAGTTCCTGATAATTTAACTTGAAGTAGTTCTTTATCATTCGAGTAACGACCGTTAGTAAGCTCCCATTAGGCACTGCCTTCGGCCTTATACTTTTAAGTTATAGGAAGTGGTCGAATTCAATAAATCTCTGTTCAAGATTTCCGAGCGTGAACCCAAGCTGGAAAGTGCCTCGATGAAGCAGACAATCCGAGACCTACGCACAATAAAATTAAATTCAGCATTGTTTTATTGAGGTGAAGCAGAAAGATCGCTTTTTCAAGGTACTGTAGGGTCGTCCCTTGCCTTATGATTTACAAGATGAAATTCTGATTTTCTTATTATTAGCGTACAAAAGGCATTGTAGTTGGTAAAAGCCAAAGACGACAAATTAGTGTAATAAAAAATGTAGAATTAATTGACGACCATCTCTAAAAAGCGTGTAAACAAATGAGTGCTTGTTTTAACATGCGTACAAACTGCTTCCCTAGGTCTTGACCTCTATTTTTGTTTTCTTGCAAAGTGGTGCGAATTTTATCGAGTATCCCCATGATTTCGTACTTTAAATATTTACAAAATGTTTGCTTCGAATTCCAGCAAACCAGAGCTCGATTTAAATTCCACGTTATGGGAATTGTCAGCAATGCGATGTTGTTTATGAGTACATCGCTTTTATTTGTATACATGATTGACTTGGATTATTGTAGGAGAAAGTGTTACGTACAAAGTCGTATTAGTCAGTATTATATTTTGGTAATAGCTCTCGAGCTAATTTTGGGCTGAAAGTCATATGTGGCCAAAATAGGTCTGCAGGTATTACATTAGGAATGTTAGTTGTCGATTTTTTGACACTGAAAAAAAAAACTAAAAAATTGACTCTTACATCAAGGTTTTGTATGGCCAAATCCACTCCTATGAACCAGACAGTCGCCCGCCTGTCGGAAAACATCTGATTCAGCGGCTTGTACCTTAAATCTCACCTAATGACGTTTCAAAACATTCCTAGCGTTCCCCGACATCATACCATAAAAGAATGGTATAAACTGCCATATAAGGCAAGTCACTGATGCATGACCGTTAAAATCGTGCTCTCGCATGAGAAGCGCTTTATTTCGAGAAAGCGGTAATTATGAACCTCGGAAAAAGGCCGTTTATCAATTTCGTATTAATATATCGATACAAAAACTATCAAATAAGCTTTAGTAACAATCAGTACATATCATCATTATTCGATTAGGCGCGTTTCGTTGTGTGTTTTTGTTGACATTACGTGGGTAGCAACTCGCTTAATATTACAACCTACTCGTCGAACTAGGCTAGATTGTCCTATACACACGAAGTTTTTAAGATAGAGAGTAAAGTAAGTAGCGATGCACTTAAAAATTCACGCATCATCAGACAAGACATATTTTCACTTACGGTTTTTTGCCACTCTTTATTTATTCGGCCTTCTTCCGATATGTGATTTTTTCTCGACACATATATCCTACTCGTTCTCCATGTCGACCGGGAAATATTTCGAGTCGAGCAGACGAGCGACAAGGAGTTCTCGGTTCCCAAATAGGTCTACTTGTAGGGGCAACTCGGATAGTACGCTTGCATAGTTTTGGTCAATTCATGTTTTTGTCGAAAACGAGCTGCTGATGTGTGTTTTAGAAGCACGTCTCATAGATAGCGCATATTCAATAAAGGTACATTCTTTTGAGTGAGCATTTATTTACTAGATTTTAAATATTTTGTAGGAATCACCAATTTCAGGCTTTCAGTTAATTTGTAGTAGCGTAACACAATAAAACACCGAAATGGATCAAATCAAAAGGAAGATGACTGAACTCCGTAATCGGGCTGACGCAAGCGAAGAAAAATATGAAGACGTTTTGGTAGAGAAAAAAGAGTTGGAATCACAATTAACAGAAGTATGAGTCGAAATATTCATTTTAAACTTACTATTTTTATTGGGCTCAATATATCGTTTCAAATGTCGACGACTTGTACCCTGTAAAATTTTGCTGTCCTTCCGGTCATGTTGTGCGCACGCAGAATGCAATTGTCATCAGCCATGCCAGTGCCAAATCTTGGAAAGGGCAAGGAGGGATAAATACAATTATTTATTTTGCAACCTCAATTGAGTGCCAAAACCACACTTTTTTGTGAGGCGAATTCTCCTGTTTGGAGCAAAAGCAACAAAATGCATGGTAAATGCGATCACCTCTTTCTTCCACACGGTCCGTGGATATGTTGGCAAAAATCCAACAATAAATCAAACAATTTTTTATTTGATGAAACAAATTTATATTGCAAGCTTTTTCACTTTGCTGACATTTTGAAATATTTTCCACTTGAATTCACAATAAATTTCAACCGCCAATGGAATTTCGTCATCGGTAACAAATATGTACCCAACTCTAATATTTGCACGCTGTGCCGCACAAATATTTCGTATTGTCAAGCATGAATCGCTTCGGTTCCGCAGCCAAATCTTAATAAAATCGTGTTCCAATATGTCCCTTAATTAGAGTAACTTAATTATATACATGTAGGCTATACCTAAATTAGATCATTAATTATCATCCAAATAGAATAATTGATAGAAAAAATGATCGCTATATAAAACATATATATGAAAAGATAATCAATATGTGATTAAAAAAAATTACAGATGCAAGCGGAAATCGATTCCCTCAATAATCAATTGAAAAAAGCACAAGATGATGCAGATCAATATTTAACCAATTACGAAGAAGCCAAAGATAAATGCGAAGACTTGGAAAAAGGTCTCCAAGACGTAAGTAAACAGGGATCGAATGAAAACCAAAACCACGTACCCCCCACCGGTTAGTCGGAAACGAAAAGCGTGTTTTCCGTAAAATATTTTTATCTTAAGGTATACCGTGTGTGGGGAGAATGGCCGTACAGTGTATAGGTTCAGTTTTGTATAAAATATCTTAAGTTAAATGTGCAGTTACTGGTTTTTCAATTTATATATTTTTTGAGTATTAGTGGTCCTTGCTCTGAGCGAATAGGAGGTATACATATACATATATATATATAGCATTCGTCCTCGATCCATTTTAAAGGTACCTATTGCACTTTTAGGTTATCCATCTCTTAGGTACATACGCCCTCGAATATGCATTTGTTCATAAATCGTAAACTATTAATGCTGTATGGTAGTTGTATTATGCTAGTTAGCTGATACTCCATGCCTACTATCAAATATAATATTAATAATGGAGCTAATTTACATCCATAACATTTTTGTATATCGTGCATTAGTCAATAATTAACTCCTTTGTCCTGAGTGGTATAGACGGTATTTCTAGTTCTACCAAGCATTTATCAAGCATGTGTCAAACATAAATCATTTATTAATGCCCAATGCTCGATGAAATACGATGTCTGATTATTACTTTTTAAGAGGAGTGATGTAATTTTATCAAACAATCAATGAAATCGAAATCAAATGATTTCATTTTATTTGAAACGATTTACGCAAAACTCGAATGTGGTATTTTGTAATTTCTAGAATTCATTTGTTTATTATCATCTGTTTGCTTGTTTGTATGAATGACCATGACGTCATTGCGGCTGAGCAAACAGTCATATGTCCGTATTGAACAATCATCAACCGCATCATAAGAGCCTGGCTTTTTGTCTTCAACAGGCGACTTTATGTTGTTTGCCTTATGTCCTGGTTTGTTCCGTTTTGGTATGAGTCTGACTAAGTGGGCGGATTTAGTGTTAACTCTTTGTAAAAACTGAAGTATCATATAATTTTGGATAGGAAAGCACACACTTTTCAGTATTAATCTCGCAACAGATTATATGTGCCAAATTGTTGCGATTTCAATGGCACATTTTATATCTGATAGAATTGTATGAATTTTTTTTTGATTATTGTCAGTCACTACGCATCATGGCCTTCAGTCCCATATTGTAATCACAGCAAGATCCGCCATCAATAAAATTAATATTATTACAAAAATACTGATGAACAACGCTATCCATGCTTCATTAAATAAAAGCGATTTTGCGGTGATTTATTGTGGACCTTGGTCAATACCTAATATTGTTGTAACCCAATCCGAAATTCGGTTTTGTCGATCATGAACCACAGATAGACCGCGTGATCAGTCAGTGGCCCACGCCCAACAAAAGGCGGGGAAACAACAATTTTCAACCAAAGAACTCTCTGATCCAACCCAGTCAGGAAATATGGTGTCTATATATAATATCACCAAGTATGAGCCACTGATGCATCGCACCAATAAGGCGCAGTTCATCTTTGGCATATGGCTGATGAGATGAAATTTCCTGTTAGTAAACATCGTAATGTCTTTTAATGAGTGCGAATAGAAAGTTGGAAGTTCCGTAACCTTTTTATTGTTTTATGAGTAACAAAGTGTCCTCATTGACTGAGAGAGAAAATAAACAAAAAATGAATGATGTATGTAAATCTATGAGAACAATTCAATTTACAATCTGTGATGACTTCTCCCGCTGTGGTCGTATATTGATTTGTCAATTCTATGAGTAATTTCGAACTTTTAGATTAGTAATAAATAATAAGTAAATGGCTGTTGTTGAAGATGATTCGAAGGTTTTGGTAGTTTATTTCGTTTTTATATCTCATCCACCACGGCGGAGAGCACGCTTTAAGTGTTACGAAGAAATGTTCGGACGTTTACATTCTTCCCTTCTTTAATCTAGAAAAGTTTACGTGAAGCAATTCCGGAAAAGTAGTATAAACTGCGAGCGCCATTTGTAATTCATTGTCTGTAGCAATTGTGCTAAGATTGTTAGACGCAAATCCCGGCTTTGATTAAATTTACGACTTCAATGCTTCTTCAATTATTGAAAATGCTAGTTTTTAACATTCTTACGATGTAGACTCAAAAGTTACCTTCAGGTTATAACAGAGTGCGCGCCAGAAACGGGAGAAAATTCGAGCACTTATGTGAAACAAAAATTGTGTGAAAATCAAGAAATCCTATTTTGAGATATGACATACTATATAGTGGCCTTCGCACTTCATTCGGACAATCCGCGCACGAGTTTTGTTCATCCCTCCAATGTTGATTTCATAGAATAGGGCTATTATTTTTGCGTCTGTATCAGTGGTTGTGTCAGCAACAATGGCAGAGTATTGATATTTTAGGAGATGATAACAAACGCGTTCAAAGCAATTTGGAGGCGTGTAACAAAATTGGGATTTAATGAGTTAACTACATTTCAAGCCGTGATCTCGCCTATGGCTATTTGCGGTTAAATTGGAATGTAATACTAATGGGAACTACTTGTGTCACATTAAAAGTCACGGACCCTGGAGCCATTCCATACTTCAACTCAACGTGGTTGCAGTAATTGTCGTTTAGAATCCTAGGTGTTACGCTGTGATATGTCCTTAGAGATGAGTCACTCACTGATTGTCGGTGCGATCCGTTTGTCCTGTCTGATCAGACCTAATGAGAAACATCCCGAGAGAAAAATGATAGTTTTACGTAGAAAATTCGCCCATTTTAAACTGCTGTGGCTTTCTGGATTTTCCTAGATGGGTTTTTGATGAAACACCATCACAATTTATGCTTTCGTTTTTACGCCAGGTAGCTCCCCGCCTCATATGTAAACAATCGCCAGCCGTTTTGTTGTTTGTTCGATAAAATACACACAACAGACTTTTGTTTGACCCTGTTCAAAAATATACTCTTTTAACTAAGTTAAATAATGAATTTCTTTTCACAAAGAGATGTGAAGCCACCAAAATCTTGTTAAAATCGACACATTCACGGTTAAAAAATCTGCCCAAATATGGTTCGCTCGGCAAAAGTTACAAAAGACAGAAATTTCTGCGCTTAGCAAGATAAGATTTATCTTTGCTGTTTCTTTTTTCAAATCTGCTCCGTTTCTCCAACGCAACTATTCGCCCGCGGCGACGTGCTACAAGTGTACTTTGCCAAATCGCACAACAGTCATTTGTTACAGAATTTCTGACCGCAATTACTTCCCAGACTGAACTCGTCTTCGATGGAAAAGTCTTCATACAGTGTAAGCCAGCCATGGTTTGTGCACGACGAATTATTTTCTTCTGTTTTTTGGGGAAATTTGTCTGGGACTGTTTCGGTTGATCGGGCAAACGAATTCGTCAATTTCGTAACGATAATGTCTATTTGGCGTGGGTGAAGTAGAGTCATTTGATTCGACTCTAGGCGATGATAAAACCGTCCAATTTTCAACGTCGAGATTTTAATAGTGGCTCCTGAAATCTCCATTTCGTTGTCGTAATCGTCAACAGGGTGATATGATCGAGTCACGTATCGGAGTCTTACCAACCTACGAATAAGCTTTAAATTCTGACGTCAGGTGATGTTGGCAAAACCCTAGCGTCCACTAGATCTTTTCCACCGTGTTTTTTATCGAACGAAAAATAGATAATTTTTGAATTACGAAAATCGGTGACGACTTCAAGTGCTTCATAATTTGAATAATATTTCAATATATATGTAAATGCAAATTAAGGCGCCATCACTACATTTGCGACTTTTCTTGTAATATTATAGCCAAAGTGCACTTGGCAAAACCAAAAACGGCAGATCATATATATTTGGGTCTTTAATTGTCGAAATCGACTATAAAAAGTTGTTGGTTTATTAAAATTCCTTGAATACCAAACAAGTTTAGGAAACCGTGCGCGATTGATCCCAGTAGGAAATGAATTCATGCTCGTTATTCCCGAACTGAAGAAGGTGGCATGCTCTCTATAGCCGTCTGCCATTGAATGATATCGAACGCTGTGCGCAGTAAACTAACCAAATACCTGGATTTTGACATCACTGCGCGACGATGCTCACTAAAATATTTGGCAGGTCACGTGACCTATTTCACGCCGGGATGATTTTTTCTCACGACGCCGGTATTACTTGTTTCTTCTATTCTCTTTATATCGCGGCACGCCCTGCTCCTATGCTCGAGTGTTATGACGTATTCGCCGATGGCTGCCAGTTCCGTTGGGCGGACGGTTGCTTCGATTTTATATAATGTTGCGAGAAATTAAATCCATATGGAATGTGTCATTTTCCGCTGTGTTATTATGTATACTGAGCGTTGTGTAGGGCGATTTCGTTACGCTTTTACCATTGTCAGGCAAGTAGTCTCTCGCAGTACGATATTTAATTTGAGGCATATGATTCCTAACAAACTATTCAGTATTGATTCCGTATCAAAATGATTGAGACGCGTGGACCAGTGGACGTACGCAGTTTTTACCTGTTCTCTTTCAAAGTTCTCTTTCATATTTAGAGTCTTTATTACCATGTTCAGAGTTTATCTGAGATTTTTGTGCCTTTACTCTTTAACATTAGCTGTTCAGTTTTTAGTTATTGGATTCAAGATATTTTACCCTATGTGACACGTGATTATCAGACTAGGCTATACAGTATACACAGATAACAGTGCTAGTATACCGTATTGGCAGGTTTATTATGGTATATTGAGTTAACGAACCATTTGGCTAGTACGGAGTACAGCACTGGTAGCTCTATTGGAGGTTATCGTGTATTTAAACCCTGCTGCCTGTATGGGCTTTAGAATAGTTCTAACCTGCTATCGTATTTTCATGCATATGCAGTATGATAAGTGGCCACCAAACGGAAGCAAAGGACTGGTAGGTACCGGTGCCAGTAGATGGCTTTACTATAGCTCAGGACAGATACCACGCACTGCAATTTGCATTGCAGTTCAGTTCTGTTTGAGATGTTTTACGTTCAAGAGTGCAGTTGTTGGTATCGGTGCTATATCTTTACTGTTTAGTATACGATACCTTTGCTAATATGTTGCCGTTAGTTAGTTCCTTTTAGGCACTGCTCCCGGCCTTGCTCAGAGTGAATTTCAATAAAAAAAATAAAAATAAATTAGATATAAGATTTCATTTTTATCTCGCGATTTGGTCAATTTGAGCGTTATGTCACTTTGTACACTGGAAAAATAGAAATTGGTCAATAAGTACCCTTGCTAAAAATAGGTGACTATCAATTCGTTCCAGTAAACAACTCTTTTAAGTGCAATTGATCAATTTGTGCCCTGAAAAAATCACCTTAGGTTGATCTGTACCCCTTGTTGGATGTTTGGAGGAACTTACAAGTTCATAAATTTTAGTACAGCAGTGCATTAGCAGCTAGAGAATCAAATAAAAATTCGTTAAAATAGTCGCACTGCTCAAAATCTCGTAAATTTTGTAATCTGTGTCTTGAAGTACCGTAATATTCGCGGAAATGGTCATCATAAACTTGACAGTCATTCCATTGTTATTAGGCACTTGAAATCTGGTCCTTTTCCGATTTGAGCTAAAATGCTTGCTCCTCCGGGCTAGAAATACATTTTTTCCTGTGGGATAAATCTGCCATTTCTGATTTTTCGCAGTCAATCCATTGCGAATTTGATCGGGGTACAAATTGACGTGTGTGCAATTTCTTTTCAGGCACTGATTGACCCCCCAAAACATACTGGTACGAATTGACTGGCACCCGCAAAAAATTTGAGAAAACTTACCTGCTCAAGAATTCTGATGTAGGATTTCAGTGGCAGCAAGGGAATTGAATAAAAACTTGTGGAAGTAGTCACATTGTCAAAAATCGCAAAAAATTTACCTGCCTTTGTAATCTATGGCTCGAAGTAAAATTTGTGGAAATGGTCATATTCGTTCGATCTAAACAAAAATTCTTGCTCCTCGCATTATTATTTTCAATTTATACATGAAATATGTCTTTAATTATTAAAACAAATCAGCCTTCCCAACATTTCTCAGTAGGTCAATTGCAATTTTCAACATGGTACGGCTTGACCCATGTGCTATTTTTGAGAATATTATTGAGTATAGGATGACCCACCAAGGATGTAGTGGTACGGATTGACTGTCAATCACGTAGAGGCGTGTTACGCTATCCTTTCCGCATATTATCATTCTTCCGCTGGATTCAAAACTGAGTTGTGAAAATTGTGCTGTTGAATATGTGATTCTATGATGAAACTTTTGTGACTGGGTCCCTCAGGTTAGGATTGTGACTATCAGCTATGGCAGTATAGAGATAAAGTTAATATAAGGATTTAAGGATTAACGAAATGCAATATACACAGCTTTAGTTAGTTGATTTTGATTACTGCTTCCGAGCTTGCATTTTAAGTATTTGATGAATTTCCATTCAATGTGATATTATTGACATTTTGTGAAGTGATTCTGTTAAAAATTTTTGTATAATCACGTTTATGAATAACAGTGTCAATATCCTGTCAGCTTTTTATTCAAACTCTTGAATATAAATTTTCATCGTACTTCAAACAAACAAATTTTTTTCTTTAATTTCGTACTAGTATGAATACAGGTATAATTTGCTAGGTAACAATTTCAAAATCATTTGTTTTTTAATACCCTACTCTTCAAAACTATTTATTTGCGCTCAATGATTGAGTTGTAAAAGACTTAGATGGTAAATTTATTTCGAAACTATATAAGAAAACTGCGATATAATGTGAAGGTATGAAAAAAAGTATCGTATGCCTGGTAAGAAATAAATATACATATTCGTATATAAAACAATCATCCATACCATACTTCGAACCTTGATCCACCACACATATTTATAGATCTATGCGACATCATTTTACTAATTTATCCTAACTTTGTCCTGCCTGGAAACCTTTAGGTGCTCTATAGGGAATTTTTAAATTTTAACTTGTAAATAACAACTGCTGCCAAAATGACACAAGCTATCACAGGAATTAAGGCTAAAATTCAAAAATTAAAAGAGGATGTGGAAGACAGGGATGAACAAATAGATGAATTGAAACAGCAACTTAAAGATAAAGATGAATTGTTAGAAAAGGTATGTCTTGTCTTCTGGATAATCTGGAAGATAAGAGCGTCAATTTACTGTAATTTCTTCGCATTGGAGTTATTATAAGAGAAAAGAGCACTTATTCTGTAATGCATTCCACACAAACAGCTTTTCTTCTTAATCGCAATATTTATTTTAAAGAACATTATTTCAACAGGCTGAATCAGAGCTTAAAGCTGCTGAAAGAAAAGCCACATTAGCAGAAGATAATCTGGAGAGGGCAGAAGAAAATTTGGCATCTTTGAAAAAAGAATTAGCTGAAGTTGAAGCTGACAGAGAGGATAAAGGAAGGTATGCTGCTTGATGATATTTTGTTATCACTGAGCCATAATGCGCCATACCTATTAGGATAAAGGAAGGTATGCTGCTTGTACCATACCTATGTAGCATAATTCGAGGCCTCTCATTTTAGAACATTATTGGGACTGCAATATTTGTTGTCGTAAGCTGGCAAAACAGATACTCTCCTACATACTACCTACCCCATTGGTTTTTGGTAATAATGATGATATAGAAAATGTTTCAAGTTTTTGTTTGTCCATCCGAAAAAATTACTAAGAAGTTTCTGTTACCTGAGGTAAAAAGAGATCATATAATAATGGTGACACGAAGAAATTTATAAATAATCAAATATAACTTTGTCAACTTGGTATTAAAATGTTTGGATAATCTTGTATACTAGATAAGAAGTTTAAAAGTCTTTCTACCCATATGTGTAGAAATACTCTTAATCCTCATGCCTAGTAGCATCTATAGCACTCATACAGGCCCACTTACACAAAGGCATATCATAAGAATAAGTTGTTAGTCCCATGTTAACCAAGCCAAGAGCTAATCTTGTTTACATTAATTAATTTTAATTCAATATGTATTTCTTTTTGTCAGAATAGCCACAAATGAACTACGCAACTCAATCCATAAGGATGCCTTATGACATGTATCATCAAATTAAACCAAAAAAGGTTCAGAAAAAAGCAACTTTCGTAAAAGTATGGGCCATTGGTGGATAGCGCTGTTGAGGCATGGTTCATCTTGTTAAAATGAAATTTCAGATTAGAAATTGGATAAAATTAAAAATCTAATCCGGTGTTATATAAGCTTTATTTTATCCATCTTGTCATTTAGGGAATTGAAGAAATATATGAATATAGAAGACGACACTGCCTCAACAGTGAGTTACAAATACATTTCATTTTTCTTTGTTTGCAGGTTGGCAGAATCATGAATTTCTATGCGTGTCCAAAATGTTGATGCGTTTGTTCTTGAGTAGCTGGCATTGTGCCAGTCTTTAATAAATATTGCAAATATTGCCTGATCTGAATATGTATAACATTTAATACAATTATGTATTTGCAGATCATAGATTATACAGTTATTGTGACTATTTGTATGATTTCCAAAAACTTTTTATATTTTTTATAACATTCCCTCCTGTCAGCGATAGCTACCAAGGACATCAGTCCTGGGATTCCCAATATTGTATTCAGAATTTTCTGATTTTATTACTAATGTTAGTGTTGGCAACTATACTGTAATTCTATGTTCTTCTCATTAATATATGTTAAACAAAATAATATCAAGAACGAGATAATTGCTCAAAAACTTCGAAACGAACGAGAGAGATGTGATGAATTAGATGAGAAATACCAACAGGTTTGAGAGCAATGACATGAAAATGAAGAAAATCGATTTTTATTCTGATCTGAATTCCTTTCGTTTTATCCATATATGGTGATTCTAAATTATCTGTTTGTTTCGTTATTAATATTTGTTTTACTCATCCAGTGAAAAATGTTCTTTTGCTGATGGAGGGTGCCTGATGAACCACGTCGAGTGGTGTAGTGTATCAGTACCCATCTTCAGGAAAAACGCATTTTGGGTGTGTGCATGATGTTTATTTTTCATTTTCATTTAACCTTAGTTGGAACAGCAGAATTGTGAATTAAAGGAAGCCAAGGATATTGCAGAACAGGCTGATTCAAAATATGAAGAGGTTTGTTTTGTTTTTTTTTGTAGTTTTTTTTTTTAAATTTAACAAGTCTCGTATTGTTAGGGTTCTTCATATCTAGGGAGGCAGATCTTGCCTCAGCGACATGAAATAAAAATTGTGCAATAGTGTTGCTTAAAATCCATTAACACATGAAGGAAAACAGCATTCTATCACACATTGCCTTAGGCTAAACGAGGTAATATTATGTATACTGTTTTCCTTTTTGATATTTGATATTTGATATTTTTAATTCAAATAACTACACATTCCGTGCACTAAGGTGTATTTTTCAATCAGCAATCTAATTTTTATAAGCAAGAGTCACAGATGGACCACATCTATTCGATGCAATCCATCAGTGACTTATACCTAATAAAACATGCTTGCACAAGCTTTTTCGCACAGGGTTTTAATGAGTGTGTAGCATTTGTTGGTTAATATAATATTATTCTTTCATGGAATGGGCAATCCTACTCGTACAAAAGTGGTAGTTACTTTTTTCTGGTGTGTAATAAGTTTGAGAAATTATAGTTTTGTGTATTTTATAACATAATTGCTTGTACTATTTTTCATTTAAAATTTGAGTTAAATCAAATCATAAATTGTTCTTAAAATCAAATGTCATTTGAGATTATTTTTAACATCAATTTGGTATCTCAGATCGCTCGTAAATTGGTTCTTATCACGGCTGAGTTCGAACTAGCTGAAAAGCGTGCCGAGGAGGCCGAGTTGTAAGTTTAGGCATGGCATTACATATAAAAAATGTGGCATGGCATCTTCATCAGAATGAAGCATTGTGTCTGAAAATTGTGACTCTGGTATTGTGCTCAAAATCACACAAGAAACACATTCACATGCTTACATTAGAAAGATAAATAGTTATTTTTAGTTTCATGGTATATAGGAAATTTATATCTAGGTCATGCAACATAACTGATCGATAACTGATGCTTCTAAATTTTTTTTGTATCCCTTCTATGATTCAATAATTGACAGCACATTTTGAAATAATTTTTTTTTAGCAGTCGTTCGTTCATAATTATAGCCTTTGCTTTACTATCTCAAAATATTCTTCCAAGTGCCACAGATGTTTTTCAACATTATACTCAATCTTGTATGATATTGATATAAATTACTGCATCATAGCATAGAATCATGCATGAAACATGTCTGTGTAGGTTCATCGTAAATTGAAAATAACAGAAGACGAATTGGCAAGAGTTGAAGAACGACTGGATACTGTTCTAGTGTAAGTCAAAAGAATGTTACATTCTTAACATGTTGTTTTGTACTGGTTACTTAGAAATAGTAAAATAGAAAAATATTGATGCAAAAATCAGAAAATTTTGTTTCCCTTATTCCATGAAACTACGTCAATTTGGAGAGCAAAACAATATTTTCTGTAGATTCACTTCGGGTTTATGCACTAAAAATGACCTATTTTTATATCCCACTATCCTGAAATATATCTAAAATCAAGAATTTTACTACCGGTATATCGACTATGTTTATTGAATGTTTTCTAGCATTCGATACATTTTAAACATCCCTGCTCTACATTCAACAAATTCCTTTTAGTATTAGATTTCGTTGCCATTGCCTCATGCGATAATGTAGATTGCAACCTGTAGTAGGAAGTCTTTGCATACAAAAATATCTTCATGTTTTTCTTATTGGGCTTGTTCGCCCAGGTTAGATGGATCCTGGTTTTTGTCTGATGACCAAAAAGCTCATATAATATGCTTTGGGTGGATAAAAAAGCTATTTTATAGCAGTAATGATGATTTTGAACTCTCCTAGCCACAGTTATATCGTTAAATATTGCATTTTTGCCAAATAGTCTTTTGATGGAACCAAACCCATATCTTCCGGTGTATGAGTAGCAACTTTTTACCTACCCAAACTTGACCAAATATTCCCCATTCAGTCAAGAGGTGGGCAGGGAGTAGTAGTCGAACTTACATTGACAATCTGCTTAAAATATCGAACTTGTGATGCCAGTTTGTCTGTGACCAAGTACTGCTCTGCTTTGGATAAAATCAACGATAGTATCAAAAGTATATTTCTGTTATTGTGAATTCCATCAAAATATGGATTTTTTTCGGACAATATTTTACTGTGGGACACTCAAAAGCAAACATTTTAATTGCCCAAAGCATGTTTCTTTAAGTATATTGCTGATAATATGTTAGTTCGAATGTGTCATTTGTGACTCGTACCTAACTAAACAAATGCTAACTCTTGACTCTTACTGGGAAAACAAATACTATTGTTAGCCCTCCGTATTTTTTGTGTATTTTTATAATATTTTCATCATTTTTCTATTACAGAGAAAACAAAAATTTTGAAGAACTGATTAGCGTTGCACAGGCAGATTTGAAGTCTTACGAAGCTATGGAAAATAAAGTGTGTACAGTATACATGTTTGACAATTTATTAAAAAGTACCATCCCCGCTCAGAAATTTCATTTTGTTGATCATAAGCCCGTGAAGTTGCACGATCCTTCAGTGGTGACTCATTCTTATCAAAGATTGATTTCAATAACGGGTTTGAAAAAAATATGCTCTAAATGTCGGGATCTAAATTTTGGAATCAGTGTCTTCATCTGTTCAGAAAAACCTGAAAGTTATTTTGTCATAAAGTACTCATAGATGATTGCACTAAGAATAAGATGGGAACTTCTAGATTCATGGACCATATTCTGATTGGGGAAGAATAATTGCCCATTGTTAGTTTTGTAAATGTACTGCAATCATCTTTTGATAAGTATGTTTCACTGATAGATCTATCTGTGGAGCATTCTTGACGGAATAAAATTTCTGATTTGGAATTCTATCTGTGTAGCATTCTTGACGAAATAAAATTTCTGATTTTGAATTTGCGGAATAGAGTCTTTCATAGGGATAATATGGAAGCACATTATATTTCATCAGTTTTGTGTGTGGTGTTATTCATGTGTGTTTTCACTGGTTGATGACATTGTAACACAGACATGCACACAAAATACTCACACACGCATGTGCTTCGCTATTTATCCTTTTCACAAATTTCTTCTGATCTTTCCCGGAAAATCTTTTCTTCTTTATAGCCTATTCAGAAATGTAATTTTCTCAAGTATGAGCCCCATCGGGTTCGTGTCTAGTCAGCGCGATCTATCAGTGGCTCAAACTTGGAAATATATTTGGCTAAACAATATCTTACTTTTTTCCTTTCTCTATATCTCGCCACTATTTCCCATTGGGAAATATTATTCTGTCAAGCATGTGCCACAGATGATTCATGCCTGGGCGGCACTATCCATCAGTGACTCATACTTGATAAGACCTATCTGTTTAGATTTCTGGTTGGGATTCTTTACTTTGTTTATATCTCTCTTTGTATAAATGTTTTTTGTCAAGCGTTGGCCAAAAAGTGGCCAACGATCCATCAGTGACTTATACTTATATAACAAACTTTATTTCTGACTGTGATTCTTCACCTTTCTTTCTCCTTTTTTCTTGCTTTACTAATCAGACGAGCGCTTGAAGAGAAGCGAACTGCACATTTAACATTACGGTGCTTAAATGCGCAGAAAGAAACACTGGAAAAGGTAACTTGAAAGAATTTTAACCTTGTTTTTAAATCTTCTTTTCGTCTACTGATACTATACGTTCTTGCGCTTCCTATCAACTCAATATCTCACTGATGATCCTAACTGTTCTGCACCAGATCAGCGTTATCGCTACACATGGAATAAATTTTTCGATGTACTTCGAATATTACCCATACTTAGATCCACACGTTTGTAGTTTTTAAAGAAAACGGGAACATAGGACTCTGATCATTACTTTTTGGAATTTGAACTACTGTTATTTGAAGCTAGGCCAATTTCTAAAATTTCTATTTTTTTCACAGTTTGAAGAAGAACAGAGCTCAGCCGAGGAGAAAATATCGTCATTGACTTCCAGATTAAATGATGTAGGTTGATTTTTTTTGCAATATTAAAGCGGGGCTGGCCTGCTACTGGGATGTCATATTAACCTGTTCGAATCTCTAAGCAAAGCCGGCAGTGTCCAAAAATTATCAAAAATTAATGAAGCAGCTATTACAAAATGTGCTTTGTGTGTGCTATCGGCCTTGTACATGGTAGAACTATCTACCTCTTTGTTTCTTTTTTGTTTTCACCTTGTGGCGCGCAGGAAATAAGCTAGGACATTTCCTAAGTCTGTATAAGCGTATAACTGATGGATGTTATTAGTCACATTCTTTGATTACTAAAATACCTAACTACATTTAAGGTCATAATACTTGTTGGCCTTGGCTTGATTGCATTCTTCCAAGGTTTGTATTATTTCCATTCTGCGTTTTACAATAGTGCAAGAGTGCTTGTTTCCCTGCATTAATTTGCACATTTTATTCAACTAATTGTGCTTTGCAAATTCATCATTTGTTATAACTGTGGTGCCTAACTATACTACTGACATCGTAGGTATTTCCTCTGTGTCATAAGAGGTGACCACTCTACACTCCACTACACTTAATCATAGCAGTTCAGTTTTGTTCCGGATGTGGTAGCTCTTTGCTAATAAAAGCAGATAGTTGGTTCCTTTTAGACACTGCTTCCGGCCTTGCTGAGAGTGAATTTCAATAAAAATTAAATTGAATTTAATCAAATATATTGCATTTTTCTCAGTTGGAATTACAATTGGAAGAAAAGCTCAAAGAAGTCGATAAAAAAGACAAAACAATTGAAGAATTTGAGAGTAAGTACCATAACAGTGTTTTCGGGCAATCATTGAATAGCGAAGTGTTTAAACTTGGTGTAGTTTCAATTATATTCATCCGACCAAATGCATTGGCTGTTGGGAGCGTCTTATTATATTATCATATATGTAAACAGTATAAAAAAAAATCCTATCACATTAGCATAGAAAATTGCATATTTTGAATAATTTGATGGCATATTTTTGTGATTTCCAACCATCCCAGTATATGTTCTATAGTCTGTTCATTTCGATAAATATGCTTGCAGTGTTTTTCAGTACATCTTTGGGTATCTATCTCATTCCTGTTTTTTTTTTCCTTTTTCTGTTATACTTTACACTTTATATATTATGTATTCTTCTTCCAAGATATTCTCTCCCGTTTGGAGATTGAGCATCATAACTTACAGATGAGGTATCAATGGATGACAAAGAAACTTTGAAACCTGATCTGCCTTCATTACTTCAACCTGTCTCTCTCTCTCTCTCTCTCTCTCTCTCTCCATCTGATGATTTCTTGAATGAAAGATGCTCTTTCTTCTTTTTACGCTTTTTTGATGTCAATGGAAGGCACTAGGCAACCTTCTACTGTTTCCAGGATACTTGCTACAACCCACTGTACTGAAACCACTAAATCTTTGTTCAAACTAGGATTATTCTTTGAATTGACCACATGTTTATGAGATTTTCATCTTTTGCAAGTTATAGCAAGAGATTAAAATGATCATTTTTCTTGCATCCCATCTCGCATGTTGAAGTTAGATTTAGATCTAAAATTCAAATACATGTCTTTGATGATTCGGATATTCATTTCTGGGAAATTCGATTTTGTCAAGCATGCACCACATATGGACTGCGTCTTATCGATGTGATCTGTCTGTGACACATACTTAACAAAAATGTTTTTACAAATATTTTCCATTTGCATCTGACACATAAAAACCTTGTCTCAATGGCACCTTCTATCCGTATCACAAGCTGAAAAAAATGTTACTTTGGGACTGGTTTGAGCAAAAAATACATAGAGTATGTAGGCATTTAGTTAACATCACACAGCGAATTACTAATGGTTGAAAGGATTGAGTCATTTTTTGGTTTATCTGTCTGTGTATGTAACTAATCACACTTAAAATAAAAAGTTGAACACAAGTTGGCAGATTCTTGTTATTTATTAAACGTAACATCGAATCTCAAAATCCAGGAGAAATTGAGGAACAAACAAAGAAAGCTGATCATTATAAAAGAGAACTAGAAGAAGCTATCAAAGAAATGGATGAAATTTGAACAAGGATTACTTGACCAGCGAAACTGAAAAAATACTTCTATGATGTTGATAATGATGAACATCTAAATTTGGCACCGAAAGCTTACTGAATTTTTATTGAAAACTATTGGATAAGTAATAGTGGAATGTAGCAAAATGAGTATATTCCTCTAACCTGCATTCCATGATATCTAAAGTGTTGACGTTTTTGGTAAATATTATATTAATATGTAATCATGATTGCACCTCGTACGCCACCTTTTCCAACGATTTTTGTAGTTTGTCGTTGCTCGATATTTTTATTTTCTCAAATCGTTTTTCTCATTTTCCAAATCAAGTGACCTTATTTTGTACATAGTGAAATTACCAAGACATAAAATGGAGTCTAGTTTGAAATTTTTTGTCATGCATCATTCATCGTGTGGTGCTTGTTTACCAAGCCTGGGAGATGAATTGCTTCTGCCTTCGTCATTGATGGCCTGTGCTAAACAATTTTTTAAATTTGACAGAAAATTTCAGATTGGTGCGGCGTGCCACTATATATATTTTACGCACAGAGTATTTTCATTGTAATTATATTCATTTGCTTGCTCGCAAGAGGTTGCACACACCAAAACGTATATGGGCGAACATAAGTGCCCGGAGTAACTATCATAATCAGCCTGGCATATATTGGCATCCCCCCCCTCCCCATGTAGCCTATAATAATTCAATATATGTTACTAATGAATTTAATTTAATATAAACATGGATTTTTGGTGAATTTCAATTTCCCAAGTTTAGCATTGTGGAACAGTTTTCAGTAGTGTTAATAAAATATACTTTTTACTGTAAGCTAATCTTATAATATGCACTTCTCTCTTACGGTAATCAATGGAAGTTTAGTTGGCTTGAAATTGCATGATTTTCAATAAAATTTGGCTACGCAGTTGGGTTGTATTGAATGAACAGGGACGAGTGTCCATAGATTTGTGGTCAGTTAGCTATATCGACCCAATCAGAAGTTTTGCTTTGGTGGTGTGATCCATCATTGACTCGTACCTAACAAAACCTATTCTGACTATTAAATAGCTATATTTGAGTGTGGTCTACTGATAGTTTATTTCGCTACTCAGAGCCAGAAGACCAAATAAAAAGATTAAGCCTGAGAGGTTGATGGCGAGTTGCTGTACGTCTGGTGACCAACTCCTGCCACTTTTAGATTAGAATCTATTCAGATACATGCCCTATTTTAATACTTGTTTCTGTGATTTGGGAAAGATATTGAGCAAAATCTTGGAAGTATTGTGTTGAAGTTTACATAGACTTCCAAGCTTTTCACTGCCATAATGAATGGTCCGTTTGAATTCTATGATTTTCTTTGATAGAATTCGATTGGATTTCGGGGTAAATGTTGAGTCCAGTGCGGGAGTTTCCCTACAGTTTAAGCAATGGTAATTAGAAAAAGATCCTCTGCAATGGCCAGTGTCAGTATAAGATAGCGAACAACCCTTGATACAACGTTCAGTTAGTGGTGTCCAACGGGGAACAAAGCGTAGTGTCTATTAGTTGTTTGAGTACGAACGAAATCAGTTACGATACCTTTCACTAGCGTGTTTAGAATGGGCAATTGTCACCTGCCCTAAAATGTTAGAAGCTGCAAAAAACTTTGGTCAGAAATACGTTTCGGACCACACGTCTCTGATCATCCTGCCAAAGGTTTGAATTGGAATGGAAATATGTAAAATACACTTCCAGTTCCTACTCAATCGAAGTTGATCGAGATAGCTAAAGGGAGTGGCTTTCGGAACTCACACTCATCCCGGTACTGGACTGCACCTGCACAATTTGTTTTTCAGCATGGGATTTGCAGTATTGTAAATGATTGTTCAACGCGTATTTATAATGGAAGTAGGCCTACTGTACTTTTTAGCATCCTAAATATATACGGTATGCAACTGCTCGGCAATCTACAAAACGTTTAGACTTGACAAAATTCTGATTGCAAATTTCGTTTTCATATTCAGTATTTTCAAGATGTAGGCTCTGAAGATGTTCAACCACAAAGTCACATACACTAAAAGAGGACTGTTTGTGGTTGACAAATGAGGTTGGAAGCTATTCTCAAAAAACGGAATTGTGACCTTCTAAGACAGGATAATCATAGTTTTCGGAATGGGCTGGACTAGTGTTACCACGTTTTCGATTAAACCCCCTGTATGCCATTCGTGTCCTTTCTGCATTTTCTTTTACATGTGGGTGGGTGAGTGCGTGTCGTACGCCATAAACTTTATTTTAGGTTTTACACACATTCCTGGTTTCTTCTTATATAATTTTGTATGCTGTTGTGTTATATTTTTTATGAGGAAATCAAAATAAATATGTTTATGTCTATACCGCGAGGGTGGTTTCATGTGAACTGTTGCTGGACAGCTTGTTTCAATCTCTGAAAACCGATGTCATTTATTGACGTCGAGCGTTGGACATTTTTACGAGTAAAAACTCTAACCATGTGGCGTTAAAATATGCGATTTTCAACCAGAATTTCAAGGATTTTAGCGACCGCCAATTTTTAGTCATAGTTCAGGAAACCATACTCGATCGATTGTACCCAAAATAAATTCAGCTGTCAAATTGAAGATTTACCACACAACTACAATTATTTACGAATCTTCGTTGTTGACTGAATTTCAAACGTAACAAACCGCTTCATGGCCAGGTAAGTAAATTTGACTATATCGTCGACAAGTTTGACCCCATGTAGCAGTGGCAACCTAGTTTTATCTTACACTAGGTATGTATGACGAATTTCACACAAAACTAAGTAGAGTATTACTAGGTAGCTCAGTTTCACCTTCCAAACAAGGTGGTAGTGTGATTAAAAACAGGGTAATCATTGTTTGGCTGCATTTAATGCGTTTTTAATAGATTCAACCAGAGAACCTGGTTGTAAAATTATTAGGTAAAACTTCAAACAGAAAATTCGGTAAAAGTTAATCTAGGTAAGGCAGGCTATATCTACCTGAAATTTTCTAAAATAAACTCGGTAAACTAAGTATAATAGATTAACTTGGGACTTTTACCTAGAATGAACAACACCAACACCCCCCCCCCCCCCCCCCCCCTCCGGAGATCTTCGACATTGGACAACCCTGTTTTTATATCGACCGTGTCTAATAAGCGTGGAAGATTATTACTAATTTACGAAACTAATAGCATTATCCTAATTTCTTCTTATTCTATTCAAAAAATATTTCAACTATTTCACACGATTGTTTGCACTCTTGATTCCTTGACAAGGAATATTATTGGGACATGCCTGAAGCCCATAAATTCTAGAAGTCTGAAGATGTTTCTAACCAACCTACATTTTTGTACGGATCATTCTATCAATGAATATCTTTCTCACGTTTTTGTTGATCGTACGAATAATTTTTTCAATTCAAATTGTTGGAATGGACATGGGCACAAAAACATTTGCGCATGTATCTAAGAGCCGTGTGTTATTTTTGCCTTATTTTGACCGTTTCAAACAAACTGGAAGCAAATTTCTGCTAATTAGGAGCGTTGTCCACCATAACCGTCGTCATGTTTGTCGCAACCATACCTGGTTGGTATGGAATGAATATGCCTTTATTTTTGTGTTCCTAGCATAATGATTTTGAAAGCACGTCATTAATGAACCGTTTTGAACTACTGTAAAGAGTAAATCCGGGTAACGTGATTGATGTGAGACCGGATGACAGGTTAAATATTAGCTCTTTCCCGCGTTGTATCATGGTGAGAGGTATTAATTCCGTCATGAGTGTAAGGTTGCAATGAATGATATACATTAACCAATATTTATTTCGTGGTCCTCTAACATATGAAGCAAAGTTCCTGGAATCCTTGTGGACATCCCGACATTTTTCACTAGAATTCTATATTCATTGCTTGATCAACATCATCATACACAGAGCCCTTGTTTCGAGTGGATTTGTCTGATTTAGTAAAATCCGGTGTTACGATTTTGACTTCGCGGCGATAATACTCTTCTAATTTTTTTCCAAACGCCTGAAGCTTTTTACTAATCAAAACAAAGCTGAATCTTTTTTTAGCAAGTTCCATAACTATGCCCTTTTCCATGCCATTCGTTGCGCCTGCAATGACAGCCCGCCCATTTGCCCAATTTCGAAAAGTTGATCGATTTCTTGGTGAAATATACCTAGAAATGTGCCATTATGTTTTATAAAATAAGCAACTAAGCGTCAGCAATCCAACATAATAGGAAAACTGTTTTACCTAAAAACCTAAAAATCATAGTAACCTGTCAACAAATTGTATGCTCAACCGTGATAAACACTATCATACATCGCATCAGTCCGGATTCACGCATTTAACAATATGTGAACTAATCACTTACGTTTGAAGACTTATGCAGTAAGTCTTAATTTTCGCATGGGGTAATCATACATACACTTGCGTATTTGGGGGGAGGAGCATGGTGCCACTGAACAAAAAAATCCCAAAATGACCTTTCAATTGCTTCGAAACGTAAGGAATTTTCATAAGTGTGGCCGCGGTTGAGGGGGGAGACTGTAAATTGTAATCAGCAGTTACGTGAAACAGCGGAACGCCCGCAATCGAGGCATACCACTACTATTCTCGAAATAAATCCCTAGTTAACAAAATATTCAGCATTATAAATCGCATATATTAAATTTTCTCATTAAACAAAACGGATGCTATTACACTGTGTCATGTGGCAAATTAGCAACTATTCCATCCTCACAAAATGACGACGGTTGCAGAATCCGGTTCGGTTCAACAGAATCAGCAAACGATTAAGCAAAAACCTCAACTCCCAACTTGGAATTGATATATATGCGAGTAGAGAGGTCGTGGTTCGTTTTATGGTTAGAACGAAATGTTGACTTTCCTCCCCGCATTATAAAACTAAATCTTCTCATATTCTTATTACCCAAAGCATTCATTCCCGAAACTGTGCTCAGTGAATCATTCCTTTTTTATTCTGTCCGATCATGATTTTTGTTCCAATATGTGTTTGTATTTTTCTGTTATCGCTTGGAAAATTCGAATAAATATGTGGATGCTAGATCTTAGATACCATGGACCTCTCTCCGGCCCTCAACACCTATAGGGTGAATCAGATTTTAATCAAAAAAATTGAACAGGAAAAACAACTAGTCATTGTTCGCAGTCTGTTATTTACGATTCACACCTAGTCTATTCTGGTAATTTCCTCCTTGGATTTCATGACAGGACCATGAAACAAATAATGAGTAAATCCCTGTAAATCAACTTATTTCATATATCTTTAAATGGTTTACGAACGAAAACCCACAAAAACTATATCAAAATACTAAAACAACGACGTTATTACGAAGCAACATGGAAAGATTTTAAATTTGCATTGTTATGCCATCATAAAAATTCAGTGAAAGGCTCCCAGCGCGGAAGTAAAAAGAAAAATCAATGCTCGGGAAATCATAGCTAATTTAGTCCTATTCACTTCGGGGAAAATATTCTACTTCGGGATTCCCCTTATAATAGAAGCGCGCTGTGTTCGGAATTTTTATTTTTTCGTATGACTTGCATCTATGCTGCCTACGTGACATGTAGAACGTTATTAACCAGGTCCAGACGTGTTTGTTCGTCTGCGGTTACCCAGACTGTACTGTAGCTACACATTTTAAGTTGCATCGCCGATAGTGTTCGCTGTTTTAGCCTAGCTGTCTTCAATTACAATACTTTAAAAATGGGATTCGCAGATCAAGATGGTTTATTTAGACGGTGAGTTCAAGAATTTTTGACTTCTCCATTAATTTCGTTGAAAAATTTCACAGTATTCAACAAGAAAATTCTTGGAAATGAATTTACGCTATGCAAAGTGGAATGCAGTTCCTTAAAAGCAACCAACCAACGACCACTTACATGGAGTGACTACATACCGGTAATGCAGCAACTGTGAACTAGGCGGAAAAATTACAGAACTGAACCTCTATCAGTCTATACTGCTATAGGACTAGTGGACAGGTGTCGCTAGAGTCTAAGGAGTACCATCTACCCTAGACAATGGTAAATTGAACTATCGGCACTTCTTTGTTTCCTTTTAGTTGTATCAGATGACATGGAGTAAATATGTTAGAAAAATTCTAAAGATTTTAACTTACGACTTTATCCTTAATTAAGAATATTACCATCATATCTTCCAATCATTTACCTAATGTTTAAATTCTTTTAAATACGGGCGGTTTGAGTGATCCAATTAATTGGCAAAACTTTTTGCAGGTTTGCTAGGATTTGGTTTATCCTTGCACTAGCAGTTGCGATGGTTCTTTCTCCGTATTTTCTGAGAGGAGTTTTGCATTCTGGTGAAGACACATCGACACGTGGTATCGACATCATTTTCGGTAGTCATTTCATGCAAGGGTTGATGTTTATAGCGGCATTAGCAATGAATTTTGGAATGACTATCTGGGTGTCTTTTGTTGCAGGTTTTTATTTTTAATATTTAATAATCTTTGGATGTTACCTATAGCGCCCTCACCAAAACATTAAACATGACAAAAAAGAAAAGTGCTCAAAATGATATGGCAATAATCAATGTTTCTACGCTGACTGTTCATCTCTCCCTCTGGCACACAGCATCACTCACAATAATAAATAACTCGCACAAATAATATTCATAGGAAAAAGCATCTTTATCAACTTTTATTGGGCTTGACCTCAGAATTTTGACACAGATTCATAACACGTTGC
Organism: Styela plicata; assembly: GCA_963675895.2. NCBI lineage: Eukaryota > Metazoa > Chordata > Ascidiacea > Stolidobranchia > Styelidae > Styela > Styela plicata. The sequence goes on from OZ023153.1 coordinate 11,974,864, forward strand.
GCATATACTGCCATAATTCGGGTTGATTTTTGTTTATTTTTAACATTGTTTCTTACGACTGTACATGGGGTGATTACTACTCTAGAACTTCATATGTCTATTTACTTTAATAGGTTGAACCGAATGAGTAGTATTATTTATCCATCAGTTTCCAGTTATTTACCAAAAATAATCTTAAACTTTTATATACTTGTAGGCCTGGTGATGTATAAAAACCTCCCTCTCCATACATTTGGTGAAGTGCAAAGTAAATTATTCCCGATATACTTCACAGTTGGAGGAATTACCGGTGTTATCATGCTTGTAGTTACAATATTACAAGTCCGAACACTGAACAAGCTGACCTATGATCAGGAAAGCTTGGTAAGAAATAGAATTTTGAGAACATTGAAAATCTAGTTTTCATTCTTTCTGACCTCTGTGCAGCAAAGACTCACTTGACATAAATGACTATAAATATAGTTGGAATTCTTAATAACTCTTCAATATAATAATAAAATGATTGCTGTGTAAAACTAATCATTTGTTAGTTTTTAGCATCTGTAGCAGTGTATTTGCAATGAAAAATAATCTGTCAATTTTATAATACAGTATTTATAAATTCTTCAGATCGTTGCAATCGCTGTAATTGTTATGGCAAATGTACTGAATAAATTCTGGCTTGGACCTGTTTCAACTAACATAATGAGGCAGAAACATAAAATGGAGAAAGATGAAAATGGTAGGATACTTTCTGATATTCAGTCGTCCTTAGAATATAGCTTGACTGGAATAAAATCGAATATTATGATTCGACACAAACCATACTTACATTGGAGGCAACACAACGGTTCAGATAATTACCTTCAACTTGAATTATAATGGCCATCTCCCCGTCTTGCACAAGAAGAATTGGTTGCTCTTATATTCACATATCTAAGTATTGTTGGGTATATTTTTAAACATCTTCCAATTTATGCATTTTTTTATTATTAGATACGAAAAAGCTTGACCAGAATCTCAAATATAGAGACCTCAAGAAAAGATTTGGTACAGTCCATGGAATCAGTTCTCTCCTCAACCTAGCAGTAATGGTGTCGGATGTGTATATATTATATTGGCTAGCTATCTCTGTTCAAGATTTGGTAGCTGTTCCACACAAAGCAGCATAAAAATGGGTGTAATTGTTCTGTGACTAATACAATTTCTCAGTCTCCCACTAGCACGGCGCAATTTTCCCAGATGTGATTGCCTTTTTAAATAATTCCACGGCGCAATTATTTTCAGATGCGATTGCCTTTTTAAATAATTCTTGAACTCTTCACTTTGGGAATTAATTTTAAATATGTGGCATTCTGATTTTAGCGGTACATGTATTATATCATTTCTGTTGCTCGTCAATCAATCATGTATATAAAGGTTTTTGTGATACAAATAAAACAGCTTTAAAATTCTAATTTTTACTCTGTAAATTCAGACCTCAAAATCGGATTTCAGTTTCTGATCTTTCAAAAAAGGCTCTTACTTAGTTGTTCAGACTGTACAAGTGTAATAGACCCTAGTCACACAACACAACATCAGTCTCCAGAGGTCTGCGCACTTGGCTTGCATTAAAGTATTTTTGAGATATTCGTAAATGTATTTTTCAGGTGAACTACACAATGCAAGAAGGATGATTAAATTTTCATTCAAATTTTAAATATCAGCGTATAGAAAGGATTTAATAGCATATTGCGTATCTGTTGCTTGCATAGGTAATGGAATGTTTCCTTTCTTCTGAATATCAGTCTGTCATTTGCCAGAGGAGATGTGCGATGTTTTGTGTGATAGATACCACTTACTGCACTTTTGCTTGGCGCTAATAAAATATGCAGTCTCTGGAGCTGTCCAACATTAGATTACAGCTCCTCACCTTTGAATCTTGAAGACCCAACATTGCGGTGTATTGCACTAGAATTTCTCAAGTTGAGATAATTATACAATGACCATGGAAAGTCTGTAAACATTCCATCTATTCCCATTGCAATGAATACCTCGTATTCCCGATAAGGATCGGTGCCATAGTCGTATGCCAAGAATTGATACTCATTGCGAAAAGTGTATGTGTGAATCTGCAAAAAGAATCAAAATGCATAAACAGGCCAACAGTGTATGACTACCTAATCAGAAATTTTATTTTGCCAAGCATGGACCACGCTTTAGGGTTGCAATAATGGGCATAATTTTTGCTGGTGTGAAATTTTGTCAATCTCACTGTTCATTCACTCACCTTCAAACCATAGGATCTTGCTCTATTCATGAAATCTGTTACATTTTCCACAAAATTCGTCTTTGCGTTTATTTCTACAATGAAATCTTTTCGAGGACAAACTACCGAAACATATTTTGCAGCTTCTTCCAACATTGCATCAGACAGTTCAACTTTTGTAAGATAAACAAGGGGGATTGTTGTATATTTTGACATGTATTTCAAACTCTTTAAGCTGAAAGATTCTATGTAGCTTGGCGAACTTGAATCTTTGTAACCATGTTTTATTAGAGCTGCCAATAGCAAGTCCTCCATATTGGTCCCATGGCTTTGTAGGAACTTATTAAAAAAATCTGGATTTTTTGTTTCAACATAAATAGATATTGTTTTGGGATTGCTTGGATTCTTTGCTACGGCAATGTAGTCATCAAGCGAAGCCATTCTGTATTTTCCATTCATTTCTTGATCTCTAAATTTATCCACTTGAACCTGTGATAATATCAAGATGTATAATATTTTTATTTCGCACGTATCGTATCAAATATTGTAGAAGCTGGTTATTAGTTTTGATTTTTCCAAGGTGTAAGAAGATTTATTACCTAGCATGACTGATGGCCAAGATGTAAAGTGACAAATAACAGCAAGAATGCTTCACAAAGAAAATCCAAAAAGGTAAATTACTTTTTAACTACCAACTAATTGGATTGGTTTGATTACTCTAAAAATTAATTAACATTTTCTGATGTAGGTACCCTTTTTAATGAAAGAAGCTCTTCCAACGTAAAATCAATTGTAAAATAGTCTGTTATATTGATGCCCAATCTTGGAACGTAATATGTTTGAATTCTATCTTGAAATTCTGGTCTGGTATGAACATTTGTCGTTTGATTCAGCCAGGATTCATGGGTGCAGAGGAGTTTGAGATCCTGCGATACAAAGTGTGTTATGTGTTAGGTCAGTAAATTCTTGTTGAGTGCTGCGGTGCTTTTGCAGCTTATAGCGATATCGTGAATTAGGGGCTGTTCTGTCTGGTTGCATTAAAGATCAATATGTTGATATTTTTGAAGAAATTACATGTGTAAGAACATATCTGTTTATGCATAATCATAAATGACATTTTCTAGTCCATTTCTATTACCATTGCAAAAATGCATTTACTCAGCCCTAGCCCTGCCAAGTGTACATTTCAGAAATGTTGATATTCTACCAGGATAAGATAAATCAACATTTCAATCAATAATTGACAAGATTTTAGATGATATAGAGATATGGTGTAAGTCAGTATCAGGATTGATGTAAGAATGTTAGTTGACCAAAATACAAAAGGCTAATAGTCCAGATCAGAATTGGTCTATTGTGCAGCGAAATCGTGATTTCGAAAAGTTTGGTACATGAATAAATATTCTCACATTTATGGTAAAACAAAACAGAAAATTTTATATTCACTTTGGACACAGCGACATCACATTCAATGACATCTGCTCCTTGCTTTACTGCGAGTTCATATGCTTCTATTGTGTGTTCTGGAAGCATACCTATAATATAAGGTTTATAAATCAAATATAAATGGAACACGCTGTGCAATGACTGCAAAATACTTCAATTTTGATCACTATTGGTAGCTCGGCAGTTAGAAGAAAGAGGACAATAACATGTCATTAGCATAATACGTAATACATAATAAACACCTTGAATTTCATTAAATAAAAAATTTTTAATGGATTTTGCTGCTTATAATAAAGGGTTTCAAGGACTTGCTTCAAATTCCTATACTAGAAAACCAGACGCTTTGACCTGCCAATATTGAAATTAAAAACTACAATGTAAAACATTGCAAACAGTTGTCAATCGGTGGAAATATGCACGCAATAAGAGACTGAAGACTAAAGTTTTTGTCCAAACAGGCTTTTCAGAGTATGTGTCACTGATGGAACGCACCTCCAAAGTTGTTGTAATTTATCCATTCACGAGTCCAACATTTTGTGGGTATAATCTAACTTTTTTCCGTTCTGAACGCTTAGTTTGAGTTCTATTAGCAATATGCGGAAGCATTTGCAGATGTCGTATTAGGGTCTAGTAAAGAATAGTATGTACCATAATCCTGAATGTGATATATTTAGAATTGGCAGATTTTTCTCATCGAAAATATTGTACTAAACTGCATGAGATCCCCATATTCATAGTGAATACTAACTCACCACAACTCCCTCTATGTGCGATGATTAAAGGTTGTGTTTTTGATGACGAGAAAGCTGTATTCAATATCAGATTCACAAACATATTACACCATATCAACTTTTTCATGTTATCGGTACCTACACGAACAGAAAAAACGAAAAACAGAAAAATATAACGAAATAAATATGTATGTATGTAAATATATAGTTCAACTTTAGCAGTTCAGAGTTTGTAATGCAAAATATAGAAATTGATTTCTGCAAATTTAATAAACAGTGTTTATACTAAATACTGATGGATTCAAACACAGAATATCATATACTGATTGTACCCAATCTTATTAACGCCAAGTTAAATCTATCTCTCAATTTCTCAGCCCACAATCTTTTTGCCATATTGCATGATAAATTCAGGTTCGTTTTAGGATGCCTAACCGGACTTCGATTAGTGGATAACATAGCAGTGTAGCGTAGACGTACCTATTTTGGAATTATTCAACCCTAAGCAGCCAAGTCACACCCCTTGATAAGTTATATTTCTGTACACTGGTTAAGTAAAAAAGTAAGGTCTCATTTTTATCTTGCGGTAGAGGAAAGCCAAGAATACAGCTTAAGCATATGGTGAACCACGACCTCTCGTGCAGATACCAACTCCGAATCGGGGTGAAGGCTTTTGGGTTATTATATTCCTCATTTTTTCTGTGTGCATGGACCTGGTTTTCGGAAGAAGCCGTAAGCAGTGCTTATGCGAACCACCATGCAGCGGCAAAGCATCCAGCACAGAGCAGACCTCTTGCCTATAATCATCATCCTTCACGGGATTCGAATACGTCATGACGATCATAGATGCTGAGCTCGTAGTGTATTACCAACGCTACCCGGGCACCCCTATTTATATATTTAATAATATAGGCTAAAACAATCATATACTATTGTTAACCATCCTGCACAATCTCGTTAAGCTCAAGCTCCATGCAAAACGTCATACACTGTACAGTATAGGACTACTAAATTGAATTTAATATATTTTTCAATTAGCTGCATTGTATTTTTGTATGGAAAAATTATTATGCAACTTTAAAAATTTTGAATCTGATTACCTTTGTTCTATTGTCAATATTCTTTTTATTTAAACAATTATCTCTAAAAACCATTAGCAATTCATTATAGTGAACATACTCGATTCCTCTAAAAAGGACACTAAAAAAAGCATGATTATCATGTTTATTTCAGTTAGGCTTTATACTTGAATCGTTTTCCTTTTTTGTAGTGAATTGCTGTTATATATTTACAGATAAAGTCATTTCCATCCATGGCACAGACTTCCTCTTCTCCAGTCCAATTTATTTTCAACTCTGAACTACCGTTCCCCTCAAATCATATTTAATCAATCTACCTTTCGACACTCTGGTTTCACAGCTCGAAAAATCCGGGAGCGGTTCTCTGTGATGCCCTCCACATGTGATGTTCAGCAATTCATTGTTTGCTAACTGTATTTTTGTTGCATTTGATTTTTCCCATGCCGGTTAAATCAACCGATTTATTTACTACTCTATGATGTATGACCCTGTGAAAGCTGAAAATTTGACGTACAAACGCGGGGATTCCCCAACTTTGTTTCGACAAACAAAGAGCTAACGCGCTGTTATAGCGCAGATAAACTTAGGCTTGCTTGGTGTATTGAATTTTGTATCTTAAAATTATAAATGTTGAATGACGCCCACATGGGTCTATTCGAGATTAAGGACAGAGAGCGGAAGTGCTTCCGGAGCGAATTAAAATAGAAAATGGGTCATTTTACATGGGTGCTAAAAGATTCAATCAAACAATTTTGTCTATGAATTGATGGGCAGTGGACACTGTTGCACTGCGGCAGGAGTATGATTTCCGGTCTGGTATACGCTTAGAGCTATGCATCACCAACAATCTGGGTTTGAACGTCCTTTCGCATCAAAACCCTGATGTCAATTTATTTACATTTGATCCTTGTCCAAAACCTACCTCGCCAACTGTAATATCCCATAACATCAGACCACACAGTTATTATTTCACATAATTTTATTGCACATTTATTATAAAATGGTTACTACCGTACTTAAAGCTAATTAAATTAAATAAATCTGACATTGTCAAATTTCTTTAAAACAAGCTGTATCAAAGCTGTCACTACAAGTTGGGGCAATTTGCTTGAGAAAAACGCCACGCTTCTTCAACAAGTATCTTGATGATTCAAGCTCGTACAGAGTTGATAAATTTGAAAGTAAACCCTGGAGCATCATCTGAAATAAAAGCAAATACATAATTGCTGAAAAAAAAATTGTACGATTGTCGGCAGAGCTGTTGGAAGCTAAGTTAAATTTATTTTAAAAGCATAATATAAAAAATTATTACCTGTTGCCAATCAACATTGATAATTTTATTCAAAACATCAGGAGTAGTTTGTTCACTCGTTCCAGATTCAAGAATAGAAATTGCATCTTTCAGTTTCCCCAGATATAACATACAGACTGCTTTGTTATTTAGAGCCTGAAAAAAATATGTATCAGAAACAAAGAGGGATGAGCGGTAAACAAAACATGTTCTCATTTTCAGTCTATATATGATCCATAGTCATTGCAATATTCTAAAACATGAATTGAATGATTCGTAGGATTTTATTGACAAGAAGAACTATTCAAGTTTTCTGAAAAAAATCAATATCACCACAGAGCTTGGGGTATTTTTTTTATTCTTTATTTAAATTCCCTCAGAACAAGGCCACACGAGACAAATCATACTTGAATATTCTCCTGAAGCCACTAAAGTGTAAAGAGCTACATGTAATGCAGGAATAGGAACTAAGGAATCCCCATCCTTAATAGTGGTCTATTAATGCGATTTTTAAAAGCCTTGTAGATCAACACGATAAGGAAAGCAGTGAGAATGCAAGGAATTCCAAAAGCTTCTGCATAAAACTGTTTGTGACATTGCGGAACCTCCACGGCGAATAGGTGCGAATCGGGATGGTCCATGCTAAACAAAACCAAACAGCGAAAGTATATATATTGTATATCCACCACTTACAATAATATTGTGAGGTTCTAATGCCAAAACAGACTCAAACTGTGCGAGAGCTTCTTTCCAATTATTTGTCCCGATGTACATGAATCCTCTGTAAACATCAAAGCAATATTAAATTATATTGTAACAAAAATAAATATATGCTCAAGTGCAAAGGGACAGAGTTTCTTTTTTGGAGTGTCTACAACTCACATATCCACCTTCCCTTTTAAAAGTTCAATTGCATCGGGATCATCAACAACTAAATAGTAGTGGTTGAAAATTCATAAAAATAATATTTTGTAATACAGCACTCACAAAACAATAAAAATGCTACGTTTAAAGTAAAAGAATCGTTTTTTTTTTTTAAGAGTGTTTGGATGTTTAAGTCATTTTCTTTCTATGGACAAAAAGCTTCATAGCAGCATTGAAGACTTTGAATCTTTTTATAAAGGTTGGTCATTTAAATTTTCTGACCAGCAGAGTAGCTGGCAGCCTTCGAGCACCTACAGCATCATCAACAGTGCTATTTAATAAGTGAAAGAAACGATTAGAGTTTGTCCGATGCTCATTCTACCAATCCATTGTGCAAACAAACCAATGATACAATAGTAAATTATCAATGTTATCTGATGTATGGAATGGATAATTAAAAAAAATATACCTGTTTAGCGCTAACTGAACTTTGTGTTTAGGTTCATTACCACCAGCCTTTTCAGCTTCAGTAAATCTTTGTTGCGCTGATCGAATATCGCCGAGGTGAAGATATATTCGTCCTATTCCACTTTGCAGAACAACGGCACTCCTATGAATACATGAATCGGACAAGATATCATCATCTTCCTTATTCTGGGGTCAAGTTAAGCCTTGAGTACGGTGCCGCAAGAAAGTCATTCAATAAAAGCGTTCAAAATATAAGTATTGGGTTTTTGTTCAATTGGCTTCATATTGGCCTTTTGGGATATAAAATTCTGGAATAATCCAAAATTTTGCATTATTTTAGCCATTATTTTTTAAGCAATTGCAAGTGAAGTAAGTCCGGTATCCTGGAATACTTATAAAAAAGTAATTTCATATTTTGATTATTCTTAAATTGATTCATTTTGTAGAGAAATTAGGATAGAATCTATATTGTCATATCCGTGATTTTGTCCATCATGATATCAGTGTATATGACCAAATATTACATTGTAAAATTTAAAATAAATCACGACTTGGATAAAGGGCAAAATATGGCCAAATGTTGTCAATTTTAGTTTCAATTTTCGAAATGATGAAACATTATTCTATTTATATGAATTTTAAATACTGTTTAAACAAAACTGTTAGAACAACCTAACGGCCACAATACACGTGGACTTACTGATGCATTGTGTTTAGGTTGAGGTAACGAAACAAACAAAACCGTGATGCCTGTTCAACATTGCTTTGCATTAATTGTATTCATATCCCTACAAAGCACAAACACACGCAACGAACACTCTTACAGAGCAAACCGTTCGGTTGCATTGGAAAATGTGAACAAACGCATGCGAAGCATGGCACTACCATAGAACGGAAGGTTGAAATAAAACAACCCCAGAAAAAAACGAAAGCGTGTATCGCGGTGTTTAATCGTTAGTTAGGTACTCACTCAGGGTGCGTTCTCAATATTCTGTCATACACTTCAACAGAAAGATTATAATCTTTCAACTGCATCAATGTATTACCTAAAAATTGAAATAAAAAATTTACAAACAAATTTTATGTCAACATCAAAATTGAAATCATTTTTGAAGACAAAAAAGAAATCATTGACAGAACGTCCAAGAATATACTTAGAAAAAGTTCATCAACAATTGTTGGGTTGGAATTGTTCAGTCTTATTCGCAAAAATAATGAAGGTACCACTATGCAGAGTAGTAAATCTTGTTTTTCTTCAATGTCCGAAACATTTATGCCATTTTTTTCAGTGGCCAAAAAGCTCCAGACCATCAATGCTGCTATCTTATAGCAGTATTGATGATTTTGAAAACTATTTTTATAGATAGGTTGCTCCCAGAAAAGGCATTTTAACCTCCTAGCATGAAATATTGCCCATTTTCTGAATTTTTTACAGATGGATCTTCGGGTATACGAGTAGCAGAGTAGCTGACATTCTGCCAATATGACTATTGTCTATGAACCACCAAACACCTATTCAATGAAACAATATTGCAATAATTTTGAAGATGTATCATTGGAGTCCAGTGAAAAGGGGGAATTTTTGTCTTGTGTAAAAAACTTATTCTACCTATGGAAAACAGTGTTTTGACTTTTCTGTCGTTCCATAATTTTTTAGAAGCTTCAATATCTGCAGGATTGAGTACAGTCATTTCACCAACTTCACTTTTTCCTTCATTAAGATTTTTTAATATCTGAAATGAAAAAATGCGGGTCTCTCGACAAATATTATAGGAGTGTTGACACAATCTCGAATTGCGATTTACATTCCATTGTTCCATATCAATTTGTTTTGTGGTAAAATAAGATTGTGCAATTTGATAGGCCGGATATTTAACATCCATTCCTTTGTATATTCGATAAACATTTTATTTGCCACACGGTGGCAAAATATTGGTTTTCTCTGGATGTCCGAAATGTTTTTTTTCTTTGAATGGACAAAAAAGCTTCAAAATCATCCACACTGCTAATTTCATTGCAGTATTGAGGATTTTCAACCTTTTTTTATCAGTTTGGTTACTACCAGATACTCAAAAAGAGACATTCAAATATGCTAGCCACAGTTCCGTTAGGGATGTTTTTCGTTTAGAGTGCAGTTGCTGGTACTACAGCTTCTAGTAGCTCTTTGCTATCAAGTGACTGTTAGTTGATTCTTTTTAAGCACTGCTTCCGCCTTGCTTCGAGTGAACTTCAATAAATGAAAAAAAAATGTACCATGAAATATTGCCCATTCATGGAATTCATTTTCGTCGGGTCTCTTTGTGGCTGTAGCTGGCATTCTGCCAGTCTGCTTTGCTTTGATAAACCTACTACCAACCTTTTCACAAATGTTCAATATTTTATGCAATCGAGTCAATGACTGTTGTGGTTTTTCAACATGCCTTGGAAACTCTGCATGAAGCAATCTGAAGGAAAACGGCACCATTGACCCACGACGACCTAGATATGAAATATATTAATTAGGATTGTATTTGTAGTGTAGTAATCGAAATTCACTATATAAATACATTGTTTCAACAATTCAGATAAATGAATGTATTGACAATATTTGGCCCACTTTGTAGCAAGTTCATTACTGAAATTATTCACGTATTATCAAACCAATTAGATATTGTGGGCAAATCAGACACTAGCTAAAGTCGCGTTGCACGCATCAGCGGGCGTATTAAAGAATAAGCCCAGTAACCTTAGCTTGTGTCTTGAAGTCTTCACGCCTGCAACCACCCGTAGAACTAGAGCGTGCCAAACGACTTCTGTAGTTCCAAATCCAGAGTAAATTGGAGAGAGAGAAGTGACAGACAATTTGCCCGGTAAAACATTAGGCGATTCTTATGAAATCGTATAGTAGTATAGTGGTATCGAAATATAGTATAGTGGGCATGCTAGTAATGTCAATGTAATGTACCCCCAGGTTATTAGGCAGATAAGGACGAGGAGAGTCAAGAAATCGATCCCTGAGGGACAGCGAATGAAATGGAATAAATTCCTGGATATTTACTGTCTAAAACGACGTTAACCTTCTGTTTGGATAAAATTCAATGATTGAAAATACGCCGAGTCATTAATCTACGAACCTGGGTAAACATCAGGATAAAATTCATAGTACAGATCGGCGTTATCCAGGTTTTTAAAAGCAGAAAATTCTGTTGCAGCCATTTCATATAATTTCAACTTTGTAAGAATATATATACGGGTGTACCACAACTGAAATAAAATATATATTAATAGAAATATTATAATATTTTACCATGAATTGGCTTTTCAGTGATATTATCAACATATTTTCTTCAGATAATATTTATTTCATTCAATAACTGCACAGTGTGAATTTGTAAAGTTTAATAGTCATGGTTTCGAAGACTTAGTAGCGCACTACACCGTAATTGAAACAATGAGATGCTAAATGATTCCGTAAATTTTCAACAGTTTGTGATCGTTCTTCGTAATCAATGCAACATTCATAGCTGTGATCCACAGCCACACTCTCAATTATCGATATCATGACATCGCACATACAATTTATACCCTCCTCCATTGATGCAGAGCGGCAGCATCCTGTTTTTCTTGGGTGCCCGAAGCGTTCACGCCATTTTTCTCGGGTGAACAAAAAGCTTCAAAGTTTTGAACAGATTCCAAATACAAGTATTGGGTTTTTGTTCAATTGGCTTCATATAGGCAATGATTTTGAAAGTTTTTGAACACATTGGCTGCTAACAGATACTTAAAAAAGACCCATTTGCTTTTACTTTTGACGGAACCCAATTTCTTCAGGCGCAGGTGGCATAGTAGTTGAAATTTTGCCGATCTGCGTGGATGTATACTCCTGACCTAGATGGTCAACAAAACTCAGTTATGTTAGTTATTCGAGATGGAGATGACAGCTTTTTTTTTATTGAAATACACTCTAAGCAAGCCCAAAGGTAGTGTCTGAAAAAAACTAACTAACAGCCACTTAATGGTAAACAGCTATCACGAGATGTAGTACCAGCAACTGACTCCAAGTAGAAAACATTCTAAACACAACTGAACTTTTATGGTAAAGTGCAGTGAGTGTTATCTGCCCTAGTTGGAATAAAATATAAATTTTGAAGCACTCACCTGTAATGTTTCTGCTGTATTTGTTGTCATACGAGTAGCTTGACCAAAACCTTGGCCATGCGTTGTTAATAATTTAGCGCATAAATTCGCTGCTGACCGCAAATTGCCGGATTCCTGTACAGAATGAAAACAAAACAAATGTAAAATCAAGTATTGTACTGTAGCTCATTTGGCATTGTGTGTTCATTAACAAGCTATACTGGTTCAGCGGTGTTAAATAATACGATTTTCTTATTTTAAAGTCAAAAGCTTACCACTAATTTTTTGACTCCATCTTTATTATGGCTTACATCAGAATCGGTCAAATTTTCTCGTTTTACAATATTTTCTGATCCTGTCATTCTTAGAATGAGCTCCTTGACAGGATCTTCTACAAAAAGATTAAAAGTTCAATTCCTTTAATTTTTCAAATAAGACAACTTATAGAAAAGTTTGAGGGACTTTCAGAAATATGATTGCTTCATAATGCTAACTACTACTAACTGCTACACAATGAAAACTTCTTTCATAAGAAGAATATTTATTATTCTTTAATGAATTGCATATTAGAAAAATAAAAATTATGAAACCTTCAACTCAAAGTGTGTTGATAGTGCATTTCAAAAACTTCCAATACATACTGGCAGAATGACAGCTACTTTGCTACTCAGACACCCACAGAAAATATGTTACATAAAATGTTAACATATAGAGAAAAATTGGCGAATGGACCACATATCAATATATATTAGCTAGTTGCTATAATCTGCAATATGTAATGTTTTGAAAATGCATTATATCGAAACTAATACATTCATTTAAAGTGTTTTTACACGGTGCATATATTTGAGTGTATTCCAGAGGTCAACAAACCTAACAATTCACTAGAAGACAATCCAGGCCTTGTTATCTTCTCCATTTCCAAATCTGGAGCTTTATGATTAACTATAGCAGCAGTTAAAATTGCTCTTGTATCTTCACAAGGTATCCATGCATCTCGTCTTCTATCTAGAACACTATTGCTCAATGCTGCAGCAAATGGATCATCTGCAAATTATTAGAAGTCAATAAAAAGTTGAAACAAACATTCATACCACATAAAAAGCTATACACACGCTGCAGTCAAATATTTTTGTTAGAAGCAATTTCGACATCGGAGTATTGCAAGATGTTAATAATATATTTTACCTAAAATGTGTCACCAGTTAATAGACAAAGGACTGACATAATTTCAGCTACTCAAACAGAACAACAACACATAATCAATCCCCCAGGGCAAATACCACTTGCTGCGCTTCAACATAGCAGTTCATTTCCGTTTGGAATGCTTAGATTGCAGTTGCTGGTATTACATCTTGTAGTAGCCCTTTGCTATTTAAGCAAAGGCCGTCAGTTGGTTCCCCCTCGGCACTGCTTCCTGTCTTGCACAGAGTGAATTTCCATAAAACAAAATCCCAGAAAGAATTATAATTAAAAACGCAACTATTTTATCTCAGGATAAACCGTTTTTAAAAGATTGAAATGTTGTTTTTTGAGTTTCTGGAAGTGATAAAATTGTAGAAAAAGTTTTTAAATCTTTTTGCTCATACGAAAAAGATGAATTCAAGGTTTCGTACACGCAAAATAAAGCAAGATTTTCAATTTAATGAACAATCTGTCAAGTCAAAGACACCTTTTGAAAAAGCATGTCGTGAGCCTTGAAGTTTAAAAGTGTCAGTAAACAAATTCTCATTTGGCCAAATATCTAGATTCTGGCAGAATGACTGCAATTTAGACCATAGAAGAAAATGGGTTTCATCACGAGAAAATTCAGCAAATGGTCAACATTTCATTATATATCATATCTCTTAATAGAAGATGGAAAACATCTTTTTTTGAGTGTTTGGTAGAGACGATAGTGTAGAAAAGGATTTAAAATCATCAATACTGCTATGACATAGCAGTGTTGATATTTTTGAAGAATTTCTGTTCTTTGAAGAAAATAGCTTGGAATGACCCAAAAAAATGACATTCTGTTACCATGTTGTGATTTATATTTTACACTTAACTTTCCCTAACGGATCTTAACAGTGAAATTTCAAAATTATTGTTAAAAATTATCATTACGGAACTGATCACGTTTACCAAGTCATCCTAAAAATATAATAGAGTGAGGAACAAAAGCACACCTTCAATATCTCCATCTTGTCTCTCCGATACAGGACTCGGAAATAAAGTTAGTTGATTATCTTGAACGGAAGCGAAGAGAAGGCCTGTAGTTGGGATAGTTGCCTTATTCTCTAATTCATTTTTTTCTGAACTTGCTGAAATATTTTCATCTGTGCTCGGTTCGGTAATATCTGTTTCAGTGTTATCAATATTTATAATTTCTGGCTTGTTTGCTGAAATTTCTTCACTTGTTGATGATTGTTCTATTCCTTCATCTTCTACTGAGAGCTTTTCTATATCTGCTGAGGTGTCATCAAGAGATTCTACAGCTTCATTGGTAGAAGCTGATATGTTGGTGGTTTCGGTGCCAACTATATCATCTGGTGATATTGAGAACGAAGGTGTGCCTGTTGAAGATAACGGCTGGGCATCAAAAGGCATTTCTGAACTATTTGGTGGATTTTGTAAAATTTGATCAGAGTCAATAAGCTCTTCAACAACGAATGAATCAACGGAACGATTGAGTTTCAATGTCTCCATTGATGGAGTCAATTTTATTGATTCTGTCATTGGAGTAGAAAGACTGCTGTCGTCGATGGTTTGTGAAGTGTGGGAGTGATCGTGTGCTTCCTCATCTTGCTTCGCATCTTCAGAAATTTTTGTAAAAATATCATCCCCAGTAAATGCTGGGGTTGAAGTCGTAGTCCCTGTAAATACATTACAAAGCTCTGGCTCCCCTGGTGCGATATCAATAGAATCCTCTTTCACCGCCACCTTTTGAGAATCCAATGGCAGTGAATTCGATGACTCATTCTTCATCTCGCTTTGGGAGACTGGGAAAGAATTTGCACCCTCATTCACTCCATCACTAAAAAGGTTACAGACAGGAATAGAGTCACTTGAAGTTTTGAATTCTTGAACATCACCACCTCCATCAGCCATTTTTCGAATTATCAAAAAATGTTCAATTATTTAGAAATTTTGAACTGAAAACAAAACTGGCAGTCAGAGATAGGTCTTATTACATAAAAAAAAACTAATCGGATGTACTTTGAAAGTTTCATGTATGACTACAGAGTACAATACATATGAATCTTCAGATTTCTCAGCAACCAACATTATCAAAATCATATTCAAATGAAAACATATATCAGCACTAATAGTACACATAAGAAACTTCTTATAAAAACTTCAAGGTGCAACTCATATAAGGCTGAATATGGCCCTCTCCAGACAGTTAATTATCTGATTAAGTTTAATGTTTTTGACTATTCTAAATGATTCAATTTATGGTTCCAATAGGTTGCATTTTTTCATGACTATCGCTTGAGTAATTGCAACAGCATCGACTCATAGCATCTGAGAAAGATATGATAGGAGGTAAGATTTTTGATACCTAATGAATTGTATAAAAACCGAGCTCTGTAATGCGGGACAAAAGAAATACGGCAGATATATACAGTATTCACAACTACACATATTATTTTCTCAAAAGCAAAAATAATATGTACTAAATTTGAAATCGCTCTTAACTGTCCATTCTTTCAAATGTTAACCCAACAACATGGAAATGCAAGAGCAATGCTGATCATGCACTTTGTGAGATTGATGTTGGTGGAGATCCTTGGCTTGATTGTATAACTTGTCCTCATAGCTCTCAGTATTCAGCTTCGAGAACGAGATCTGCTACGAGAACGACTTTTCTGACCATTCTCAGGTGAACGACTACGTGATCGTGAATATTTTGGAGATCGACTTCTAGAGCGAGATCGAGAATACGATCGAGATTTGGAACGGGAATATCTTCTTCGGGGAGAACGAGACCTTGATCTCGACCGATCCCCATCTCTACAGTCTCGAGCAAAGTGACCCATCTTATTACATGTGTAGCATTTCACCTCTGCCATGTTACGTCTCGGCCTTTCATTGAAATTCGGACGAAAAGAGGAACGGTTTCTTTTCTGTCCATGAGATAGTTCAACTTTGGCTCTTCGTCCGCATAGTGTTGTGCCATCCAAACTTCTCACTGCATCCTTTGCATCTCTTGAACGTTCAAATTCAACGTAGGCAAAACCTGGTGGATTTCTTGCAACCCATACATTGACCAATCTTCCGAAATGACCGAATTCATCTTCTAATTCGCTGCGAGAAGCTCCTGATCCCAGATTTCCGACGTAAACTTTGCAATCGAGAGGAACATTATCTCTTCTATCTTTGTATGACATAATGATGAGAGTCTTCAAGACAGATGAGGAAGATAAAAAAGCAGAAATATAAGTGTCGACTGGAGATTGAACTTAAAAAGATTAGGTGCAAGAAATTGTATATTTTTTCAAATGGGTAAAATGTTACCAAAAATCAAATAATTTATATATTAAGCTATGAAGCGTTTCCATTAACAACACATATAAATTTTGTAATACTGAAAATCAGTACCGGTAACTCTGATAAAATCTTCACAGGACCATAGACAATCTTAAATATTTTATTGAAAAACAAAGATAACTCAGTATGGTAATAGTAAATTAAAAGAGATAATGTGAACACTGATTGGCTCACCTTCCTCCTCGTACGGGACATTCAGAGTTAGAATACACTTTATGATTTATGCCCATAGTGACTGCTTGCAATCCTAACTTATTAAAATCCAGATACAGGTTATGATGCACAGCTCAGGGCTTAACGGTTAACAACGCATAGTGATGTTAACAACCAATGAACCAGTGTGGAAACCATGGTAATTGCAATATGCGAGATTTTTTTTCGGTGCCTGCAGTACTCAACAAAGTCTAAAAAATGTGCCACTTTTCCAATACAATATTTCTGAAGCTTATTCGCGAGAAGTTCGTAGTACACGTGTAACTAGTGGGCACTAGGCACCCAAGATCATTTATTATACAACAGCCTAGTCGTTGTCGGACTTCATATGCAGTATAGGAAAGCTCTAGGTTTTTTGTGAACGAAAACTATTTTTATTTTTGAATTGCTGTGCTGTGGTTTGTCATAGTCATTTATAGTTTAGAAGTTTAATATTATGACATATCATACCAGTATTCACAATTTTTGTACATCAGTACAATACAGTTTTAAAACAGTATTTTATTTGACTGCACATGAAGTTTTTTCTGGAATTCCATTGTGATGCAACAATAAAAAATTTTCTGGGAGGTCGGCCAGCTGGCAGGCTGGCTACACAGTACAAACATAGACTCGTGCTGTGCCATTCAGCTGTTCGTCTTGACTTTTTTTAATATAAACATTTGACTCTTTTTATTTTTACTGTATTTTATTAACACAGAATAAGCTCTAATAGCATGCACGCCAACACTTTCTGACTTTGACTGCACACCAATTCATCATGTGTTGCACACACAAGATTCCCGTCAAAAACTGCAAACTTTTCCGGACTGGCTACCGGTAATGAGCACCGTACGGTACATCTCCCTACGGCATCTGACAATCTAAATTTGAATTAAACTATCGAGCTGTGTCACCTTTAATTGGCTAAGATATAAGGTGGGTTTGGTTAAAAAAAATAAACCAAAAAAAACAGTGTGTATGTTATAAACTATAAAAAAACATTTACAACGAGAGAAAAAGGGGGTGTTAGCATAACATGGATGACATTAAGATGTAGATAATGTCCACATAACTTATTCCAGGAAGAACAAAAATAGGGTCTAGTGAAGTTTAGTACCATAATCCCGAATGTCATCAAAATGAAAACTGGCAGAATATTCTCATCCTAACTAGGGGGCGCCGATGCTGCAAGCTTGTGGCATTGTCTCCCGGGTTAGGATGAGTCGCTTGCAACGTGGGAAATTTTTATGATAATCGGATATAAGGTACTAAACTTCATGAGACCCCAAAAATATTATGCAAAATAGTAGAACATAAATTACTACAGTAGGTACCGGTATGCCTTAGGATAGGATATGTTCTTCCATCCTATGCAGTATGTAATAGGACGGAAGAACAGTAGTGTTACCTTCAGATAAAAAACTAATTAAACATTGCAACATTTTATAAAATAAATTCGATACGGCACTTCATCTGCAATGGTTAATCTAACATGTGGATCAACTTGAAACCTAGCTTTAGAAGACCCCTCCCTCCAAACTTAACTTATATCTGTACAAGAGCACAGAGCAGCGAGGTTAAAACTACCTTTTTTCTTCAGTCAGCAGTACCGGTAGTAAAAATGAAATCGTACCGGTACCGTATACGCCGTACCGTACTGTATCTGCATTCCAGACATTACATTCTGCATTAGCAGTTAGGAACCAGGCTTAGACCATGTATGCATAGTGCAGAGTGTATCATACGGTACCGGTATTCAATTCACAAGCTGCTAATTCAGAATTTCTCTTTCTAAACAATAAAAATAGCTCCACCCAGTCGGATAAACAGTAACTTATAGGACAGTGAATTCTAAGCGAATCGATTCACCAGTTTACCGATTTAATAAAGATTTACGGCAGTCAAACCCTGAACCGTTAACCCAAAGCATCATATCACTTAAAGCTGTAACTCCCCTACCCCCCCCCCCCCCACCTATCGTGTGTGAATTCCTGAAAAGAGAAAAAGCAATATGACGCCCCCTTCCGGTTGAGTTGGACGCAGTGATTCCATCTGAATGAATAATTCAAAAACTGTGTATAAAAACAAAAATGTAGTTTGAAACGTTACAACCACGCCGTCACACACACACAATTTTATTTTTGTTACCGGCAAATAGTGCGTATTCCGCTCTTGTCATGCCAGACACCGCCAGAGATGAGGTAAACAAACGCGTGTTACTTTCTTCTAATGTTTCCTTGAAACTTATTCTGTTGCACGTATTAAAGCTTTGTTTGCTTTCCTGATAATCCTGTAATGCTATATCTTTATTTGTATCGCCTTATGTGCCGACAGAAGTGTCGAAATAAACATGTCTACGTCGTTAACAGACTTGGCCCGTGCCGGTAACCAATATCTTGATTCTGGAGACGCTTCTTTATATTTGCTATTCTGAGACCGCCCCGATTGGTGTGTGGCAAAAGCCAGAAAAACTCTGGGGGGAGGGGAACTTGAAGGCGTCAATCAGAACATTACGACCAATCAGACATAAATTGAGTCTAACTTCCATTGCAGAACAAGATTTTCCCTAAAAACACTAAGCAGCTTATTAATGGTATGGAAAGACTTTCCAAAATCGGTTTCTAATAGGCTGTGAACGCGGAATTATTTTGGAACCCAAAATAAAGAACACCCACATAACAAGCATGGGCGAAACTCAACTGATCAAACTCGATCATTTCAATTAGCAATGCCATGGTTGGCAGCGGCTATCAAAACTCTGCTACAGCGTATATCACTCTTGTGTCCGCAAATTTCTTTCGAATCAAGATAGCTTGGAAAATTGGTCACCTAGCTTAAGAAACTGTACCCCTGTAATTTGTATCTAGGAATACCCAGCGTATATCACTCTTGTGTCCGCAAATTTCTTTCGAATCAAGATAGCTTGGAAAATTGAGTCACCTAGCTTAAGAAACTGTACCCCTGTAATTTGTATCTAGGAATACCCTACCAACCAACATTTTGAAAAAAGGAAACTGCTATGTGAATTGAAATTTAATATGATAATTTATGTTTTGGTTCTTTTAAGCTTAGCCAATTTTTCCTTTCTCTTCTTGACATGTTTTGGAACTTTATTAGTCCTTTTTTCTCGGTTTTCTTCTTTAACTTTGAGTTTGTGCAACTTTTTTTCTTCTTTCGTCATATTTCTTACACAAATAACATTAGTAGATAGAGTTTCACTCGCGTTTTCACTTTCATCAAAATTTGAATTTTCATCATCATCACTACTGTCTGAATTTTCATCTGTCAAAAAAAAAATAAATAAACCAACGCCACCTTTCACCATTGCAAACCTGCAGGTTGAGAGCTATTGGCCCAATTTTAAAAACCATTTATCGCTGACGAATATCGTCGACGAAACATTCCATCTGTGGCCAATTTCTTGATTGGACAGTGTGGCATTTCCTTCAGGCGTCGCTTCCTTTTGGCATCTTCAGTTCAGAAAAAGGATTTTCAGGTCAAAGTCTTGCTGGTTATAAGTCTCACTCACATAATGTTGCCATTTGTATGTTAAAAAAAATTAAGCCTTTACGATGTTGATCTCAGCAAAAGTTAACATTAGATGAAAATAAGTAAAGATACTACGGAACTACCTTCTTTTGCAGCTAATCCAGCAGATTTAGCCGTTGATAATTTTGCATTCATCCCAGTCACTGATCTGTATAATATCTGTTGAATAAAAACAAAAACTTAACACCACTCTATCTTAGCCCCAGTTTGTATCATGCAATGTTGATATGCCTATTGGGCTAATGCACGGGGAAATTACACAGCGGTAGTGTTGGCTTGTTATTCAAGTTTCAGAAAAGATACTTAGTCTGTGAATAACTTTAAATGAATTTTAACGAAATATTGTAATTTTCCTCAAGTTTAATAATATTTCAAAACTGCTCAACTATCATAAATAGCTGGTATAGGATTTCACCCACCCACAGGATAGATGGACAAATGTATGAGATGAATGAATGAATGTAGATGAATATTTCCGTAAAATTTTGAATTCATATTAGTAGCTCAAAGTGGTTCATTCAGTGTTTTCTGGCTTCTTCCCATGAAACCCTTCACATTCACAGTCAATAAACATTTTTGTGCTCTCACAATTGATAAACTATTGATGGCTACAACATGCGATCATGCCTATATCCTACTATACTTTCAGTTTTAGTTACCTATTCAGTTTTTTCTGGCCACTTCCAAAAAAACCATTGAAATTTTATCACAGGCAGACTTGACTAAAAAAGTGTAGTGTTACCCGGGATGAATATTTTTTACAGAAAAGGAACGTTGAACGCTATGAAACCTTCACACTCACTAAACCTTTTTGTGCCTTTTTTAATTCACAATTGATTAATGGTCAAATTTCATCTATTTCGACTACAACATGTGATGGTGTGTGACAATAACTATCCTATTCATGATATAGTTAAATTTCATACATGCGAATCATCTCCTGTATCTTTCACATGATCTACATCTCGCTCAAAATTCTGTACTTCATCCAATGTTCTTGGAATAAAAACTTGTTTAAATATTTGTTCTTCCAAATCAGCATTTTGCATTGAATGTTGTTCTTCACAATCTTCCTGATCAGAAGCATTTACCCTTGCTGACACAATTCTCATTGCCTAGAAAAAACATATTTACAATAAAGGATATTCCAATCAAAAAATCAAGACTGAATATATTTGGAGTATATCGCTCAGGGTGACAAAATCTTGTTTTCTTCTAGTGTCCAAAATGCCCAGTATTGATAATTTCGAACCTTTTTCTACATCACCAGACACTCAATAAGATACATTTAAATATTCTAGTAAGAGACATTGCTCATTTGCGAATTTTTCTTTTGAATCTGGCCAATTACTTCAGCGGTGTCCGGGCAGCAGAGTATCTGACATTCTGCCAATCTGATGCCTCTTAACCAGCATTTACGCTATGAATATAATAAATGATAATGTAACAGAGTTTTTTCTACAATCACTCAATTTTAAGTAGTTTACGATGCCATACTACCAGCCACATATAGACAAATAGATATTGTTTAAAAGACAACTACTAGGCCATTGATTTGGCTTAAAAATCATTGTAATTGGTATACATACTTTATCCAAATATAAATCAATGTTATCATCTGTTATATCTACATCTGTGACAAATTCAAATAATTCTCTCAAATTCATAACAGCAACCCCTTTCTTTTTGAAAAACTCATTTACATTATTGCAGTCCTGTAATTGGGAAAATACATACTGGTTTATACAATTCAATATGAGCAATGTTATGTTTAATAAATAAGGCTTATTTCAAAGTCAAACTCAACACTAGCAAGATTTCAATTTTTACAAATACCGGAAACGGGAAATCATTCTGTAAAAAAATATCACAATGATAAAATGAAATTCTAAAATATATGACTAAAATATATGCACTGAGTGCAATTTCTGCATTTTAGCAGTTTTGGTCATCGGGAGTGAAAAACTGCATTTCTGGCGAATTTAAAATTTAGGCAGGTAGGTTCTTCTTTTCTGTCGTCCAAGTGAAAAATTTTACACTGTGTATTATAGAAAAAAAACTAATTACATGAAATGAACGGGGATTGCGAAAGACGCTACGAGGTCATCAAATCAGCAATCCTAGCCTAGTGAGGTCAGGGACCAGATAGACTAGAGATTAGCAGGCAAATTTGCCATGGAAAAAGGCGTGAGATACTAGATAGGTTTTAGGGACTTTCATGTTTACGACGGTCATTAAATTAGAAATCTTGCTACAGCGAAATCAAAAACTGGTCATAAATTCACATCGATTTCTCGCTATAGCGAAATTACAGTAGTGAGACAGTCTGAGATTAGTTTCTAAGATAGTTTCTCAGATAATTCAGTAAATGATATTTTGTCAGTTCAATATTTATTATACTATACGTACCTTTCGTAAAAAGTTCAGTGCATGTGGATGATCATGTTCAACAGATTGTGATACGTCTATAATAACTAATCCACCGTTCTGATATAATATATTATATTCACTAAAATCGGCATGAACAAGTCTGGAAAATGAACACATAAAACATAAATAACGTGAAACAAAGATGCATGCCTAAAGTAGAATATTTGAGTCACATTGAAACATTTTCCGAATCATTGCAAAATTTACCATGTGCATGCATATGATTGATCCTTGTCGTTATTGATACTTTTTAAATCAACTTTTCAGACTCGATCATACCTCCAACTTCCTTTAAGAGTAGTCTTGAAATTTCAAGGTTTACAAACACAAAATCGATTTGGACAAAAATCCAAAGAACATTGCTATGCTGCTTCCATAACAATAAAAATAAAATAACCAGTGGTGTTGATGTTTGATAGATCGGAAGAAAATGGCATACAAGTTTAAGACACCCGTAGATGAATAGGGCTCTGTATCACTGATCAAAAAATATTGCAACGATTGGATGCATGGAGTACAAAGGTTTGCAATAAAAATTCTTACTTGCAATCATGATACATTCTTCTTAACAAATGAATACATTCTAAATATAATTCTCTCGATTTTGATTCAGACAATGAAGCGTCTTTCAGTAATGGTGCAGGCCTGAAAAATTAGTCATTGTATTAACCATTTCCATCGCTCAGGGCAGATGCCACTTGCTTTATTTTATTATTCAGAGTTCGGCTCTCTTTATATGCTTCCTGCTTAAAGTGCAGTTTCTGGTTATACATGTTCGGCAGTTCTTTGCATAAGAAGAGTTTGTTAGTAGACTCCTTTAAAGCCCTTAGAGGGAGGGAATTTAAGAAATTAACTTTTCACAAAAACATACCATCCATCAGTCCCAATAAAATTCATCAACAAAACATGACTTCTCAACATAAGAGGTTCTGGACAAGGTAGTCCAGCTTGATGTAATCTTGTGAGATTTCTCATTTCTTTCTCCGCCCAAGTAGCTACCATCTTTCTTGGATTTCCCTGAAATATTAGAAATTAAAATATTAGAAATATAAGCATAGAACAAATTTTTCCCAAATTGAGTTTTTTTATTTTGCCAAGTCACAGATTGATTTTGTAGAAACGAACAGTTGCAATCCCAACAAAGCATAATTCACTAGATTGTTGGATCATACAGAATCACAGAAATAAGTATTCGAATCACTCAACTGGGAATACAGGTCGATTCGAATCTTGTAATGTAAAATTTCGTGCAGAATTACATGAACTATAAAAAAATATCACATTTTACCAACCTTGCAATAACCTCTTCTGAATCGAAATTCTCCGGTGACATATCTGTCTCTATCTTTGAACGTTAAAATTGAAGTTTTATATATTTTTAAAGCTCTGTCTTCTCCATGTTGATTTGTCGCATGATATACATTTGCCTTCAAAATATTATATAATAAATAAACTAATATGCAGACAGGCTACCATTGCACAAGTGGGATTTCCTTTTTATCCTATGGTAAAGAAAAGTCAGAAATAAATCTTCACCATATAAGGAAACAAAACCTCCAGTGCAGACACCTGTTTCAAGAGTTTTAGCCTAAGCGTTCACTGATTTTTTCTGTGTATATATTGGACTGGCTAGTGGAGAAAGTCGTAACAAGTGGTTATCACTGTCCAGTGATCAGTGATATTCTCGCATGTAAACATCCTGCACAGGATTTGAAACCATGAAGATCACGGCATGTGCGATTTATGTTCAATAAAATAAAACACATCCAAAAAAGACGAGACTATCTATAAATGGCTACTCTACTACTCGGACAGCCAAAGAAAATGGGTTTCATCAGATGGTTTAGATTATTGCCAATGTATGTGGCTAGAGATTTAAATGTGGTCGCGATGGCCTAGTATGCAAACATGTTGGCATCGCAGGTTGAATATCTTGGGTTCGAGTCCGGCGAGTCCACCCCCCACTCAACCCAGGGTGTAATAACTTGGGTAGGATAAGCCAAACAAGAAAAGATCATATCCTTCCAGCAATTTGTAACCCTGTCCGTCTATAAGTGGCCATTGTTACAGGGCCTTGGACAGAGTGATCCACTCTAAGTGTCAATAGAACAAAAAAAATTCACTTTGAGTGTCTGATAGTTGTAATAAATGAAGAAATTGACAGCATGTGCCACGGTTGGCAGCACAATCCATCAGTGGCCCATATTTAACAAAGTATTGAAATATGTGAAGCCTTCATTATTAATTTTACGTTTATACCTCTTTTCCAGTACTAATGACTCCATTGATTTGTTTGATAACACCACGGCTCAGCATCTTGAAAAGTATAATTCGTGTCCTGGGGTCCATTACTTGTTCTATTGTTGCTCGATCAGATTTATCTTTCACCCGATTTCTGTTCAATGAAAACGAAAAATGGTCAAAACTGGTTGAAGTATCTCAATAATTTGCATTTTGCTAGCGATGAAACAACTTTGACGATATTTACTTTATGGTTACGAAATCTTGCTTTTCGTCGGGTGTCAAAAAAAAATCAGGTCATTTTCTTCAAATGATGAAAAAACTTCAAAACCATCAACACTGCTATTTCATTGCAGTATTGATGATTTTGAACCTTTTTCATACAATTTGGCTACTAGGCACTCAAAAACAGGCATCCTAAGAATCTAGCAGGAGACTCGTTGTTAAATAAAAAATCTTTTGATGAAACCCATTTTCTTCGGGTGAGAGTAAGCAGAACAGCTAACATTTTTGTGAAATTTTGTAGCATAAAATTTTTGAATCTCTAGATTATCTCAACCACCTACACAATACTTACTTATTTTCAACCATGCGTTTATCCATTTGTCGTACTTGTGCGATATTGTGTTGAGGAATACTAGGGTGTTCATACGCATCCAAGTGAATTTTATCATAATATTTCGACAACATTTTATCCACTGGCTGAAAAATTAATAAGATGATTCATCCAAAAAATGAATATAATTGTGTGCCTCTGGTAGAGGGCAGACGAGTAAAAAAACCGCTACACTGTTCATTAGCGATTCAACAAAATGTTATGTGTACACTTTTTGTCCGGCCCGATTGATTGATTGTTTGCCGAGACCACCATGGCTCACTATTGATTGAATAGAAATCCTTTATTAAATAAAGCCTGATAGTTTTAGATAAAAACAAGATATTGTAACTAGGGATAACCAAAATCTAATATCCATAGAGTTGAAAATAGAATAATTTTTATGAATCAAATAAGAAGTATTATAAAAGACGACCAAAATTGATTCTTCAGAAAATTGCCAATAACATCAAATTTTTCTCTGAAAGCGTATACTTTTTTCAATCTGTTGATTTTAAATCACTAGGAAAATCGAACGGAATAATTCATGATTCGCGAATCGAATGGAATAATTTGAACAGCCCTAATTGTAACCCTGCAGAATAGGGTTGCCTTTATAGCTTAATTTAAACAGTATTCAGAAATTACCGTATGAATAGAATAATATTTAAACATCTCAGATGAACGATATTGCTAATATTTTAAGGTATTTTACCCATTTTGTTGAGATTTATATCAAATTTTATATAATATAATATATCATATCATGATTTCACTGTAAATTGAATTAATTTAAGCATAATCATAAATCAAAATACTCAAGTATTAGAATAAGGACATCTCTAACCCTTGTCTCGCTGGCAGGGTAGATATTCAGTGGGCTACTATCAATTAAGAAGGAGTTGAGAAGACGAACCTGATATGTTTGGGACGTTGCATATTTAATAATGTCTTTTCCTTGACACTCTGAAAATTTTTCGTCCATTTCCATATAATTTTCATCACTCCAGTCCTCATCATTATCAAATGTATCAGAGTTATGATCCATGTGTTTCTGTTGTGAGGAATCTGAGATGCAGAGAATAAAAGAAATACTTCTGAGATTTTTCCACTTTATTCAGTCTATCTTTGTTACTCATGAAACTGTCAGAAAGTCGATCGCAATATTGAAAAATTCATCAAAAATTTTTATTGCGAGTTTTGTTTATCGGTTTTCATATGCATTTGACTATTCTGTATTTGAAGTTCCACAAGTTTTTATTTTCAGAATTTTGCAGAACTTATTGATCAGTTAATGCTGACAAACTTGAAAAAGCACCTTTTTTATTGAAATTCACTCAGAGAAAGGTCAGAAGCGGTGCCTAAAAGGAACGAACTAAAGGCCACTAATTAGAAAAGAGCTACTAAAAGATATAGGCTAGTACCAACAACTGCACTCTAAATGGAAATCTTCCCAAACAGAACCGCCATGGTAAAGTGCAGTGCAGAGTGAGTGGTATCTGCCCCGGGCGATGTTAAAACCATCTACCACATCTTACCATTACAGAATATGAATACGGCCATGCTCATGAGAAACAAACGTTGGCTGGTTGGAACTGGTATAAATCATAGTCTGAAAGCATGGGTGTGCAAATCAATTATTTTATGCCGTAATCCTAGGCTATATTCCACAATAACAAGCCAACTGCATGAGCACAAATTATTTGAAAGTAACCTGTTTTCGTCATCATTTGCAAATATTCTTGTCCCTCTTCCAAATCATCAAACTGACCATCAACAACAGGGGATTGATCAACACTTTCCATGCTGCAGAAGTTTCAAAACGCAACTTCAGTGCGGCTAGAATTAAACAATTAATGAACAATCCCGGGTGAATATTAAACATTTAAATATGCAGCAAATACTGAATAACGCAAAACGACCTAACGCGTTACAGCACTCTTCGCATTTCAAACACTTTGCGCAATAGTTTATTCATGATATCTGTAGAGAGTTGCCAGATTTCAAACATTTTTTTTATTCGATATGAAAAATATAGTTGTTAGAGTTATTAAAACCCATCAAATCAAATAGTTTTATATTTTTTTCTTTTTGTTTATTTTTTAATTCGCAAATAAAAAAGCATCACTACTGTTTTCTCTCTTTTTCCTTCGTCTTTTTGCTGTTAATTTCGCTTTATTCTTAAAAACATCAGCATAATCCCAGGCTTGAGTCATGACAGCTAGGCGTTGTTAATACAATAGTTACTATAATGCAATATAATATAATTTAATATAACGTAATATAATAACTATTCACATCTCATTGTCACATCTCTTGTCAAATGCGTCACTGATGGATTGCTTTGTCGAGAAGTTG
This sequence comes from Styela plicata, assembly GCA_963675895.2. Classification (NCBI taxonomy): domain Eukaryota; kingdom Metazoa; phylum Chordata; class Ascidiacea; order Stolidobranchia; family Styelidae; genus Styela; species Styela plicata. The sequence continues at coordinate 12,002,987 of OZ023153.1, forward strand.
TCCATCTTTGGCTCATGCCTGGAGAATGTGAAGACTTCCATTTCAAATTTAGCCCTCTATTTTATGCAAATCCACCCTAACCTTAAAACCAAAGAACTTGAACGATGTAGAATGAAAATTAAATTAAAACTCCTTATATGTAGGTAGCCCAATTTGATGCAAATAGATTCTTTTCTTTTAAATATATATACACTTTGCATTATCTGTATCATTACCTGTATAAATTTCCATGTTGTGTTATTGTAAATTCGCGTCCTTTTCTACATATTAATATTATTGTTTTTTTACATATATTTTTTTCAAGGGTTTTGCCGCACGCCAGTGTATTAAGTCAACAGGGCAACTATCCTGTCTTTTATTCTTCTGCATCCTTAAATTTTATATTAAATATTACGAGGCGGATAAACATACATACATTTGTTTCCTGATAACTCTGTAATGTGATACTTGATATATTTATTTGTATCGCCTTTTGTGTCGAAAGAGGTGTCGGAATAAGTTACCGTATGTTTTGAATGAATCTATAAAAGAACCAAAGAACATCCCCGAATAAACACTGTACGACAGAAACCCTAGGGTGGCAGCAGAGTACAGCGAGGCACAGAGTGTATTCCCAAGTTCGTGCGCAGTTCGATTTTGTTATGTTTTTGTAAGTTACCCTGGATAGGAAAGGATATCATTTTTATCCTGCGGGAGAGGGAAGCCGAGAAGCCAGCTTAACCATATGGCGAACCACGGCCTCTCGTGCAGATACCAGTTCCAAATCGAGGTGAAGGTTTTTGGATTATTGTACTTATGATCTTTTCCGTGCATGGACCTGGTTGGTGGATGAAGCCATACCGGTACTGCATAAGCAGCGCTCACAGCTTATGTGAACCAACGTGCACCAGCGAGGCGTCCAACAAACCTCTCCATATAATCATCATCCGCTACCGTATTCGAACCTTCGTCATGCCGATCAGAGATGCGTTACCGGTAACTACTGATTGAACCAATCATTTTTATCCTGCGGGAGAGGAAAGCCGAAAATACAGCTTAACCATATGACGAACCACGACCTCTCGTGCAGATACCAGTTCCTAATCGGGGTGAAGGTTTTTGGATTATCGTATTTCTGATTTTTCCTGTGCATGAACCTGGTTGGTGGAGGAAGCCGTAAGCAGCACTTACGTGAACCACCATGCACCGGCGAGGTGTCCAGCAGAACTCTCGCATACAATCATCATCCCTCACAGGATTCGAACCTGCATCATGACGATCGGAGATGCGTAGCTCAAAGCGTATTCCTAACGGTTCAAAAAAATTTGCCAAATAGTCATTCATAGTCATTAATAAGCGGCACTTGAACTGTTGAAATACAGTTATTGTCGGATTATCCCGATCTGAATTTTTGTTTTTGTCAAGCATGCGAGTCGCGACACATATGAACGGCGTCTCATTGACACGATCCGTCAGTGGCACATATTTAACAACAAAAGATGCTTTGACACAATTTTTCCCATCAGGATGGCAAAAATGACTGCTTTCCGGGTTAGCAGGTTGGGATAGGTTTTTTGGAGAACAAAAGCCGAGAATCAGCCTTACCTGTAATCATACGACGAACCACAACCTTGCCTTATATATCCACAGACCCGACAAATTTTCTATTTATTTGTTTCGCAAACTTGATTCATTATTATTTTACTTCTATGCATGAAATATGTAATTAAGTACCAAAACAAAACATCTGCCTACACAGTGCAAATCAGCCCAGTACAAACTTCTTGAGGGTACCAATTGAGTACCCTACGAGGCTACGAGTACCCAACAGAAACATAATGGTACGAACTGACTATCAACCCAGAACCTATGAATGTTTGTATTACATATTGGCCTAAGTTGTGTATATATCATAGATCTAAAAAAATTTTTTTGCATGTTTGACATTGTTTAGAGCATAACACAACATTAACCACTTTATGTTCCTTTTCATAGAATATGGCATTTAGGAATTTGATTAGACTGAAATATACAATACAAACTGGACTATTGAACCGAAGTCAGTATAACCATTCACCCAGCCATGGATTTTTAATGAAACCAACTCAAACAGCATTACAATCGCTGTTCTTACAGCCAACGAAAGATTTTCACGCATCAAGTGTCGATTCAAAATGGGAAGGAAGATATCGAAATTTTTATCACGCTGATTTGTATTTCAAAACAGGAAAAATGTTGGACATTATCGCAAAACGAAAAAAAAAATCGAAAATGGACGGCAGACCTCAAATGAAAGGGGTAGTTTTGAGACTTTTAATTAGGAAGCCAAAAAAGCCAAATAGTGCAAATAGAAAGTGTTGCAAAGTACGACTCAGCAACGGAAAAGAAATAATTGCATATATTCCTGGCGAAGGACACTCTTTACAAGAGCATAATGTTGTTCTTATAGAAGGGAAAGGACGAAAAGACTTAGTCGGTGTTCATCATAAAGTTATTAGGGGAGCATTGGACTGCGCTCCTGTTATAAAGAAAGAACAGGATTGATATCTTGCTATCATTTTTTGTTTTATGGATGTTTTTAGTTCTTTTCTAATTAAGATTTTCCAATCAAACTGGACATACATGTTCCGTATAAACTGTCGTTTCATGCACTCCTAATAAAAACAGTTTGTGCTATTATGTCATTATCCGAATATTCAAACATTCTAGAACTTCATATTACAAGTAATTTTGTTTCTCGGTAATTCTCAAATTACTTCGTTTTGCAGAAAATCATGATATTATATGCATGATTTGCTGCAAAATCGGAAAAATATATCAAATATCAGCGATTTTGTGTTGGAAATTTTAAAACATTTTATTTTAAAATGAATTTCAAATATCATTTGAATCAAACTATAAGGGCAACTGGACAACGATGCCCTTAGTAAAAAAATTTGACGAACTCTGGAGGATGGTTTGAGTTGTTTAGGCTTAGCCCTTTTTAGTGACTGATTGCCCGTCATTTTTGTCATTTGTTCTACTTTTACTAGTAGTGTCAAAAAGGAGCAAGCTAACATTCACCTAATGGAAAAGAACTGCCAAATAATGCTCCAATAAAGGCACTATACTTCAAACATTTTAAGCAGGACTGGACTGCTATAGTAAAGTATAGTGAGTACTTGCTCAGGCAATGGTTGAACCAGACTTTGAATTGTGGGGTTAAACACCCAGACATTAGAAATTCAAACCCCTTGCCTGCAGTACTTTTATATACCGTACTGATATATGCTCTGAACCCAAATTCCAACTAAATTCACAAACTATCACAAAATCGAAAACATTTTTTCAATTATTTAATTCGAACCCTGAGCTAAAGAATTTCAACACTACTTAGTTTCCTTTCAGTCGCCTTTCATGACATGCAACAAATACACTTGGACGAATCTGCAACCCCCACAAACAGGGCCTGAATTTATATTGCTTGGATTAATAAAAAATGGCAAATTCTGTTAGTTTTGTCAAAAATGTTAGACCTTATTCTTTTTTTTTTGTCTATTTTTATGCCTTTCCATCAGTATATAACCTTTTTTGTTATTAAAATAGTGATTATTTTCTATGCAATGTATTTTCAATGCTGCAATTCCACACATGCTCCGATACTTTTACCTGACGGCTCGCCTGTCGTTGTCGGAAGGTCCGTCGAAACTAAAATATCAGACAAGCTATGTTCAAGAAATCAACTGGAATTGGTGGCAAACTATAACCAAAAGTAGGTAGGAAAGTTGTTCATTTTATCATTAATTTTGGTATTGGGAATTTGGGATACAGAGTATTAAAGTGGCAGGATCTTTGTTTTTCTTTGGGTGACCAAAACAATCATGTCATTACTTTCAGGCGACCAAATATCTTCAAACTTCTTGCACAAATTGTTACAGACACTCAAAAGCATTTCAAATTTCTAACTAGAGATATATCTGCCAGTCTGTATACTAAGGATGTTATACTTTTGCTTAGTTTCATCCTGTTGGCTTGGAATTTATTTTTGTGTATGATATTTGTTTTATTTAGATATGTCATGGTAAAGCAACTCGGTACTAATGCATCACAGATAGAAGGAATTGATATTGGTCACAGAAAAACTGACAGACTTCATGCTGGGCAGATCTTACACGTCGTTGGAATGAAATATCCTCATAAAGTAGCAATATGTTTACCAAGTTCAGGTATAATATGTTTCATTAAAATTTCAGGATGTATTTCTTAATATTAATGTGTTTTCGTATCCACAGTGATGCACCAGTACCAGCATATTCATTCCCCTTATTAGCATGCATTTAGATGTGAGGAAAAATAAAGTTCAGCTTTGAGTCGAACTGGCAAAATTCCAATTTAATCCTTTGCTTTTTTCATTGAGCTGTCATCGTTAGACAATTCCAAGTTAGTCGACTGTTACAGAAAATGGCAAATACCGGTATGTAAATTCTAAATTTGTTGATTTTGGGCATAACTTTGTTCTTCAACCTATTTAATTTAAACTGATATACAATATATTTTATCAATTGTATAGAAAGGCATGGTAGGAACATGATCCTTTTAATAATCGTAAACTACGCTTCAGCACAGAGTGACAGAATCTTGTGTTTCTTCATGTGTCCGGAATGTACATATCATTTTTTCAGATTGACAAAAAGCTTCAAAATCATCAAGACTGCTATTTCATAGCAGTATTGATGATTTTGAACCTTTTTATGCAGTTTGGTTCTGGCAAGTGGCAAGAAGTACTATGAAATATTGCCCATGCCCATAATTTTTTTTGGTGAAACTGGAACCAGTCTGCTCTAGCATATTTACATTTGGAATATAAATGTATTATGTTTTATTTGTTTATTCATGCAGACACTACAACAACTAATATCACTAAGAAAACGAAGCTACCTCAAGAAGAATCATCAAATAAAAGACAAAAAATAATGAAAAACTCAGACGTTGAAAACGAACAGTCGAATCAAACTAAGAGCATTAATAATAAAAATTCATCAACAAAATCCTCACATCATTGGAGTCAAGGTTTAAAAGGATCAATGGAAGATCCTAGTCTACAAGTTTTCAAAGATGAGAAAGTTGTTGTTATAAAAGATAAATATCCCAAAGTGAGTAGAAAAATATGACTTGTACGGTAATACCGGTACAAGGTTTGGAACATATATAGCGGATTCCTTGTTTGAATTGGAGATAAGAATTTAGTTTTCAATCTCTGCTCCGGAATGCTGGTATTACCGGTGTGTCACGCTTTTTTTGTGGCAGGTTTTGTTTCATGGCATTGCAAAAGTTGCATGAAAGCTGCTGTAAATGGTCCAAAGACTCGTTTTTTTGTTGTTTCCCTGCAATATTGCATTAATCTGTAACTGTTTTAAGCGGTATGCCACAAAATCTCTAATTCATGACAAACCTGCATTTCGAAAGTTAATGCAATACGTTTTTTTTTCTTAAAACTCAAAACCTGTTTATTTTTTTAGAATATTACTATACAACTTCCCCTGAAACGTCTTCTTACATCAGGAGCCATTACTTTTATGACATACGGTCAAATTCTTTAATCATCTCACAGATGTGTGTTCATATCCACCTCTTTATTCTTTAATCTTCCATTTTGTGAGTCTGAAGTAAAAAATGCGATTGAATATTACGGGTGGAAAATAAACTTTTTTGAATTGAAGGAGAATTTCCAAATCAAATTTATCTAATTAATCTAGTTTGACCAAATCTTTGAATAGAGAAAATGTGTTCATTGCGAATAACAACAAAAATCTATCTCTGAATACAATTGCCAAATAAACTGCTTGTAATAGCTTCCTTCTTATCCAATTAAAATTAAACTTGAAGTGACCAACTTTACTTCCACGGATGCTTTAAATGTTCAAATATAATACCAATGGTCAAATGGTTTCATATTACCTACCTATTCTCAATTTTTGGTCGCATCAGATTGGATTACATTTTCCAGAATGACATTATTGGTATATTTTGATGGTATAACACATTTTTCTAAGGATTTTGTATCCGATCACCTCTGAATTTGTCTAAATTAAATATGATTTATTCAGCTATATTCAATCAAAAACGGCATAAATATCTTGTTTATAAATGCTTTGTATATCTTTTCTACTACACAACACTGACTTTTGTCTAATTCTGTCCATGAAACTGTTTCATCAAGATTTTCCGAACTGAACAAGGATCCTTCTTTGCTGGTTTCACTTGATCTTCTTTTTATCTCCAAAGCCAGATTCTCATCATTATATTCAGTCTGGCCTATTGAATTACTTGCATTTTCCTGCTTTGCATTAGTTTGGTTGAAGTTACTAGGTTTGTTGAGTGGAAACATCTCTTGCATTTCTACTTCGTCGTTTTCCTCTATAATGGTCTCCAGCCGTCTTCCTCTTCTCCTGCAAAACATTTGATGTATTGGGTTGGATGCATCGAATGCCCACTAGGGTAGGTATTCAAACATTCAAACCTGATTAGCAGAAACGCTGGCTTCTAGACTGACAGAATGTTTGCTACTCCACTACCCACAAATGGGCAATATTTTAAGATATTTATGATGCCAGAAGATTCAGATGTCCCTTTAGGAGTGTCTGGCAGCAAACAGAGTGTATACAAAGGTTCAAAATCATCAATATTGTTGTGCTTTTAAAGAAAATGACATGAACATTTCTGATACCCGAAAAAAATTATGATTCTACCACCCTGGTTAAAAGCTTCGTAGGTTCGTCAAAGGAGACACGAGTACTCACTTGTAGCAAATGAAAAGTATTGATGTTGCAAGTATAAGAACAACAAGAATTAATACTGGAAACATGATGGCAAAGGGCATTGAGTTCTCCTTTACTATATATGTTTCCCCAAATGTAATGTGTGTAACGACATGACTTTGTTTTGGTTCATCAACTGAAAAATAGAAATTTTATTTATCAATCATTAGTTGCAGGTGTTCTGGAATTTTAACTTTAGAATTTCGAATCGAATAAAATCATTGTTAATTCGAATCGATTCAAATCATTGTTAATTCGAATCGATTCTGAGCATTTCAAGAAAATTCTTGTGATTTTAATAGATTTATATGCTCGCTATTTTGTGACTTTTTTGATAAATCTTTGCCAATTTTATTGTGCCCAACTGTCAGATCAATACTAATCCATTTCCTTCTTGTTCAGTGTTGCTTGAATTTGAACATTGAATATGGTTTTTTTTGCTTTTGTAACCTAATATAGCATCTTAAAACATTTGCGAATAAGTTTTTTCTTAAATCAAATTAAAATATTAGATTCAAAATTATTTTTTGAATATATTCGATTCGGAAAAAAATTATTTAAAACTTGCATCCCTATGCAGGTGGGCCGTGTCACATCGGTGCGATCCATTAGTCACATATACTTAACAGAAGATGCTTTGACAAAATGTTTTTGATTGAGAGTCAGTAGTTCACAGTAACATCTTATTTGACTTCAACAACAAAAATAATAAGAATGACATAAAAACATAGCAAGGAATAAATACTAGGAACATTCCCAGTTTATTACTTTAGAGTTGATGATAGGCATGAAAGTTCATGACACTCGATAAAACTACATTTTGATGCTCTGGTTGTCTGGTAATGATAAAATTTTACCATTTTCGGAGACTCGTTTATTGCATTCTCAGCTTTTTTAATTTTATTCTCACCCATATATTTCTGGCAAATTCTTCCGCACAATGGTCCAGCACTGTCGCAATATTCATTAAACCAAGGTTTCGTGTCAGCATAGAAACCTCCAATTTGCTTGTTTGCACAATGCTGTGTTTCAAGATAGTTCGGTTCGTCGGTATCCCAGTTAGCATATTCCAACTTTTCTCCATTTTGCCATTCCCATCCATCACTGATGTTTCTCAAACCTATCCACAAACATGATGTGCTTTCTGTTATGTTATGATCATCAATCCAGTCATCTATAAAGTTTTCTGTTTCTGCATCAGGAATTGCAGCTAAAAATCCTCCCAGTTTCTTGCATTCTTCATAAGCACTAACTTGTCCATTAGTTGCTGTTGTGTTGAAGTTGAATAAATTGTTTTGGTATTGCATCCAGTCTAAAAAAATGAATATAGATTAGACCTGGTGGCCGGTTAGTGCAGATCTAGTTATTTTCAGACATGCACATGGAAGGATTGTTCTGATAGTTTTTGGGGAGCTGAGTTTTATGACCATATGGTCGAAACGTTTCTGTCTTATCAACAACCGAAATATTGGCTTCTGTAATATTTTTACTATGTACCATATATTGTGTCTATTTCCTGTTTGACAAATCAAGAAGATCTCTCTCTCATTGAGTTGGTTCATGCAGTTATGTGAATTTAATCGTCTTGTACAATATTTACCCGTCATATTTGATATCTCCTTTCTCTACCTTTTTGGATGTCCTAGCTTATAGTAAGTATATTTTCATGAGCCGCATGTAAACGTAAATGGCATGTCGTACAATCCAGTACTATTTCATTTTATACTATTGAGATAAAAAATAACACATTTTAAAATTATTTTGTTTTATAGTAAATTGTTTGATTATACTTCTATCACAATTCTTTCCGTCTCTCAACTCTAAATATTTTACTATAGTTTGTCACTTCAAATGAAACATAATCATCCTATTTTGAGATGGCAATAATATACACTCAGTTTCACCCAATAATTCTTGCATAATGAACATTGTTACTGCTGCTATTATTCTGAGTAATTACGACTAAACTTTTCCTTTTTCTATTCAACATTTTTTAATCCCTTTTCAAAACACTCTCCTATTTCCTGTTGTTTTTTTAAACTTATGCAGCCTTGAGAAATGTAATGTTCGAATATGATTCATTAGCGTAAATTATTTTGTCAAGTGAAATATTATTCATCACAAAAAGGCTAAATTGTGTCTGCATCCTTGCTATATATTGTTAAGTCTGGGGCATTGATGAATCGCACCGAAAAAACATAATTTGTATGTATATATATATATATATATAATATTTTTTGAACGATTTTTATGGAGCATTGAATTTGGAAATTAGGTCGCTAGGTATTCACTTTCACTTTTTGCATTGTATTAGGTATACAAAATGCTTTTCGAAAATATTACGAATGGGGAAATTGTAGCTATTTATTATCGATAATTTGCATTTATGTATAATTTCCTTTCAGGCAAATTATCATTGGTTGGTGATGCCTTTAGAAAATGTTCCGTCATGTGCTCATCTCAGATCAGAACATTTACCTCTACTGACTCACATGCTGAAGGTATTAAATACATTTTGATCGAATCGATGGTAATTTTCATGGAATAGGTATTGCAACATGTTGTGCCTAATTCCAGTGGTAAAAGTTACGCTAAAGTTTATGAGGGTAGTTGATTTCTGTTACTATTTCACTATTGATTTTTATAAGAAAAAACATTCCTGTTGCATATAACACTTAGGGATCATTTGATTTTTGTAATTTCTCTTTGGGTGTCAGAGTAGCAATATAACTGACTGGAATAGTACTAATTCTCACTAGCAATGATACAAAATTTTAATTAAGGAGTTCAGGGGTTCAAAATAAAACCTAGCAGAAATTTAAACCGATTTTTTGTCTCACTGGCATATGGTATAATATCAATATATCTCAACCAAATAATTTAAACCCATACTCCGAAGTATTTCATTTGAATCCTGTAATGATATAATATTAGTTGTATTTGGTTCATTACCCAAATTTCATTTGTCCCCTTTGGTATTAGTTTATAGTACACGCCAGGTAATATGTGGTAGTGTAGGATATGTACGGAAGCTTCATCGTGCCACTAACTTTGTCAAAGTTGTTGCCCATATCTTGTGTTTAGATTGGCAGACAAATTGTTGAAAAACATGTTTCAAGCGAAGTTAAATTGAACACTAAATTCAGATATGGATATCATGCTGTTCATAGTATGAGGTCTGTGTTATTATTATATGACATTTATTCAGAAGTATTGTTTTTTTAATATTAGAATTTTTGAGTATGAATATTCTATGGGGTAATGAATGAATTCTAGAGACAGCAACAGTGAAGAAGAATCCAGCCTGATTCTGTTGTATTGTTTCGGTTATAATATTAGTTCATCTTATTTTGCTCAACTGTATGCTTAAAGAACAATAACCAAATGTTTTCCAGCCTTGTATATACTGATAATTATTTCTGTTCAGGTATGAGTAACCAAATTCCTGGCAAAGGGCGGACTAGCCGATTCTTGGCTATTCTGCTACACAAGATACTCGTTATAGGAGTCTGGTGTGTCTGTGTCTAAAAAATTTAATCTCCATGCAGGAATACCAAAACATGTCAAAATGAAGTTTGAATGCTCATAAATTAAGGAAATTAGATAAAAGATTTACGCTCAATGAAACACTCCATATGAAAGGTTACAGTGACACTGGTATAGAGAAAGAACTTGAATGGCCCACCAGCATGTTTATTTCTCCGAATGATAAAGCACATTTTAACATGCTTGGTATTATATACAGTTTTTACCATTTGCAGCCATCTTCACATGCATGTCATCAGTCAAGATTTTGATTCTGTTGCCTTGAAGACAAAAAAGCATTGGAACTCATTTACCACTGAATATTTCGTAGATGCAGATGGTAAGATAGTCTCTAGTAGTGGAAGAAATCTATTTGAAATATTGCATTGTTTCCAGGCACTGTTGGCAAGCCTGTTAAAATGTTGACAGCTTTGGTAGTGTTTTTTTCCATTTCAAATATGAATGGCCTAGTTTTTATTATTATATGTAGCATATCTGGATTGAATCTCGGTGAGTTTGATAAATGAATTCATCACTCAATGCATTTTGCAATGACTTTGATAGGCTCATATGAAACAAGATGGCGAAAAGTTTCTTTTGGGGCTTGTATAAGGTTTTGGTTAGAATGACTCTTCAAAGAAAGATTCGTAAAATGCACCTCCTTGCTATACCTCCATATTTCTGCTACTTTAAGCTTTGCAAAGTTATGTTGCTGAACGACTGATGGACATCGTTTTAATTATCGATATGACATTAGGCTGGAAGGTAGATTTTAGACTTCGTTGTTGTAACACAATCGTCTAGAATTAGTGTCCTGACAAGATATCTGAAGCTCTCGGGTTGAAGGAATGCAGGAATGGTAATATGCATAAATGAATGATAACTTTTTCGATGAGAATTTCAGGATAGAACCAAGGTGTTATTTGTCAGCTAAATTATTTGTAGGATATGTTAAACATAAATTAATGAAACAGTATCCACTACACATTAGTGAATTTATTTTTTGGGATGGACAGAATAGAAAAAAAATAACAGAATTTTAGGTTGGAGTTTCGGAAGATCTAGTGATTTCATAGCAATAATCTCTTATAATCCAATCGGAAAAATTCGGTCAAAACATATTTTTGAGTCCCTGATGGATCATGTCGATGAGACGCGGTCCATGTGTGGCTCATACGCGACAAAAATGAAATTTCCGATTGGGATTGTTTTATTTATTGGATGATGGGTTATGGTATTATGATATGATAGGTTAAGTAAGGTACAATTTTGTAAAAAAGATGAAATGATGAATTGAAAATCTTTGCCCTAATATGAGAAGTGAGCAGTAGAAATCATCAAGAAGGTAAGTCAGTAAATGTAGTGCTTTGGCATACATGTATCTAGTGATTTATTCTCATCGAGTTAATATCAACAGAGCCCTCACTTGTTAGTATGCATCTGTGTAACATCTACATAAACACCTTTCTATGACGGAGGTGCTAAACTTCTGTCCTAAACACACTCTGCAATTGTGGATATTTATTATGCATAATTAAATGGTTGACCTGCCTCACATGAGTAATCCACAGGTTAACCATACTAAAAAATAACATACTTGCGAAATGATTTGCTTTGTTTTATATGCAATTTCAAATATATTTTTCTTACAGATATAATAAAAGAAGTTGAAAAGGACGGAAAGGTGAAGAATAGAAAACACATGACAGATCTTTTAAAGGAACCTTTGAAGTAAGATTGCGTGAATCATGAAATTTCTTTGCTGCCGGTGCTCTATTAAACTTGATAGTTTCTGCTATCAAAATCAATCTAAATAAGACAGACACTATGGTATTGAGTTTTACTTCTCCTACGAATTATAGTATAGAATCGTGAAAATGAAGAAAAAGACAAAAATTCTTAAATAATTATATAATTTACACACCTGAAAACTCAAACTTTCGTGTTCACGTTTTATAGAATGCCAGACATATATATATAAAATACGAAATTTGCAACTTTACTGCGAAAAGCCTATTAATTTTGCTAGTATGATTAACTAAAATCATGTGGTCTATCTTTCCAACCCAATCTGTAATTTCATTAAGTCAAGCATGAGTCACTGATGGGACGCACTTAGGCAGCACGCTCTATCATGCTCAACAAAATATTTCTGACTGGAAAATTGCAACAGTCCTAAGACTATTTTGTGTCTGATATGTAACAAATAAGAGCATAAACATCACAACACTTTATTTTTCAGGTGCCATATTTGTAAACGAAGTTTAAAAAATATGCCAGAATTGAAAAAGCACATTCTACATTGTGGATGAGAGCATTGAAGCAATTTCTAGATATTGACGGTGCAATTATTGGGGTGCAGATGATCTTCTGTTCAATTGATTCTTTTTTGTGTGTGTGTTCGGTGTCTGGAGGGGAAAATTCTCGATTTGAGTTTTTTACTGCTAAAAATTACGAGAAATATCCGAGACAGTATTGAACTTGTTTTTCAATTGATCATTTGTTATACTGGTGTTGGCTTGTTCTGTTATTAATGGTCACAGTTTTTACTACTCAATGTACAAGTTTGTACAATAGCTTTTTTTTAAGTGTCTGGTAGCAATCAAACACTATCTAAAGTTTCTTAATCGTCAATACTACTATGAAATATCAGCGCTGTTGATTTTCAAGCTTTTTTGTCTCCTGAGAAAATGACATGAACATTTCCGACACCCAAAGAAAAACAAGATTCTGCCACCTAAATTGATATACAAAGCAATGGTTCAGCATTAAGCAAGTCATGCAAATTAATAATTTGCTCTGATGACCCTGTCAGAAAATATTGCCCAACATGAACCTATAGGCCTAGATATCACATATGGGCTAAAACTAAGATGACGTTGCGCAGTATGATAAAAATTCATTTTTCAAATAGAGTATTGTATGGAGGAGTAAGCGTAAGTCATTGTCAATTCACTGTTGTCGTCCCAAAACCACTGTAAAATATTTATCTCTGGGTGGCACTTTCTGCTATATGGTTTGGAAAGCTGCAAGATATGTTCTCACTATGGAGGTTTAATAAATTGAAACATCTAATTGTCTGTATTATGCTATGTCATTAGTAACTGGTGCCTATTGTTTATTGATTTTGGGAAATAATAGATTGTGCCACAGGAATTGTCCTCTACCCACAATCTTTTTTCGGATATCTGTTTACTTTAGATTTTGAGTTCATTCCTGGAATTAAGTTTTGAATTTTTAGCAGTCTTTGGTGATAGTAAGTGCATTTATGCCTCTTGCGCACCTGTTACAAAAAAGGCAAGACTAATTCTGAAAATATTCAGATTTAGTGTTGGCTTGCTGTAGTCCATTTTTGTGCTAGTATGTTTACTGTCGTACCGGAGATACTGGTTCTAAATATTAAATTCGTATAGACGTAATCAGCTCTCTCCCACCAGAGGGCGACTGTGAGTAATGTTTTTCTGTGTCGCTTTCAAGAACTCTGGTAGTGCACCATTATCGAGCCAAAGTTCGTAAAATTGGTGTTCAGGAATTTGTTCACGAAGACGAGGGTGCCCACTTTGCTCAATTGGTAAAGTGTCGAGAATACGCTTGGAGCTACGAATCTTTGATCGTCAAAACGTAAATTCTTATGTTAGATGATGATTACGTGTGAGGGGTTTGCTGGACGCGTCAATGGCTTGCGGCTTCCCCCAGCAACCAAGTCCACGCGCAAGAAAAATGTTTAAGCAAAAATAGTACACCCAGACCCGGAGCTAGTATCTGCACGAGAGGCCGTTTTTCGCCATATGATTAAGCTATACCCTCCGCTTTCCTTTCCCACGGAATAAAAATGAAATCCTTTCTTGCCCTACGAATTGGGTGATCTGGCTTTTTTAGTGGCAATTTGCATACTGGGAAAATTGGTAGTAGTGTAGCAGATTTGCCCCAACCTTCTGTCCGGGGATATTGTGGTATAGAAGCCAAAGACTAAAATTGTCTTCTGTTTCCATCTGAAACAAAATATATATCCCCATAGCGTTTTTTTCAATATTATTTCGAGAGCGCGTAATGACATAAATTTAACAATTATACAAAATTTAACTTCATATAAATTTCCAATAATTTACGGGAAATCTTGTCGAAGGATAACTGTTTTTTCTACGGGAATATGTTATTTCTCAGTCTGAAAATTTTCGACTAAACATGCTTTGTCCAGCATGGAGCACTGATGTACTGATATAGCTCATGTTTCATAAAATAACGTTTCCAATTGGGTTTTATCGTGCGGGAAATGGAAGACTAGAGCTTGGCCATTACGGCGGAAAAAACCTCTCATTCAGTTAGTGAGTTTTGGACTGGAGTTGGCAGAGGAAGCCGTGACCATTGGTTACCTTAACTCCCCTATGTCGGCGAGGTGTCCAGAAATCTTCACGCATATAAATAATGCTCATGGGATACGACTCTTGCGCAGAATCGAAATGCGTTTGGGGTAATCGAGCAGTCTAAAATCTTATATTTGCCACGTAGAGATATTTGTTGGATTCTGGTACAAATACAGAGTAAATTTGGCCATTATTTTTTTTTTTTTGTTATCGTATGTTTCGACATTCCTCTATCTATGAGTATCTCAATAAAGAATGCGATTATAATGTGCCAATACTTTAACACAATATTCCTATAAAGTGGGCATATTAAAATATCTCGCGGGCGTATGAACGGCGTGAAGTACCTCTTGTAATTATAACTTATAATATCAAATGCCCTCTCAATCAATCAAGTTGCCCAATGTGATTTATGTTGCAAAATTATCATAAACCGAATGTACGCCATGAAAAAACGCTACACGCGAAAGCGTTTCATCCAAGCCCGTGTTTGGTTTATGTGAGAAATGCGTTTTGTGAGAGTATTTTGAAACGGATACAAATATATATATTATTGACCTAAAAAGATCAGCTACAAAGAAAATGCCACTCATAACATGAATGGCATTTGTATCCTTAATATTGCCTATGTCATTTTCCTGTCGTCTTTGCTGTCCAAAATCTATGATAGCACTTGTGTTTACGGCCCTATATCCTTTGGCGCTTAAAGCAGGCTTGAGATTGCCCGAATCTCGCTCCCGAAGCGTCATAAGTGGTTGTTATTCCCAGAGTGGTCATTCAACTCTTATGTTTTTGTTATTGAAGATATAAAATTTATGGTATTAATAGGACAGGTGCTGGTATTCTAGCGTATGCTAGTTATGCCAAGCCTTTTTGGCATCCGTGGGGTTGCATTGTTATCAGATTAGTGGTTTGGGATTAACTTTTTTGTAGCGTGAACGTGAAATTATCAGCGCAGCTCAGGTTTTGTTAGCTGCATGGAATGAGAATTACTGGAATTACAGTTAGATATATAACTTGTCCCAGCTACCCTCATGCATTAGTGGTGTGATTGGTCGGTAATGCAATATTCAGAAAATGGCAAACTAACATGCCAAATTTAGTTGGTCTATGTTTTTTTGCGTCTTTTTTATAATTTTTCCCGTACATATGAATAAATATGTGGACGCCTCGCGTTCTGGCTCATTACATTTTTTCGCAGTTGCATTGTACGTATTTGGAATTCCGCATTTTTTTTTAAAGATTTAATATTTGTTTATATTAATTTTGCATCATTAATCTGTAAATGTGAAGAATGTTACACATATTATGGAGAAAACTCGACCATACGAAACAGGAGGACATGCTTCCTAGTAGATCAGCCTGCCAAGTACTAAGACAGTAATTCATTGCGTATTCGGTGAACTCGGAGTAAAATCATCAATCTGCTGGATATTTTATCACAACAAATAGACTACATCAGAAAAAGAGTGCCCTGATCAGAGACCCCGTTCAGAAATCTTATTAGGTCAGAGTTAGCTTCCGTTCAACCCAAGACAAAAAGCAGGGGCCTTCTTCAATACGAAAATATGAATATATTGCTTTCAGTGTTTATCATACAAGGATAGTCAAATATTTCTGCGCATCTGCATATTTGAAACACATTTATATTCATGTTTACGCCCTTTTTCAATAAACTTGGCCATAGCATGGTACTTGGAAAGTACATATACATGGAAGTTCTGCGCGCTACCAAAATTAAGGTATTGCAACCACCACCCCCCCCCCCCCCCCCCCCCCCCCCCCCCCCTCTAGCTCTTCAATGTTTCTTGCGATCGATAGTAGAGATAAATACGTTCGGTAAATGCTGTCTACGTAAAGTTTCGGGGTCTCGGTAAGTTGAAGCGTTGATTAATATTTGCTAGACTACGATACATTTAAAAAGAGTACATGAAACTAGCATATCCGTTTCATCTGCAAATGAAAAATTGACAAAAATGCGCTTTAAAACACAGTAAGGATATTCAAGACTTGGAAGCAAATGCCTTGATCTAAATTCGTAGCTGAAGTGTCTTCGAACAGACAGTTGTCAAAATTATTTTGGCCGTCACATTTGGCGTCCTTATTTGCAATTTCCAGCAAAAAAGTAATATTATTCAGTAAAAAAAAAACAGAAATTTACGCCGAATACGTGCGAAAATATGCCTGCTACATAACAATTAAAGGGTTATTTTCAGTCAGAGCTAAGGGTTCTCAATTTTCTCTGTTGTGCACCACTTTCTTGTTCAATTTGTTGAATAAAAACTTTTCCAAACATGCTGATTTTAAAATTCAATTTCAATCAATTTCTTTAAATCTAAAAAAGCCCAAATTGTGGATCGCTGAAGTAGTGTAACTGATGCCAGACGTGAAAAGAATGACGTATATTTTCCCTCTACTCAATACTTTGTCCAATCCATGTGATAGTGTTTGCGTAGTGACGTTAAAATGAAAGGACTTAATAAAAACTATTGTTTGATAATCAAAGCATTGTTACAAGTAAGCAGTACAAGGTTTTGTTAAAATTTTTAAGAAAAACGGTCGGGAAGTTATAATATGTCATCATGTGACTGATCCCAGAAAAAATTACGAGCAAATAAGTTTTGCCAAGTATGGGTCATTGATGGATCGCGCCGTTAAAGAGCGGTCCATATGTGGCTCATACTTTACAAAATAAAGTTTTTGAGGTGGTACTGATATGCTGGTTAATGCGAGGGAAATTGAAAAGGGAATTACCAAATTGGACTGAGATAGATATGATTACTAGTTAAAAGTAAACGTGCTGGTGAGAAATGTCGAATTAATTAATGTAGTCATAAAATTTGTATTGAAATATTTTTTATAGCCACTTCTCGGAGTGAGGGGATCACCCTGACCAAGGCTTTGTACTAGCGGGTTAGAGTTGTTGGAAAGATATGATCTTTCCTGTTCGGCTTAGCTACCCAAGTTACACCCTGGGTTAAGTGGTGGGCGTGGATTAACGAGCCGTACTCGCCGGAAGTCGAACCCGAGATATTTTACCTGCGATGCCAATATGTTAACCACTAGGCCATCGCGCCCACAAAATAAGTTATGTTTGTCGACATCGCTAAGCTTGCCGGAATCACTTTCTGCGTTTTACTCTTGAAGAAATCGTTGGACGTCTTCTTGTCTTAAAATATTGTTGCACACCGAAAAAAATCATCATGAAAATGCGAGAAACGCGATTGGTTGCTGCATGGGCACGTGGGGCACCAGGGATTTGACAAAGAATTTCGACACGGTCCAATATTAATCTAATTTCTATTACAGTATGTTTTGACCAGGGTCGAATCTCACATTTATTAATATACTCAGTTTGTGTATTAGATGAAGTCCATAAACCGTAAATTAGTGAGGGTGGATGGCCAATAGGTCATATTTAAACCAACCAAGTTATGCTAAGTATAGGCAATCGAGACGCGGTGTATCATGTATCATGTTTGTCGAAAAAATTCTTTTAGACCTGTTGCCGTTGAATATCGTGGATGGCCCGTTCGTGTCAAAAAAACTTTTAGGCTTCATTCATAATAATATTGACGGCGTATTGTCGCCAAAACTTCAAAAACGTTTTAATCGAAATTCACCGATAACAATCATAACACAAAATATACAACGTGAGTGCTTAACTATCACACGTGGCTACGGTCCCACTTTTTGCGCCTTGCACCAAGTTCGCATTCAGCCTAGTGTGGGTCAAAGTTAAAACGCGACAGCGTCGCGTTTTATCTTTAACCCACGCTTGGTTGATCATCAGGAATTCGAAAATATGGGGGCCTGTGTTTGACCTGTCGCGTGGTTACGCTGATGTACAAATAAAGGATATTCGGTAAGATCTTGCGACAATCACTAACGAAAGGCTTAATTTTTTGTCGCGCTCGCGTCAAACAATACATCTTGTGTGTATGGTAGGGAGAGTAATCGAGCCCCTTATATCGTTAACCACGTATTGCTGAGGGCATAGGCAAACTTTTCTCTAGAAGCGATGTGTGACGATTACAATAGAAAATTGATGCCAATACAATGATCTCAAATGATAGCATTGTTACCCTACGAAGCTCCGCGCTTCGATAGTGCCAGCTCGAGTGTTTATTGCCCTACTATACTAGTTCTAGAAGCGACAATGGTAGATTGAGAATGGCTAAGTACTTTTTGTGGTTGGATTGGGGATAGGTTAAATCGAGAGTTCGTGACGATTATAAGTAGGATGAGGACAGACGCACACCACCGTCGTCCGTATGCAATATTTATTCATTGGTAACGGCGGAAGGATTTCAATTTTGGGGAGATGAGGCACTGGGCGAAAGATTGGTACAGCTCTGAAGTATGTGAAATAAATTCGGTCCTTTTCTATTTTCCGTTATTTGAGAAATTCGCTATTTCTAGGTAAGAAATGAAACGCGAATCTTTGGCCCATTTTGGCGATTGATTAGAATGTAAACTCAGCGAACGTGACCAGTTCGTAACCAATTTATTTATGTCTTCGTCAATCTGATTTAACAAGAAATTGACCCCTTTGGAAATCCCAACTTCTAACGTCAGAGAGGATTTTAGAAAGTCTCACTCGCATATGCCGTTCGACAGAGGAAAGTGTTTATTTTAATTTGCCCGGCTTGGTTGCTTTATGTTACCATTTGTTTATCATCTTTCTTATGAACAAAGATTCCGAAAAATAGCACTATGACTAAAACCAGTTTGTATGAGGTTCAATTTCAAATGATTTGTTTCGATTCGAAAATAAGTGCATTTGAACTGACAACCTCATTTGTGTACGAGTCATTGATGGGTCACGCCTTGACGTTGTTATTCAGTAGTGACCCATCTATACTGAACAAAACATTAGAATAAACAAAACAAAATTAAAATAATATTTATAGACACGGCTTTGAAACTAAACTTTGGATCGATTCGAATGTTCGCATTTAAATGATTCGAATACCGGTACCCATTTCTGTGATTCGAAAGTTTTTAGCAAAAATTGGAATTGTTGAAATTTTCTCTTCTCGGTGTCCCGGCGTGTGCGTCTCGTTATTAATCCACGTCCACCACTCAATCTAAGACGTAATAACTTGAGCAGGTAAAGCCGAACCGGTAAGGCCGGAAACAACTCTAACTATGTCCATCTGCAAGTGGCAGCTCGTACATGGCCTAGGTCAGGGTGATTTACTCATAAGAATTGGCTATAAATAAAATCTAAAATCCACATAAATATATCCTCTTACATCGTGTATATTATATATGTATTGCGTAAACATATATATAGATAGATAATAGATGATTGCTTTAAAATTAATATTCAACTATATGATATAAATACTGCAATAATTTAAGAGCCAGGGTCATCAATCAAAAAATTTCCAGGTAAACATATTTTGTATAAAGTATGGGTCATTGTGGCGCGATCCATCACTGACCCATGCTTGACGAAATATAATTTATGTTTGGTTCTGCGTCGACAAATGGATCTTCGTCGAGAACACGATGTCCTACAATATAATTTAGCGTATGTGAGGTTGTTCAAATATCAATAAATTTTATGAGATTCTCCGCAGTTGTGATTTACTGTGTGTTTAGCATGGGGCATAGAAGGTCAATAATTGGAAGGCGATTCTTAGTTAACGATATTTGTTTGTGGTCAGACAATTTTATATTTGTGATTTGTAGTAGATAGTATTTTGTGTTGTTGTGTCCATAGTAACCAGGGTTCGGATTTTTACGTTTTTATACCAAAGTATCAGCAGACGGTTGCGCAAAAAAGAATGAAGGGGAGTGTCAGGAAATAAGACGATCGTACGGAAATGTGTAGATAGGTAGTCCTCTCGGGATTCGCGAATCTGTATATTATGGTATTCGATCATTCCGAAATCAGTAGACTGAAAAATAATATATTTTCATAAAATATAAGTAAATGTCGATTTTCATTTTTGATAATTTTTTGAAAAGGCGTCTTTTTTATAAGATTTGATTCGAATATTTGATCCCGTTCAGAAAATGTTTTTGTTGCAATCACTCTCGTCAACTGAATACATCGATTCGTTCAGGTTGTATTCTTCTTATACTTCTTTCGACATTTATCAAGTAAATTGGTTTGATTCTCGATTCAGGGCATTTTGCAATCTATTACGGCTCAGCTACTGCTACAGCCCTGTCTCGTATTGAAATATCTTCCGCTTAGAGTGCGGTTGGTGTTTTTATTTTGTATATAGCTCTTTCCAATTGTCCAATATTGTTCGCAGGCGTTGCTACCAAACTTGATTAAAATGAATTTCTATTAAAAAATAATCAATCCGTCCAAAATAATTCTAATTCTAATTGTGGTTCTCGTCAAGCACGAGCGCTGTAAAAAGTTGGAGCGAACTGCGATAGCGCATTCCACATGTGACTCATATGTCCAAGCCTAAAACAAACAATATTAAACGTTTCCAGTCATTTAGATCCGCTGCAATTTGTGAATCCAAACGAATTTTATCATCCCACTGTTGTTCAGGAGAAATCGATACTGGTTTACACTGGAAATAAGCGAATGAAAATCGGGAAATTGACCTTGTATCTATAAAATGTTAACGTTTTACGTGTCAGTAGAAGATTTTGGAAATCGATAATTCCGCAATTTTCAAGTCTACGTTTCAATAAAAAATATTTACTTTAAAATTGCATTTAAATTACATTTCCTATTTTATTCAGATTAAAATGTCCATTCAACGTAGTTAACTAATTTGGAGTTGGAAGTAAACAACAAAGACATGAGTGGTGCTGCTTCTCTGCCCATTATGCCGCGGCATCCCGGGCAGCCCTCTAGTCTATCTGCCAACCACCGCGATACTTTCTCCGTGTCCCACCGATCAATTGGTCCTCATTCTACCATTAGTGGTCCTCCTCATGTTGGTGGTACATCTGCTTCTACTCCTACTTCGAGACTAAGCATCAAAGACAGCTCACAGATAATGGCGAAAAATGTACTTTTCTATCGAAGTGGAGATACAAATTTTCAAGTAAGAAAATTATGGTATTTTGCAGATATTTCTTTTTTTATTGAAAATCATTCCGGGCAAGGCCAAGAACAGTGTTTAAAAACAGCCAACTAACAGCCACTTGATAGCAGAGAGCTGTTACAAAATTTAATTTGGACAATCGGAATAGGAAAAACGTTTCAAATCAATTTATTTGTTAGAAATTAATCGCAAAGTTATTATGAATTTCTGATTCTAATTTTTATCCCCATTACCCCCAGCTGACGGCGCTTTTATTGTGTTTCATCTTTTCTTCGGCGATGATTTAATAAAACTATATCATCTCCCAGGGAAGATAGCACTCACCGCACATTACCATGGTGTTTTAGTTCTGTATGAAAACACCCCATATATGGCAGAACTCTCAAATCAAAGGTGGTTTCGAACATTTGAAACATTTGAAATACAATTACTGCAAATGGACGGTAAATTCACTGCACTTTTGTTACAGTGTAGCTCAGGCGTCCTTGGTCTGTAGTGCCTTAAATTTCAAACTTGAGACTCCTCTATTACTTGTAATCATTCTTATCTTTGAAAAGCTGTAATAAATATATATATATGATTTAACCTTTCTCTTACAGTCGTTCAAAGTCGCTGTTACAAAGAGAAACTTTCGTACGTTTGATTCACTGCTTGAGAATCTTTCAGAGAAGGTATAGTTAGCTAACTCACATTTCGAATCTCAGAACATTTTTTGGGGTGTAACGTGTGTTTGTTAAATATGTGTCACTGATTAATAGCGCCGACAAAGTGCGATTCATCTCTGGCTTATACTTTTATTTTTACAGTCATTCGTTTTGAGTACGTCACCCTGAATAGCGGCCCACGCCCTCGATCACTTAAGACGATCGGAGTGAGTGTTATTGGAGCAGCATAGGCAGTTCTGATGGGCCTACTTAAGTTATTGTACCATAGGTTTGATTGATTACGCGAAAAATTCAACAACCGGGATTGTCAAAAAAAAAACTTTTAGTGGATTTGAAATTTTTTTGAAAAATATGGTTTTGTTTTTTTTAGCATAATGCTTTTGCTTCGAATATTGATTCGGAAAAAATTATTCGACTCGATTCTGGAATCGAAAGATATTTGATTTTGGTTTTGACCTGATTGGTGGATGAAGCCGTAGCATGGCTTACGTAAACCATCATGCATCGGCGAGGCGTCTAGTGGACCTCTCACATATTATCACAAAAGTCTACGTCAGGACGATCAGAGGTGCGTTGCTCAAAACGTATTCTCAGTGCTATACTTACTGATTGAGCTAACCGGGCACCCCAAATTGACCTCTTGCCCTAATTTTCCAGGTTTCTCTCCCGTTTGGTGTTCGTACTATTAGTACACCAAATGGTACTCACGGAATTAGCCGACTTGATGAACTGGAAGACGGAAAAGCTTACATCTGTTCAGACAGAAAAACAGTAAAACCATTGAATTTAAATCTAATGAAAAAAAGCCGACCGCCGTGGTTTATAAGGTAATTATGGAATTCTATGTCACAGACCAAGCTTACACTGTAGAGCGTAGATAGACCATTATTTGAATGTGGTATTCGATGTCCTTTACGCGCGGTAAGGAATAAATATCTGCAAAAAATTTAGTATTCAACAATATTAGTCATCCTGGGTTAGAGGGAAGCCTAGGACATAGCGACATAGCTATTTGGCGAACTAAGACCTCTCAGTCTCGTGCAAACATTAGTTTCGAATCAAGGATGACGTTTTTACCAAACTTTTTATTGTTTTTTCCTGTGCGTGAGCATGGTTGGTGGTCGAAACCGTAAGCTGCGCTTACATGAACCACCATTCGCCGGCATGGTGTCCAGCATTCCGCATATATTCACTTATCACGGGATTCGAACTTTCATTAAGACGTTCAGAGATGCGTAATTCGAAGCGTTTTGACTCATTAAGCTAACTGGTTACTCATTTTACCGATTGACCTCACTAAGCACCCATATTGACTTGCTAAACTTCGTTATATGGGATGATATGAAAATATGATATTCAATTTTGCCTAGACGAAATTCAATTTTGCCTAGACGAAATTCGATTTGTTTGTTCATTGCCTTCAATGACCACGCGCTTCTTAATTAGATCTTGTGTGTAATTATAACAAACCCCGTCTAATGTATGCCGTGTTATATTTCGTCTAATTATTCCCAGTTACTAACAAGCGGGCCGCACGGGACAGGGCAAGTGTGGGATAGGTATAGCAAGTATATTTATACAGTGCAGAATGCGTAGAAATGGCCTATAGGTTAATAAGGGAATACATTTTATGCCGGCCCTTTTGTCCTTCGAAGGAAAAAGTGGGTAATAGAAATCGCGTCTGAAAAAGCCACACACATCCCACGCGAAGTTGTCTCACAGATACATTGCATCACGTATCTTTGCATTAATTGTATTCCCATGCCTACAAAGCGCAAAGGTATTTCACAAAATGAGCACTCTCTTTTACTTCGCATAACAAACCCTTTGGTTGGGGCGTTGCGTTATCGTCAAACGCAAGGTTAAAATAATGCGAATATAGAAAAAACGGCAACCCGCGCAAACGATATTGCGGCCTTGTCTACCTAACACGATCTATACTTCGCCGACATCTGGCAGGTATTGAACGGCCTTACAGTTGGTCAGCCTATGATGGATGTAGTTGCACTACGGTCTACGGTCAGAACCGGCTACCTAAACATGTTTCGTCAAGCTAAAGTTACTGATGAATCGCACCTTTCAGGCGCGGTTCATCTGTGACTCACACTGGACAAAATGAAAAAATTTATTTTGGTTTACAGTTATACACAATTGCATTGAATCTAGATTGCTTAGAAGGATTCAGTTTAGTCTTGGATGGTCAATAGCTTCACAAAGAAAAATTGATTTTACGTTCAAATGGAATAAAAATTGTGGAACAACACAAAATTTTCAAGCTTACATATTAAAACGTTTATAATTCTTACAGCAAACCCAAAACTCGCACGCGCCGTGTCGCAACGTTAGCAAGAAGATCAAACCAAACAAGTCAAGAATCGAGTTTACCACCAAGATATCAACAGGTTAAAACTCCGAAGAAAGTTGTCGTCGTGAAGAATGGCGACCCATCGTTCAGGTATGTCTTTTTCCCAATCTGAAATATGTTAGCAAAACATATTTTGACAATCATGAGTCACTGATTGGTTTGCTCCGCTGAAACCACTGAGGATCGTACTGCCAAATGAGGAACTCGTTTTATCTTATTTAGCATAGTTCACGTCGTGGTGGCATGGTTCATCAGTGAACCATATGTGTTGTTTTAACTTGCATTTTTAGTTTTAACAAGATCATGAGCTAGATGTGAACGATTTTTAGTTTCAAAAATTGTGATATGTGAATTATTAAACAAAAAATTGTATGGGCATATTGTACGCAATATTAACCCAAATTCGAAGAAAAATATTGTGACTTGCGAAATAATTTCTCAACATTTGAAAGGCAACTCCTATTTTCTTTTAAAAATTAAAAGTTGCTTAATTGGACTATCTTGCTCAAGTCTATATCAGCTTGGTTGCATAATGAGACGGCGATGATTAAATATTATTCATATATTTTTAAATTCACCTACCGCCGTTATTAGGATGTTTTTCAATCTCCATTTTTTCATTCAAGGCATATTATACTGCTCAGTCGCCGAACTCACCAAAATTTTGATCAAATTTTGGAAGATGTCGCTGAAATATTTCGAATCAAACAACATCGATTATACTCATGTGAAGGAAGGCGGGTAAGTGTATTTCTATATTTTTTTGTATTATTTCACCTACACTGTGTTAAAAGTACAGTAAATTTACTATTCATTTGGAGTAATTGCATATTTTACACGCGAAACCGCCTTGCGGATTAGACTTATACCGGGTATGGACTGTTGATGGAACGCATAAATCAGTCCACTTTATGCTTCAATTTGGAAATTATCATTAAAATTTACTGACAAATAACGGTGATTTTACTGTATTTTTGTTACAGTGTACAATTTAAATACTATTAATTTGCTATTTTTGTTATCAGATCGAGAGTTTGCAAGAACTTTTCAGCAATGGGAATGTATTTGTGCTGGCCGGTAAAGAAGCCTTTATTCCGATGGAATATAGGTTAAAGCGAGGAAACAATGATCAATCGAAATCTGGAAGTTCAGCAGGTTAATTACGATCGGTTAATTTGTAGGGATGGGATTTCAATTTTATCTTGCTGGGGAGGAAGGCCGAGAAAATGGCTTAGTCATATGACGAACCACGGACTCTCGTGCAGACACCAGTTCCGACTCTGGGGTGAACAAAATCGGCGTACAATCCCTAACTCTTCATCGGATGAGGAGTTTTCATGTTTTATCAAGTTCTATCATTTTACATATCTTTCCATTCAGAAAATGCTGCTGATTCCGCAAGGATGCCAAAAGAACTCAAGAGGACAAGTAAATTGAATTTATGTATTTTCTTGTTTATAATATATATATATATATATATATATATAGACGTCGCTGTTCAGCAACTAGCCGTTGATGTACCGAGCTGTAGTTTTGGCTCGTAGATTTGAAACAAACTTGACAAAAAGTATGGCTCAAGAAAATGTTGGAGCCATACTAATAACGGCAATTAATATTAGAATTACGTGGACTGCACATCTAACTGAATCGAACCGAATAATATTTATTCTAAACGCAAAATTCCTAATTCTATTATCCAATATTTCAAGAGTAATCTAAAGTTTACATGTTTCCACAATCCTGAAATTATCTTGTTATTTTGAATGCATTAGGCTTAATCTCAAGAAGTGGCGGATGGGTTCACCGTCTGTGGAATGTTTTTGCGAAAATGCAGTTGCTGTCACTTCATTTTTGTAACTTCGTTGCCAGCCCATATATGTTGAGTTGGTTTCTTTTGGGTTCTGAATCTTCTTTTGGGCTTGCTTAAGTGTGATTTCTCAAACTTAATTTATTCCAGAGGGAAGATGGCGTGTAACTGTAACAACTAGCGAACTCCCTGCTGCTGGTACAGATTCCAGAGTGTTATTGACAGTTTATGGAGCTAAAGGAAACTCGGGAGCTATACCACTGAATCATAATAATGTTACTGGATCAAGTACAATTGTTAATCGAGACAAGACTAAAAAACTGTTCATGAGTGGAAACGAAGATGAATTTGTGGTATGTTATGTCAAATAACTTGTTCTGTTTATATTCTTGTTTCTCTCCCTCTCATCTCTATATCTCATTTTTCTATTCTTCTTCGCCAATTTTTCTCACATTCGCTCTCAAATCTCTTTCCCTCCTTTTCTGTCCCATTTAAAATCTTCCCTTCTTTTAATTCCCCATCTCATCTTACCTCATTCATTTATTTTCGCCTTGTCAATAATACCACTCTCACTCACTCACATTTCTCTCTCTGTCTCACATCTCCAGGTAAACGTTGGTTTCATTTCTGACATTCGTAAAATCAGAATCAGTCATGATAACAGTGGAAAAACATCACCAGGTTGGCTTTGTGAAGAAGTAATTTTATCGGATTTAACAACTGGAGAAGTCTTAACATTTCCATTTAACAGGTGATCATTTTTAATGCTTTGAAACTTTTGCGAGCATGGTTGCAAGACACAAAACAGTTTCTCGGGGACTTCAGTTTCACAACAATTGACATATCATTTTTTTTTTGGGAGCCTCAAGCACATGTTTCGAGTATGAGGCACTGTTGAATCGAGCCGCCGAGGCGCGGACCATCTGTGACTTATGCTTGGCAAAATAAAATTACTGATTGGATCAATATACCAATGAAGTTTCCCTACTTTTCATAAAATGAGCACTATGTAACTCTGTAAATATTGACCCAGAACTTCAACTTTCCTTTTTTGTGTTTATCGGGAGACAATATACTCATAAAGCTGTTAGTCTTACACTTGTTACTGTGTATTGACTGATAGCAATTTGATTTTGTATGCTTTCATTAGCAGTAACTTTTTATTATTTGAGACATGAATATCATTCCTTTGAACGTTTTCAACTTTTATATGCTCTCCACATTTATTACTACAGTACACACATGAAAATATTTTATTATATTTTATTTTTTTTATAAGCAAATAAATTGAATTTTTTTTGTTCTATACCATTCCCCGTTTCGAGTCCCGGCGAGTCCAGCTCGCTAATCCATGCCCAATGCCTATCACTAAACCCAGGGTGTAAGAACTTTGGAAGAGGCTAAGCTGAACCGGGAAGATCCCAACTACTTTTACCCTGTTCGTGTATAAGTCACCCTCCAGTATGGGTGATGGTCCTTGGGTGATCCCCTCCAAAGAAGGCTGCCTATGTGTCAAATAAGAACAGTTGAGTGATAAAAATATACTATACATTACAAGATATTGTTTTGGCAAGCATGAGCCAGAGATGGATCATGCTTCTGCAGCCCGATCCATAAGTGACCCATGCTTGAGAAAACATGTTTGCATATTTTTTCTTCCTAAAATGTTCTGATTTGAAATTTGACATTTTTTCAAAGATGGCTATCACGAGATGAGGATGATGGAGAAATATGCAGAGAACTTCCTGCATCTAGTCATGATGATCATTCACCTCCAGGTACAACTTGCTCTGCTCCCTTTTTGTATAATATAGTTGTTAAAAAGCAACGCCAGAATAGAAAAACACTTTCACACCTTTACAAGATCATTTGCACCACCTTGCAAACCAATTTTTCGTACGATAATTCCACTAGCTTGATATGCTCAATTATTCTTTTTTATTCTCTTTGCTTTAACATAATGATTTACCACATTTCCTCATTGGCAGTTCTGCGTTACATTGTATCTGTTTATACTGGAGATCTATGGAATGCTGGTACAGAAGCGAATGTATATATCACATTGTACGGAACACAGGGAGATTCAGGGTCAAGACTTTTACAAGTTACTGGAAAACCAAAACATTTGCACAAAGGATCTGTGAGTATATTTATATTTTTAGCCTTTTTCTTACAATTGCCTAAAGGTTATCATTTTGGCATCGCAGATTGAAGATATCAGGTTGGAATCCCAGCGAGTAAGGCTCGCTGCTCAACCACTCAATCCAAGGTGGAATAACTTGGGCATTCGTTGATATCTTGCAATGAACTATCTATCTCTTCTCTCTCTTCGTTTCTCTGCAGTCCTGGATCTGTGTGCGAGAGAATTCATAAGGATACATGGATGAGATTATATTAAGCATATATACAAAATAATATGTTCTCATTACACAGAAACATAAGTTTATTGTAAGCTTTCGTTAGAACATAGTCTAACTTCTTCAGACAAGATTATTAATCTTAGCAAAATATTTTGGAATCTTAATTTACATAGGACTCAATACATTTTTAAACAAAGCAATATACTTTAGACTGACATATTCCGCTTTGAAGCAGTTGATCTTGGAACATTGCAACGTCTTGTAGTCGGACATGATGGTGCAGGACCTGGTGCTGGATGGTATTTGGAGAAAATTGTTGTCAGGGTAGGTATTTTGATTTGATCACAAATTTTGTTTTTTCAAAGTTTTTTGTTGCAAAATTGATGTTATCATCAATGGCTGATATCTAAAAAACTTCTATATAGATAAAATTATGTATGAAAGAAAACATGATCTTTTACTACGAAATGATTTATTTTCTGTCATACGTTGATTAATTTGCAGGAGGATCGAGTCGGCTCTGATGAATATGTGTTTCATTGTGATAGATGGTTGGATGAATCTCAGGATGATAGAAAAATCGTACGAGAGTTATTTGTTGAAACTAAAGCATCTTGTGAGTTTTTGTTTTTTAGATAATATTTTAAAGTAAGATTTTTTTGCTCGGAATTAAGGTTTTCTTAAATTTCAAGAAAATATTTGGCAGTTCATCTAAGCCTATCCATGTGGAAGGCAGGGATTACCGAGCCTTACTCGCGATGACTCAAACGTGAGATTTGTAACTAACAATGCCAACATGATCAGCACTGAGCCATGGCACCCACACAATTACCGTACTTCGAATAAACTGCTTGTTTCCAGTTGTATATCCTCGTACTATAAAATAGGAATTGAAAAATTTTGTGTTTGAAATTATAGTAGCAGACGCAGAAACAGATATTTTTAAAATTTGTTCATCTAAGTAAAAGTATTTTTAAATATATATATCAGTATAACGATTTTATTCCCTTTTTCATTTTATTTTTTTAAGATTCAAGACTTCGAAATCATACTGAAAAATCGAGAGAATTGGAACTAGTAAGTTTCTAATTACTACGGTATTCATCCATATATTTTCCGAATGATATATATCCCAATCATAAAATTTATCTCTTCAAGCATGGGCTGCAAATGGAAGGCGCCTAGACAGCGCGTTCCATCAGTACGTATGCTTAAAAACGTTTTTGGGAAAATATTTCCTTAATTTTGAAACGATTTAAATTGAATATTGTAATTACTCCAACTAATTAATCATTTCACATACTCGTATCAAATTTTTGAAGTTCAAAAGACTTATGTCTTTTCTGGCATATTTCTACAAAGATGTTCAAAATATTCGATATAGATTCAATATCACAATCCAAAATAGTGATTTGATAAGTACAATTTTTCGTTTATTCAGTGGGACCAAGAAAAATGGAAGTTTCAGAAAGGAAATCAGATAATGCTGATAAGTAAAGCAACAGGTCGATCCATTCGTACTAAACCAGATGGTTCTGTGGATGGATCGGGTGTTGTTTCTCATCCATTTGGTGAGTTTTTGTGGATATTTGTAATTATTATGGTTTTATTATGAATTCTACTGGGTCCTGTCTAAGTTTTATGCGAAATGAAACATTTACTGAAGTTACTATATACCGTACTCATTTGAATCTTTTTCTTCATTTTATTTTTGTTATGTTCGAAGTTGAATTTAATATTCTTCTAAAAAGAAATGTTAACATCATCTGATTCTGCTATGACATGGTTAACAATATAAAGTGCCCTCAATGGATTTGAAATCAGTAATTACACGAGAGCTCGGGGTTACTTATATGACTCTTGACTCTTCTGTCCCACAGGATAAAAAGGATATCCCATTGCTTATTTAATATTCTTATAATTTCAAATGAAAGATATTTAATATTTTTGAGCATTTTTTGTTTCTGAAATAGTTGACACTGAAAGGGGAATTAAATTCAACTATAAATAATTTTTTATACAAATTCCAGATTTAGTCAAGATTAAAGAAACAGATTTGGGTAAAACATGTGAAATAGATCATTAATAACGAGCATTATTCGTGCAATAATGCTCTTTTTCATTTATGTTTGTATGTATGTTGTAATAACTTTTCATTCTTTGGTTCTAAGTTTCATTCTTTGGGGATTCGATAGAAGATAATTTCCAAAAATATACCTACTATGAATGCTTAATTTCTATATTGTATTGAACTTCTCATGAAACGCTAAGACCGCTAAACACTTAATCTTGAAGAAATAATTTTGTTTGAAACTCCACGGTCGGAAGCAGTGCCTAAAAGGAACCAACTCACGGTCACTTAACAGCAAAGAGCTAGTGCAAGATGTACTACCAGCAACTGCACTCTAAGCCGAAACTGCTATGGTAAAGTGCGGTGAGTGGTATCTGCCCAAGATGATGGTAAAACCATCTACCACTTCTTTGTTTTCTTTTTGTCGCCTCTTACGAGATCCAGGAAATATGTTAGGACTATTATAAAGCCTGTACCTGAAGGGCAAAATTTCTTATTACAATAACAAACAAAGTAGCTGACATCCTGTCAGTCTGGTTTATGAATTCATATATAATTTTTTTCTATCAAAGTCCATTTTCATGAATCAATGTGACATTTCTTAATACTATCACATTACAAAAAACGATATTTAGTCTTCAGTACATTTATTATCTTTACTACGACTATCCTTTTCATCTAACTTTTGAAAGAAATATCCCATCATATTGGTCAAAATTTATTTTGTCAAGCATGAGTCAAAGAAGGACCGCGCCTTGGCGGCACGTTCCATCCGTGACACATGCGTAACAAAACATGCTTGATCATCTTTTTTTCTGACCTAGTCTTCTTTTATTAATTTTTTATTACTTTTGGTTTTATATCCTGCCACACCCATTTCTAACACTTAATGTCTTTTCCGTGATTTATGGTACTACTAAGATCAAAGTTAATATATCAATGTTTATCGTAATAATATATTCTATTTCTTCAAGCTTGAGTCACAGATGGCCTACATCTTGCCCAATCTTTGTTACTCTTTTTCATTGTGATGCATTGATTTTCGATATCCCTAGCAAAAGTCTGTTATTGATATGATATATAATATTTAAAAGTTCGTTTTCAAGGAAAAAGATTCTTTATTCGAGACACTAAATTTGGATGCAATCTGTCCTCCATATTAATTTTTTAACAAAATACTCATTCAATTTGAATTTGGGAAACATTCAAGACAGAATCGACCCGCTAAAATAAAGTGCAGTGAGGGGGAGTCTACCCATAATGATGATAGGGCCATAAACCCCCATATTATCCCTTTTTAGTCGCTTCAAACGATGCGCAGAAAATATTTTACAGTATTGAAATTCCATTGCCTGTACCTACAGGGCATTGTTCTTATGTTAGTTTATATTATCAACAAAATTTTTAATTACAGGTGTTTATGAAGTAATAAAGCGTCGTGGAACTATCAGATCATTTTCAAGCGTACAAACGCCTGCTTATCATCTTGCCATTGATCAAAATAGACTTTTGGGACAGGTGGATTTCTTTTTGATTTTTCAAAATACGAGTAGTATATAAAAAGCCCAGTTGGTGAAGCGTTAATTAGAAATACACTTAGTACATCTTTACCTGTCCTGCATGGGAGATGGCGACTCCTGCTGAACTTTCCAGAAGATCACGAAAGTTATTTTTTATGGCCTGGGCCGTTTTACTGAAACATGGTTAGAAAATAGTGCTAATGACCATGAGTTGCTTTCTTGTCAAGCAATCATTTACCTGATAAAATATTTATTCCATCATGTTTGAACCATGCAAGGATCGTGTTTAAATTTGTATAGTAAGGCTGGGCAAAATCGAATCTTTTGGAATTCGAATGTAACTCGGTTAATTTTGTCAAATTTAATAGAATCACTTATTCCATATATATACCAAATATTTCATTTTCACTATTAAGACCTGTCTCTATTCTGAAAATTAAGAAATTTATAGTTACGAATTGTCAAATTACTAATAATACCTTATACAGATTTGAAGACATTGTATTTTCAATTCATACTCCATGTCCATGTGAAGAAATTTTCATATTTTAATGACAAAATACAATCAATTTTGGTCTAATATGACATTGTCATTGTCATTAAAAATGAAAATTTTTTGTTCCTATCCCAGTTCTAGGGTAGTGCTTTTCGAAGATGAATTCCAGTCACATTGGCTATAAGATATAATACTTTTATCATTTTTTCAACAGGGAAAAGGTGGCACTTTCTGTGAATTTACAATCAAAGTCCAACCAGATAGATCAGTGATGTTGGAATCGTGTCGATATCCTGGTCATTACATCAGTATTGATCCTAGCGGTAAACCAGCAGATACTAGAGGTCATCCCAACACTACTGGACGCTTATTCAATGTTTATGTCAAGGTATTGTAATTTATTTTGAATTATATTTGAATTCAACATGTTCGCTAAAAACCATGAACTCAAACAAAAAATTAAAATTGCCACTGATACGATTTATTTTCGGATTGTCTAATCTCACCATTTGAAATCGTACATTTCTTTCCAAATCTGATTCTATTTCAAAAATAATGGGAAGATTCGAGGAATAGTCAATTTCCGCCAATATTTCTGCAATTTATGCAAAGTGCATCATATTGAATGAAATTTTTACTCGGGCGATTCAGAAATATTTTGTTTTGTTAAGGTTGAGTTACTGATCGATCGCATCACAGTAGCGCGATCCGTCTGTTGCTCATTGCTGACAGAATGGAAGTTCTCACTTTCAAAATGCTGTCAAATTATACAGAATCGCTAGAATGTATACTCAAATCAGGGTGTGGGTGGGTGGGCCGCAGTGGCGTGATGAAACCGACAATAGCTGCCAAACGTAAAACCTAATAAATTACATGGGTTTGAAGCTCGGATAAATATAGTCGAGATCGATGAACAAAAAAGGCTTCAATATGCAATACATGAGAGGAGCTCATGAGCGATTTGAATCGAGGGGTGGTATCCCCTTTTAAATATCGCAAATTATCAGTGCTTTGAGCATCCTGTTTAGCAAATCACGGCAAATTTTGTCAACTATAACAAAATTTATCGTAATTTTTACAAACAAATCATTTCCTTTCACCAATTGTGTGGACTGAACATATTCTTTGAATTTATCGCTTTTATGTTTTCTATTGGTTTCATATCCTTCCCCACCCATTTTATCTTCCTTTATATATTTGATCATTGATGGATTGCTCTGACAAGGCATGTCACAGTCTTTTGTTGATGCTTAATCTTCTCTTTTATGTAAAATAAGAAGGCAGAGATATAATATATTACAGGTTTGCAGAATCTTGTTTCATTTGTGGTTTGAAAGTTTATGTCATTTTCTTCGGTTGACCAAAAAGCTTCAAAACCATCAACACTGCTATTTCATAGCAATATTGATGATTTTGAAATTTTTTGTACAGTTTGGCTGCTACCAGATACGCGAAGATGGCATTTTAATCTTCTAACAAAAGTATATCACAGAATATTGCCCATTTGCTAAATTTTCTTCTGTTGGAACCATCGCCTTCAGGTGTCTGAAGAGCAGAGTAACTGACATTCAGCCAGCCTGGTATATTCAAGGTGAAGCCTGAAGACCTTATGAATGACGATTTATTGCTTATGATTAATGACTTATTTATAAGTCACTGGCAAGGTGATAAAAACTTGCTTATCTTCAGCTGCCGAGCACTTTCATGTCCCATAATTTTTTTAATAGTCAAAAAGTCTTCAAAACTATCAACACTTTCTAATGCTTATTGTACAGTGTAGGAACATTTCAATGACTTATCATAAAATAAAATCTTCCAGATATAGGTTTTCTTCTTATAGGAATGTATATTCATTAGACATCAGTCAAAAGTTTTGTAACAGAAGTATTAAACTATACTTCCAGGGTTGCTTCCGAAATAATTCAATCATTATATTCAATACAAGTCCAACCCAAGCATTAGTTGTCACTGGAGTAGGTGATGTTGTTGGTACAGGGAAAAGAGGAGATATCGCTGGTAAGAAAGTGCAAAAAGCACTCATTTTGGATTTTCAAAAGGTTTTACAGATGTTTCTGGCATTCAGATCTTGTTAAGCTTGTGTCATAACCACAAGTAGAGCCACAAGTGGGTGGCATTAAGTATATTTTGTACCGCCATACCGCTGCCAAAATGCTGGTATTACCGGATCAGGTGCATGCTTTTAAATGCGGACGGGTTGCTGTTTCGTGACACTGCAAAAATTCAATTTAGGCATATCAGCAGGTGTAAGTGGGCTAAAAACCTGTTTTTTGTCATTATTTGACGCGATAATGGACCAATTTGTAACCATTTAAGGCGGCATGTTGGAAATACCGGTATCACGACAAAACAACATTGCACATATTAACGCGAAATGGTATACCCACCTCTATCCACAAGGCTGTACAATTTTGCCTCGACATGACCCTGGAGATAAACTCCTAAAACAGTTTTTCATGAATTCATATTGTTTATTATATTTTTTTTATTGTAGTTCACTCTCAGAAAGGATGTAATAAGTAGCTTTTAAAAAGAAACAATTACACTCTAAGCTACTACAAAATGTAGTTTGAAACAACTGCACTCTAAGCAGAAAACATCCCAAACCTACAGGGCAATATTTTAATAATCCCAAATATTGTTTAAAATACACAAATGCAATTTTGCTAGGAGATGCAAAAATGGCAGCAAAATCACCTAACATCTTGTCGTCACCACAATGGGCAAATTTTCGAGTTGTAAAAGTCGCCGAAGGAGTGAGAATGTTTCAATGTGAGAAAAATCCTAGGAGATATCTACGGATTAAAGATGGCCAATGTGATGGATTGGTAAGATAAGATTTATTCCACGATCGAGGTTGTATCGAAGATAAACCTTTACTACTATTTTGCTATTGGAATAGCTTTGTCAGAAAGTTAGTTTTTTTAAGATTGGACCACAGCTGGATCACAATCAAAAGAATTGTGAAATCTTCTTTGGTCACGCATGTGTCATTGATGGATCGCGTTGATGAGACGCGGCCCATTTGTGGCACATGCTTGGAATAACTGATCAACAAGTATTCCCAAGTAGGAATCTATCTAATTTTACATTTTTTCAGCATTTTATAAATTCTTTTTCATAATTTTTTATGCGCAGGGAAGTGGAGATGTCTATTGCCATTTTAAAGTACATCTTCCTACTTTTACATTTTTCAGCATTTTATAAATTCTTTTTCATAATTTTTTATGCGCAGGGAAGTGGAGATGTCTATTGTCATTTTAAAGTACAAAAGTACAAGCAAGGTGCATATGTAACATTACAATCAATGAAACACAGGGGCGTGTTTGTAGGTCTGAGTTCTAACGGAAAAGCTCGACCAACTGTGGATACTGGCGACAGCAATACACAATTTTTTCCAGAAGTCATCAAATGTAAGTCATTCCAATAATGTACTTCCCAATTAGCATTACTGAGTATGCTTGATCAATGATTATGCACTATGAATTTTTTTTTATTCATCAAAGACCTCTGTGAAACATGCTTCACATTAAGCTTCATTTTGGTTCGAGTCTCGGCAAGTGCTGCTCATCAA
Organism: Styela plicata; assembly: GCA_963675895.2. Lineage (NCBI taxonomy): Eukaryota > Metazoa > Chordata > Ascidiacea > Stolidobranchia > Styelidae > Styela > Styela plicata. The sequence goes on from OZ023153.1 coordinate 12,039,556, forward strand.
TCCATGTCCACCACTCAACTCAGGGCTAAATAATTTGGGTAGGCTAAGCCAAACAGGAAAGATCATATTTTTCCGACCATTCTGACCATTCTTCTTTGAAATGCGAAAAAAATAATATTGTGAGGTATACCGAAATAGAATTCTAATATTTGTGCGAAAGTTTCAAAATTTGTTATTGTTTTTTTTGGCCAACATTTCTATATTTCCTTGTTTTGAAAAACATTGTTAATAAATTTACTTCAGCTGTCTGATTTTAAGTATGAATGAAAACTTTATTCTTTGAATAAAGCCTGATATTTGGATTCCATTATCCCCAATTGAAACATTAAATCCAGTCCTAAGTGCCTTTTTTATTTTTCCTCACACAATATGAAAATCTTTTCTGTCAAGATTAGGATTCGGTATCTCTTTTCCCATGTATAATACTTCCAAGCAAAACATGAGAGTTAGTTGATGATGTTCAATTTCACTATTCGAATATCACTAGCAAAACATTCCATTAGATATTAAATATTTTATTCATTGGGACATCCCTGCTGATCTCTTTCCATTTTCTTTTATTAGTTGGAGAGAAGAAAAAATCTGAAGCACAACAATATAGAACCCCTGAACCTTCATTTGAGATGGATGAACCATCGATGAACAACAACAAAGGAAAGACACCTGCCTTTAGTGAAATATCGCTTGCTAGTAGAAGCCTTCCACACAAACAAACAGCTATCATTAGAAGCAGAGATTTTGGTACTCCCGGACCTAATGGTATGTTACCGTTGTTTTTTCAATCATACGGATTTAATTTTGCTTAATTTCAGATAGCCACAGTGACTAATGATTGATGAATAAAATTTTGGCAAAGTGCATGTCGCTGGTGTTAATGGATAAAAAAATCATTCTATCTGACAATGGGAGAAATTGTTCCTTGTCTATGTGGGGGTGATGGCTTAGTGGTTACACATGTTGGCATCGCAGGTTCAAGGTCTCAAGTTTGATCCCCGACGAGTTCATCTCGTTAATCCATGCCCACCACTCTACCCAGGGTGTATAAAACTTGGGTAGGTTAAGTCGAATAGGAGAAGATCATATCTTTCCAGCAATTCCAACCCTGCCCATCTATGAGTACGCTAGTGCAGGACCTTGGGCAGGGTGATCCACTTCAAAAAGTGCCTATAAAAAAATTCAACTTTCAACAGTAACCTTAATGGTGTTGCTGAAATTTTTTCAGGATTTATCAAATGATCGGATTGTCTTATTTTTTAGAAGCGTGTTACTGTATTTTAACTGTAGCTTTTTCAGGAAAAAAATTGTTAAAACTTTGTTGACATGTAAATTAACAAATTATACTACGTATTATATTACTCGTACAAAATATACATTGTAGATTCTGTAATTGCGCACCTATGCATAGTTACTGAATAATTTATGTCCCTTTTCTTCCTACTAAATTGAATATATTATTCTTTAATAGAGGGTGATTATCGAATCTATGTTACAACTGGGAACTCAGGAACAAAAGAAGTTGTTACAATTACTGCTTATGGTGATAAAGGAAGATCTGGAAGCATCACTTTAGGTGAGGAACAACTTGAGTTTACGAAATTCTCTAGGATAATTTGATTTTTGCTTTGTATTATTTTGTTATGATTTTGATAAAACGTCTCTTAGTCTGAATGTAGAAAATCACGAAATCGGGGAATGAATGAATCACGGAAATACAAGAATTTAGGCTTGAATTTAGTGGATTCATACACAATTCCAGAAATGATACGTGATTCATTTTTATCCAAACAAAATGGAAAGTTGAGCAATTTTTGAAATTCTATTTCTGGCGTTCGTGGTCACGGAAGTTCTCCCCTTGATGTGGACTGCGTGTTAATATATGCAATTTCTTCTAATTCAGGCAAAGGAAGCGACAAGGGAGTATTCCAATGTGGTCAAACTGATGAATTTGAAGCAAATTTTTCCTCGATCGGACGTTTGTATAAAATAAGGATCGGTGTTGAAGAAGCTTCTTCTAATTGTGACTGGAGATTGAAACAAGTACAATGAATAATTTGAAAAAATATAAATATGACTTTCTACTTGTTGGATGCAACACCCAGAACTAAGTAACTTGCAATCACAAATATGGCAAAGAATTACATAAAATTGAAAACCAACAGCTGCCGTACCAAAGTAAACTGGTATGGTAGAGTACATTAAGTCCCATCTGCCCTGGTTGATAATGAAATTCTTTCCTTTTCTTAGACGTGTAAAACAGAAAATAATGTTAGGGAAATGCAAAATCCTGAAAACTGTGTCACGATAGGTTCTGACAAGTATGACGTAGTAGTACCTTGTCGGCGCGATCCATCAGCGACTCATGCTTGACGTAACATAATTTCTGATATTTTAGCAAAAAGGTCTTAAGTTAAATGTAAAAATGAAATATCATATTTTCTTCTCTCAAGCAAATCAAAACATCTTGATTTACCTTTTCCATCTTTTCTCAATGTTAGGTCAAAATGAAAGACATGACATCAAACGAAATATTTCGATTCAAATTTAATCGTTGGATTTCTCGAAGTAAAGACGATGGTGATACTTTGAGAGAACGTCCTGTTGTTATAGAAGGAGCAGAGGGTGATCTGGAAAGTATGTCTGTGTTTCAGAAATGTATCAGAAAATTTTTTCTTCCAATCAATCATTTAAGTGGATCGCCTTGAACATGACTATTTTTTTATTTCCCCTTGGAGTGTATCACCCTGACCAAGGCCCAGTACCGGCGGCCACTTACAGGGATATTCCATCGCGATGCCTACATATCAACCACTAGGCCATCGCACCCACTGATTTATTTTTTAATTGGAATTCATTCTAAACAAGGCCGGAAGCAGCTCCCAAAAGGAACCTACCACCGGTCACTCAAAAGCAGAGAGCTACAGAAAGATGTAGTAGCAGCAACTGAACCGCCATGGTCAGGGGCAGTGAGTAGTATTTGCCCTGGGTAATGGTAAAGCCATCCACCATTTCTTTGCTTCTTTTTAGTCACCTCTTGCAACAAGCAGGAAATATGTTAGAACTATTCTAAAGCCTGTACCTACAGGGCCACTTATCTACTAGTAACCATGCATGGCTACGAGTAACTAACAGGATTAGTATTCTTGGAAATTTATGAGCGAAGAAATTTTCGGGTCCACCAAAGTTATTACACTCTGGGTGGTTTCATGGGCTAGTATTAATGAGCTGGACTTGGCAGGATCAGAACCCCAATAACCTATGGCAATGTTAGCCTTAGTGGCTGACGATTTGTGTAGTAACATCAGGAATTTGTATGTAGGATTCTATCATGTCTTCTATTCAGATTTTGCTACATAATACGAAAACCAAAGCAGAAAAACTTTCCTCAAATTTCTGGAATATTTAACTATTTGAAAACAGGCATCTTTAGATACTAATATTTTTTTTCCAACTTTTTAACATTTATTAAATTTGAAATTATTCAGTGCATAGATATCATATTCAAGTTCGAACTTCAAAAAATTCATCTTCATTTTCGAGCAAACAACCGCCCATTGTGTATTTGTGTTTGTTTGGAGAAAAAGGTGACACGGGAAGAAGATTGTTACAAAAACGAAGCTACGTTCGAAATGAGGCTTCGAAAAATATATCAAGAAAGCCATTTATGCCAAATCAAGTGAGTTAATTTTTCCGTAAACAATTGGTTCACTCAAAAAAGAGTATTTTTGAGTTCCTTGTTCCTTTCTCTCAAATATGGATGTGGCTGACATTTTTGTCTTTCGCCACTCACTTCAATTTTTTTATTTGTACAAACTAATTACATAAAATTTTCCATGAAATATAATAAATTAGTTAAAGAACTTGACAGGTTGTGTGACACTTTAACACCGAGTATCCCTTTTTGTTTATTCAGAATGACACTTTTGAAATCGAAGCAGTTTCTCTGGGAGCGTTGGCAAAATGTTCCCTATCTTGCCCAACGTTACTTCGAAATTCTTCCAAAATGACCTCAACGAGCACCTACCCTGCATGGTTGTGCGATGAAATTATTGTCCGAGAATCCGAGGGAGCAACTACAGAATATGTTTTCAATTGCAAGAAGTGAGTTGTTTTCAGGCCACTAAATTTCACTTCGAACGAGGCCGGAAGGAGAGTGTAAAAGTTGACTAATAGCCCACCATATTTTTTTTTATTGAAATTCACTCTGAGCAAGTCTAGAGCAGTGCCCAGAAAGAACCAACTACCGATCACTCGAAAGCAAAAAGCTAATTAAAAGGTATACCAACTGCACTAAATGAAAAACATCCCAAACGGAACTGAACTGCCATGGTAAAGTGCAGTGAAGGGTATCTGCCCTGGTCGAATGTAAAGCGTCTACCATTATTTACTTCCTTCCAGTCATCTCTACAACATCCAGGAAATACTTAGGTCTAGGACTATTCTAAAGGGATTAAGCTTTCAGTCCTGAGAAAGATTACTCACTATCAATTAAGGAATCTTCCGAGACCAGAATTTTCTTCATCTGCATCTCATATACTCGATAAAAGAATGATTTTAAGTGCATTTTTGACACAAACATTAGTTTAATTGTAGGGTCATTCCATACTGTTGCCTGTCATTATGACATATTTTATTACCACTGTCTTCAATGGTCGAATATTTTTAGGTGGCTTGGCTTGAAGAAAGCAGGTTCTCATGCGACATTAAATTTATCTTTATCTGAAGTTCGTGATGTCAAGCAGTCATCGTCTGATGAAGCTGATTTTAAAGGTAATTTCCTTATCAGAATTTTGTTTTGCTGAGCATGTGCCACGAATTAATTGAGCCCTGAATGATTTGCTGAAAAATCTAGCAATTTGGATGTGATGGCAATGTGGTTATCATGTAGGCAACATATGATCAATATTAATCACTTATGCACCAGCAAATCCAATTTACAGATCCTCGTTCACCACTCAATTCTGAGTGTAATTACCTGTGTTTTGATTATTTGAATTTAATTTTGCCAAGCATGAATCACAGATGGGCCGTGCCTGAGCGGCACGCCCCATCAGTGACTCATACTTAACAAAACTTGATCTAGAGTTAGGTTGTAATTGCTGTAGGCCTTCTGTAATTACATCAGATTTATTTAGGTATTTCTGTGAATATTAAATTTCTGGTTCCTGCAAATTTTTGCTTGATAAACGATATGTTTGCACCAATAGTCCGATGTACATACTCTATTACAATATTAGGAACTTCAAAAGTGTGTCATAGAAACCAGGGCTTCAGGGCTTGACATAAAAATTTAAATATAATATCAGTCCGTTGCATAAAACGGATGGTGGCAGCGACGCAAATGATTGAAAAAGTTTAAATTAAAGCAATTTAAGAAAAATCAGCCTTTATAGCTTAATTACGTAAGTGTACTGCATTACTTAATTCTGCCACCATTGCGTAATTCCGTTATAACGTAAATTCGACCCAACTCTCTCGTTTGATTAAAGTTTATTTCTAAACTTGAAACATCAAAGTTCTTGAATTGCAGATGGTGACTGGAAACTTTGTGTCAAAACTGGATCCCAACCTGATGCAGGAACATCAGCTAAAGTTATTTTTTACGCTTGTGGATCTGATGGATCGAATTCTGGAGAAGTTATATTGCAGAGTGAAACAGAAGAGATATTTGCACCTGGGAGAACTGGAAAATTCAAGGTAAGTCAGTTTTCGTGATTTGCGAACGCACTAACTTGCTATTGTAAAAAGTGCCAATCAGGTTTTTCTTCTGGTGTCCGAAATATTCATGTTATTTTCTTCGGGTGGACAAGAAGGCTATTTCATAACAGTGGTGATGATTTTGAGCCCCATTCTACAGTTTACTGCTACCAGACACTCAAAAAGAAACATTTGAATCTTCTAGCCACAGATATATTATGAAATATTGCCCATTTGCTAAATTTTCTTCTGATTGTACTCATTTTCTTCAGATGTCTGAGTAGCAGATTAACTGCCAGTCTGGTGTCAATGTATGTCAAAATATTAGCATTGCTTCTGCTCAGCAGTCTGTTTTGATATAATTGTTTTCTTTTAATCTGTTAAAGTGTTATATAGATATTCATATAAAATCTATAATTTTGTGAATGAATATTTAATTTCTTTGAATTCTTTTTAGGTGGCTTTGAATGAAGTCAACGACCTTTCCAAGATAAGAATTGGCCATGATGCCAAAGGGGCTGATTCTGCTTGGTATGTGGAGAGTGTAAAATTATCTGATCCTCACAATGGAATTTCTCATACTCTAGCGGTAAAGAAATGGCTTGCAGCGGACAAAGAAACTTATCAAATATTTACAGAGGTTCCGATTCCAAGGCCAGGAGTGGAGCCATTACCAGGTAGATGAGATAAGTGGATACAGTAGCTAGAACTCTAATCAGTATTCCTTGTATAGAAGCTAGAAATCTAGTCAGTATACATTATATGTATACTGATTAGATTTCTAGCTTATTATCATTGTAAATATAATATAAATTAACTGAATTTACATGGCAAGGCTAAATAAATGTAAAATAAGCGGTCATTCGGGCATTGGATTGCCATAAGTAAATTTTTTCTAAGTAAGAGTTTTACAATGAATAACTAAAAGAATAATAATATTGTAAGATACCGAACCAACTGTGATTAGGACAAGAAAGTTTTTCTTGTCATTTTTATCCAGATAAAAATGGTGGTATAGTTCATTTTTAATTTAAATGAAGTTCATTTATTTGCTTTCAACTTCGTAAAAAAGAATTTTTATTTATCTTTTATATTTCAGTTCATACGTACCAAGTGATGGTATATACTGGAAGTATACTGGGAAGCGATACAGATGCAAATGTCTATATCAATATTTATGGAACACAGGGTGATTCTGGATCAAGGCCATTGATCAAATCTAAAACAAATGATCTCAAATTTCAGGAATCACAGGTACGATTGTTTTTCCTGTAGTCACTCATCTGAGTAGGTCATCCTTAGCAACCAACCAATCTCGCCATGGCTTGAACGAAGAAAGATATCTCTAGTTTGAAAGACTGTATTTTGATCTAGAGGTTATCTTTATATTACAACTCTTGTGACAAATATTGTTTTATTTTCTTTGTATAAGTCATAAAACCTTGAAACTATTAGTAGTATCGATGGTATTGAATGCATTTGTTTATAAGTTCAACTTTAATACTTATGAGATCTGAAGTTTTCATGTCCGAGAAAGCGATATTTTATTGTCACTTATTTCGAGTGGATCACCCTGAACAAAGCACTGTACCAGTCCCAGTCCCAGGTTGAGATTGACATTCTGTTAGTTTAGGCAACCTTGCCCAGGGTGATCCACCCAAATCAGAAATATATATATATATATATAGAATTAGTGAATTGTTCGAACTTTAATCTGAAGGACACTTTATGGTAATTCCAAAATTTAATCAAATACTGAACCCTACTCTAAATTTGACTACTTGACAACCTCAGCTTCATAAAGATGTTGATATGCTGAGCTTTGTCCATCTACCTGTTTTATGGATAAGGAATTTGTTTTAAAGTTATTTTCAAACAGCTGAAAATTTCAGCGAAGCATTCCATCAGTGGCTCATTCTCAAAAAATATGTACTCGTCAAACTTCCAATGGCAAAAATATGCATATCCTGAGTACCTAACTTTATTCTTTCAGATGGATGTTTTTGATCTTGATGCTGTAACTCTTGGTGAATTGAAGAAAATTAAGATCGGACATGATGGAGTTGGACATGGAAATGGATGGTTTTTACACAAAGTTGTAATCAAAGAATCAGAGACTTCTAACAAAGAATATGTATTCTTCTGTAATAGGTAGGTAATATAGGGATGGTCGAATTTTGATATGTTCTGAATTCATAACTGGATCGAAAAGTTTCATGAATCAAATCAAATGTTCGCATCAGAAGTGTTAGAAATAATCAATAAAGAAAAAATCAAGAAGCATCAAAAATCATCAACTCACCAAAATTCACATTTATTTCATGATATAATAATTTCATGAATCGATTGTTCGAATCAAAAGTATTAAAATATAATAAATAAAGAAAAACAGGGAAGAATCAAGAATCGCTAACTCACCAAAATTTACCTTATTTTCTGAAAGTATATCCTTTTTTGATTATGGTGCTTTTGATTAACTGTAAAAATTAAATTGTATACTTTGAAAACCCTAATAGGTAGTCATTCTTTGCTTTCGCTTTTGCAAAAATAACCGGACTGTATTTAGGAAAATTATATTTGGTACGTGTTGTAAGATTGATATAGTTTATGAAATATAATTTCCTTTCAAAACTTACAAAATATCTTTTCAATGCAGATGGCTTGATGATGGACAAGATGATGGTAAAATTGAAAGGGAGATACCGGTGAAGCGTAAGTCTTTCGTCATTTATAATTGCATTTATCATTTCAGCTTTTTTTTGTCTTTTTATTCATTGTGTTTTATGTGGAAAACATCATCAGGAAAAGTACGTTATCATTTTGGAATGTTCGCGTAATTTACTTTAAACATTAAGTCTAATTATACTCCTTTTAAATTTATATTCCAAGATTTATCTTGGTTTATGTCATAAAATTTTTTTTTTACAAAATTGAAATGAATTTTCATCATAATTCTACAGATAAGTTTGTGTTTCCACTCAAACTTTTAACTGTTTTGGTTTACTCAAAACCAAAGATTTTAATTCAGTTCACCTCAATCTTTTAACACTAACATCGGGGATGAATCTCTATAACATATACCTGTATTTTGTTACTATGTGGAAGACAAACGAGATATATTTCACAGAGTATGCAAAGTTTATTTTGTCATTACCTGCACTTCGATCTACGGATACACCGGATACTCCGATCTATATTACTGAAAAAAGAAGACAAAACTCAAATCAACTTTGGCAATCGATGTCTAGTGAAGAAAAGACAAGTACGAGCAGTCAATATTTTACAACAAAACGATCAAAAAGTAAAGTTTTGAATCGTAAAAGTGGCCAAACTGGTGTTAGATTGCCTGTGTATAGTACGACTACAAGCAGTCCACATTTTACAACAAAACGATCAAAAAGTAAAGTCTTGAACCGCAGAAGTGCTAAAACTGGTGTGAGAAAGCCTTTGTATAAACCAGTGCTTTATAGGAAGAAAGGGGATAAAAACTTTAGAAATGAGCGGGTTTCTCACACACCGTCCTCACCTCGCTATGCAACTCCAGAATCGATGATACAAATTCATTTTAAAGATGCAGGAACTGTGATGACACCTGCAACTTCTCCAGAAAATGGCAGTTTATTGAGTCAGATAGAACCTTCTCATGATACTCACAGTACATCCTCAGTACGACTGAGTGATTCAGATTCTACTCAACTCAGATTCACCATGACATCGCCTTTGCCCTTTAATTCTGACTCCAATTTGCGTCTGAGACGAAGTACACCAGAAATGCTGCAATATGTACGACTTCGCTATCCATCTATGCAAATATCTCATTCAAATCCTGTTACAACAATTGGAACCTCCATGACTCCACCTGCACAAAACACTCAAGACTTACTTACTCTTCCTCATGAAAGAACCTCAATGTCTACCTCACCACGAGTTGGCTCTGTTATTAAGACAATGAGAGGAGAGGCCCTGAGAAAAGTGAATGCTCGGAGCAGAAGTATATCACCACCAAAGCGTAAGAAATCAAAACGAAAGTTAAAGATATAGCGCTTATTGCATGGTGACTTACAATATCAATAAGTGCCATTTTATGAATTAGACAATAACATACACAGAGCTCAAAACCAACTAACTTGCATAAGCCATATATTATTAAGTGCAATGTGATATGTCTCAGGATAAATAAACTCAACTAACCATGGCATACAAATACATAGATAAGATATTAAGTAGAAACTGTTTTAGAGGAGAGTCGTACAAGCAGGTTCCTAGATGACAAACTAAAGTTTTGAATTCAAACATACATACAGAGGACTTCGTTTTGCTCAGAAAAAAAAGTTATTACAGATAGATGGTACGAAATAGTGGAATGTATAGTGAATTTTATTATAGAATTTGCATCTTGATATTTTCGTAAAGACAATGAAATAGGTCTATATTAGTTAATGAAGAATGAGCTTTACAAATGAATGCATGTCTTTTCTTCCTTTTCTGATACTTTCCCAGTAAAATTCTCATACCGTACTTGATTTAATGACTTATAATAAATGTAACTAATTTTGTAGTCAACTTGCCAAAAGGTTGGCCATGCTCTCTTTGTCTTATTATAGATTATTCCCAATCTTGAATCTTTTGTTAAGCATGTGTCACTGTTAGGCCGTGCCGATGAGAAACGGTCTATCAGTGGCTCATGTTTACATAAAAAATGTCTTAGTGGTATTGCTTTATTCACATTTGTCATTTTGCTCGTAATGATTGGTGCATGGCCATGTATATTCTATTGAAGAAAATATTTTTCCAATTTGGTTAAAAGTAAAAGGCATCGTAATATTTGGGTATATAAAAAAAACAGTGAAAATGGATATTGCAGTGCAATTGAGGGCAGTCATTACTTTGCAGAATTCTTACTTGAATCACCGGTTGAATTATCTGACTTGTTGAGCATCCCTAGGTTCATTTGTTGATCACTATCGTTCTGCTCTAGAAAATGTCCCTGCCCAATTGGCTCAGTCGATAAAGCACTGGAAATGTGATTTGAGCTATGCATCTCTGAACTTTCGGACATAGGTTTGAATCCTGTGAGGGATGACTGTATACAAAAGGTCTGCTGGCCGCTTCGCCGACATAAGTGCTGCTTATATCTACGAGTAAAATGTCAAGCCAAAAAACCTTGACCCCAAGTGGTGTTTGCATGAGAGGTCGTGATTTGCCATATGGTTAAGCAGTATACTCGGCTTCCTTCTACATGATTAAAAATTAAATCCTATCTTAGGTTCATGTGATTACATAAAAGATTTGATTTTTCAATACCTCTGTTTTTTTCAATTTTGTTAGTATTTTTATGCTAGAATTTCAGCTTGATTGCATTTCTATTTTTTTTTTAAGTATTTCATGAGGTATTAAAAAAAATCAGTAATAATCAATTACTTTGACGAACATTAATCACAGATAGATCAGCTGCTCGGAAAGGTTGTTCTGCATTTTTTGTGACATAAGAATGATTGCTTTTATAATGTTTTGTACATTTCTTAGAATCGAATATTATTGCTTCGAATAGTTTTAATAAAATTGTTATAGTTTTCTTATATGTAGTGTATACTAACGATATTTGTTAATTTTTACATTTATTTCAATCAGTACATAAAATAATACAACTCAATCATGGAAACACGCTTAAAAATACTTTATTTGTAAAACTTTCTTCTTTTTTGTTATGTCAATCAATCACTGTTAGGTACATGTTTTATAAGTAACTCTGTTTTATTTTTACAGTTGAAGAGGATGTTGTTGAAGACAAGTCATCAGGTACTTTTTAATCTTTCACAAAGATGCTTTGTTTGTTTTAATTGCCATTAAATTTCGGTTATTCTCTGGGTAAAGATCCAGAGTTTGTCTCCGGTGAGTTTGAATCATGGAGCATATCCTACCAACTGACCTGGAGTGTTATAATTTGTTGGGATATGTTAAGATTGAAAGATGTCAGTTACTCTGCCTCTCAGAAACAATGGTAGGAGTGAAATGTCTTTTTTGAGTGTTTGACAGAACAAAAGGTTTCAGAAACCCAAAAGAATGCTAGATTCTATCGCACTTGAGTGAGTGGGTGGTGACTATTATATTACTCAAAGTTACTCACTTAAAGCTCACTTATTTGAGTTTTAGTGAGTAAAGAAATACTAAGTAAATTGAAATTGAGATTCATAGTAAAAAATCTTTTTCATTATTTTACATCACTCACTCTGATATAAACTGGGTTTGTCTTTCATCATCAGTTGTTATTGTTTCTTAAAAACTTTTCATGTGTTAAAATTCAATATTGATGTTTTTTCTTTTTCATCATCCAGATGGAGAATATCGAGTACTCATCACTACTGGCGTACAATCAACTATGAAATCTTGCCCCGATGATGCAAAGGTTACCATGGTGATATATGGAGAGGAAGGGAAAACCGGTGAAATTGCATTACAATCGTTACTTACTGGCCGAGATTCAAGCATGAAGTCTCGTAAGTCGCGGAACAAAAGTCGCAACGGACTGCGAAGCGCCATAGACATTGTGAACTGTTTTAGGCCTGGACAGACAGATGAATGCAAGGTAACTTTCGAGATGAAAATACTATTTTGAACAAAATTTACTATAAGAATTATTGAATTGATTACACACCATTTGTATTTTTACATGTATTATTTCATTATTATGTATTATGTTAGGATCATGAAGTCCTATTCTGATAATTTTCTAGAATTCTGATGGAGACCATTTATTTTGGGCAATAATCAATATATATGATAATATTTATTTAGTCAAAACTACCAATTTTATATTTTGTTCACAATGCAATGAAGTCATGCAATTAAATCTCTTTACACATTTCGAAACAAATATTATGGTTCCACTGCCCTTTTCTTATTAATTGAGCAACAAAATCATGATATAGTGGTTTCCATTACAATCATCGTGTTGATGATTTCATTTATTGATTCTAGGCAGTAATAACTCTTGGGAGCTTGACTTCACGGAAAGCTTGCGTCTTTCTAATAAACCTCCATTCTTTTGAATGAGTGTTGCCGTAAACTCATGAGGTTCATTGTCGGCTAAATTAACTTTTATGTTTTTTATTTAGATTGATATTCCTGAAATTGGACAAATTTATAAGATTCGAGTATCCTACAACCAGATGAGTGCTTGGACTTCATGGTTTTTGGAAAAAATCGTATTGGAAGATATGACAAGCAAACGACAACTAGTGTTTCCATGTAACAGGTGTGTTGCAATATTCCTATATCTGAAATTTTATTCCATCCAGCACAAGCCATAGGTTCGGACGCTCATTTCATTTTTGACTAATGCCAAACAAACCATGCTTTAACCATTTCTGCGAAAAAATGAACTTTTATTTCTTCATATGCAATTAACAATTCATTATGGATATTGCTGTTCCATCCAGTACGATATCAATGAGGAAATGGTAAAGATATTGAGCTTCCATCGTTGCAAGACAAGGGCTATGATGCCTCATCCGATGGCAAATGACTATATACACCACCATTGCCCATGAAGTATCAAAAAACAAATAACTTTGTGAACTAGGCTCCATTTTTGCATTCTTATAACAATGCTTTCATGGTTATAATGTGTCAGTTAGAATATGGAGATTCTGATGATGTTTTGACAATGGAATATTGGAATGTGCCGAGATCCATTAGTGGATTTTGGTTAATAAAATGAGGTTTCTAATTTTTTGTTGTAAATTTCATATATTATCTAGTGATGGAGAATTTTAAAATTTTGACCCTTTTGACCCTTCTGACCCTTTTGAATTCTGCTACCGACCTTAATCGGATAAATTTCTAAAAAAATACCGTTTTTAGATGGCTTTCTACAACAGATGATGATCAAGAGACTGTACGAGAAATTGCTGTTGTTAGTGATGGGCAAGAAACCTTGAAAAGTAAGAAATAACAATTATTAGTTCGATCTTCCTGTAGCTCTTGATCCTGATTTTGAGTAAACACCAGCTCTGTAACGTTTCTTTTAAATTAATCAACTCTAACAAACAAGCCGACTAAGTTATCTTTACAACAATGGAAAAGTGTAGTTTTACTTTTTTCCTCTCAGATTTTTGGGAGATGCATTATGACATATTTGTGTTTTATGAGTCATGTATAGAAAAAGTTGAAAAAATCTTATGCTCGACTGTAACAAAGTTATATTTATTATTTATTATTTTTATGTATGACTGTCATGAAACTATACAAAATGCTGGAATAGTTTTGTGTTTTTAAAGCATTATGATTTATCGGAAGAAAAAGAAAGGGCAGGATGTCATTTTTATCCTTCTGGCCATGACCATATGGTGAACCACAGCCTTGCGTACAGTACACGGATTGAGAGTAACTACCGTAACTAGCAGTTATGTGAACACCATGTGCCGACAATGTGTACAGAAATACTCACACATATAATCTGTGTATCTTGCACAGGTCAATTCCCTCAAAGAAAAAAATTTCTATTGCTTGAGCAGAACCACAAAAGTATATTCTATTCTCCTTTTTTCAAATATTTTTTAACATTTCAGCTATTCTATATAATGTTACTATCTACACTGGAGATCGACATGGTGCTGGTACAGATGCAAATATTTACACTCTCATACGAGGCGACCGAGGTGATTCTGGTCGTCGATATTTGAGAAGCAACTTGCCTGATGGACCTTCTTTTCAGGTAACTTTCAAATAATGAAAAAATCAAAAATTTTGAAATTATCAAGGGACCTAAATTTCAAACTATGGCAGTTTAATCTTTCTATGTTCGTTTTCGAACATCACAAATTCAGTATTTTTTGCAATCACCCCTTTGGTAAACAAACCCATGTACAGCAGGGCCCTAAATTAGTGTCAACTTGTGGGTTAGCATGGTTGGAAAACATTAGCTGATCCCCACCAAACATTAACCCCGGATTGAGTAGTTTACATGGTCTAATGAGCTAGATGTACGGAAATTCAAACTTGTGATCTATACTTTATTATATCAACTTGTAAACACCTAGTTCATAGCATCTGACAAAAATTGATCTAATTATGTAAGCCTCTTAATCTGATATCAGTAGGGTTATTTGTGAAGTTGCACTTGAAACTATCCTGTCCTTTATTAATTTTATGCCGTTATCCCAATTGGAAAAATTTTGTCAAAGCATCTTTTGTGAAGTATGTGTTACTGATGGATCACATCTGTGGCTCATGCTTAACAAAATAAAATTTCTGATAAAGAATACACATAGAAATAGCTATTTTTTACTATGTTTTCTCTTGCACAATTATGCACGGCCCATCTGTGACACATACTTGACAAAATAAAATTTTTTAGTATGTTTTATTTTGCGCAAAAACGCATGGCCCACCTGTAACACATACTTGACAAAATATAATTTCTAATTGAGATATACACATATTTAAAAATCTATTTTTCATTATATTTTATTTTGCACAAATAACTTATTCTTTCTACTCTAAATAACAAAAATTCTAAAAAATTGTCTAAACAAGACTTCAAGTATGTACCCAGGATGGATCGCACCTCCAATCCGCGGTCCAACAGTGACATACGCTTGTCAAAATTAATTTTCATCTTTTTTGAAATCATCAATTTTTTGCAGAGAGCTGGAGTTGATATGTTTACAGTGGAAGCAGTTGATCTTGGAAGAATAGTTGAAGTTGTTATAGGACATGATGGGGAAGGCTACGGTGAAGTGTTTATCACGATTCCTAGTTTTTATTTGAGATGGGAAAAAAATTTTTTTGTGAAAAAGAACAAAGTCGCGGTCGTCTTTTTTGGATAATATTGACAATTTTTGTTATAAGTAATAAATATTTCTTTCTATTTGAATTGTCTTGGAAAATTGTTTTTTTGTTGTTTAAAGAAAGTTTGTGAATTTACCTATTCAAAAATTGTTTGGTTTAATAATTGTTGCCTAATAATTAATTTTTGTCTCTCTGCATTGTGATGTCATTATTGTGTCTACCTAGAGTGCATTCATGGGTATTTCTAATTGAGAACCTCAGTGTGCTTCAGTGGTTAGGGTATATGCCTATGAAGTTGTACAATTTCACTATAAGCAAACTGACGAAAGAAAAATGGAAAACTCTAATAAACAATCTTTCATTGATGTTCAGGTGCTGGATGGTTTGTTGAAAAAATCACAGTTCGAGCTGGTGAATTTGCTCCTTCGGAATGGGTTTTCCCTTGTAACGCTTGGCTTGATGACCACATTGGTGACAGTAAAATATCAAGACGACTATTTCCAATTGGTCTGATGACACTCGATTCTCATGAAGAGGAACTTGAGGGATTGGGAACACTGTCAAGCAGAGAAGGAGGTCATGGTGAGTTAGAATATTTAATTTTTTGAATAGCTTTGCCTTATATTGACTGATCAAATATCTCAACAAGGCTGTACTTGACCACATGGATTTATTGACGTACTGTTGGAAAGATATGAGTTTAATTACTCAGACAAGCCTGGCTATGTAGTCCCAACTTGGGCGATCACTCGGTGTGCCCAGATAGCTTACCGGTAGTTGATAAAGGTGTTAGGAATAGCCTACGCTTTGAGCTATGCATCACTAGCGGCATGAGTTCGAATCCTGTTAGGGATGATTATATGCGAAAGGTCTGCTGGACGGCTCACCGGTACACTGTGGTTCACGTAAGCGCTGATTACGGCTTCCTCCCCAACTTTATCCATGCACAGAAATAATGAGTAAATGTTAAAGCAAAACCTTCACCCGCGATTCGGAACTGGTGTCTGCACGAGAGGTCGTTCTTTGCCATATTTTTGAGCTGTATCCTCGGCTTTCCTCTCACGCAGGATAAAACGAATTCCTATCTTTACAAACTTATCAGTCTATTTAGTGTTGACGCCTTTGCGTTAAAAGTCCCAGCTTAAACTTAACTTGTTATTCACTACCAACAGTCAAACTGAGGTGGTATAGGTTACTTTGGATAGACCTATCAAGTAAGCATATTTCTTTCATGTAACATTAAATCAGTTCATCTGTTGTTTTTTTTTTGCGTTTTATATTTACACACCTGCTTTTACTGTTTCAAGATGGTCTGTGGGATATGCACGTTGCTGTGAGTGAAGTATTCACAGAAGATATCAATCGCATTCATTTAACTGGTGTGTTCTATGGTACCAACGGACTCAAGAAAACAGATATTCTGTCTTTGGGAGAGTGGAGCACTGGCGGAAGAAAGAAAATGAAAACTCAGATTAATTTAAAAGAAATTGGAGAAATATTTAAATTGAGGTAATTTATAGTGAATGCACAGAAGAAAAACTCCACGTTGAGTGGTGATAAAATTTGAAGAAAGCCTTTTTTATTTGCTGATTTCCAGTCTGTAAAAGCTTTTTAATAAATATTGATTTTTATTTGTATGCACTTCTCACTGATAAAATTAATGAATTCTCTCTTTTTTAATTTAATCGAATTTAATGAAAAGATTTAAAATCATCAACATAACAGTGTTGCCGCTTTTCAAGCTTTTGCACTATTTCATTACATTACCACACTTGAAGTCTCTTTGTTGTTTGGTATTGTTGAACTGGACTTGAACTGGTCGATTAAATTTTGGCATCACAATTTTTTTTTTTAAATTCCTTCTCTATACTTGATGAATAATAATGAGATAAATTGAAACATATGCACCAACTTTTTATGATATCAATATATTATTATTATCCCTATATTTTATGTTCTCTTCTAGAGTGGAAATACCAGACTATAGCACTCCTGCAAATCTATTTGTTGAGTATGTTTCTATTCAAAACACTCGTACAAAAGAACAAATTCAATTTGCTTTTCACTGTCAACTTCATTCCGAAAGTGGATCAACAACCAAAGAGCTTCCTGTAATAAAACCTCAAAAACCATTGTTGAAAGGTTAATATTTTCCTTTGTTTATAATTGCTTTTTGAACTTCGTTAATTTTTATCAATTTTTACATGTCTTAGGATGTATCATTATTCACACTCATCATGCTCTCTCCCTTTTTTTTCTTCAAAACTTTTGTACTCAAAACTGTGAGTGTGAGTTTTCGTTTACGCAGTTCATCAAATATGAATGATCAATGTTTAGTTTCTTTGCTTCTAACCTCAATTCGAGGAATTTACACAAATAAAAAATACATCTTAAAATCTCATTGTACTACTACTACTTGATTTGAATATGAAGACTATGAACCTTGTCTCAAAATAACTTGGTTGGTAGCCCTCGCTGGTGGGAAATGCTGCTTAGAGGATTTTTTATATTAGTTTCTAACTAATAAATGTTAGCTAGGGATCTCAATCTGCATTCTATTTCTTACTATTCTTTGCGAAAAAAGTTCAATTATTCAACCAAAAATAATTCTACTATACTATGCCATATTGAATGCAATTTTATCATTCTTGAATTTTGTTATAGGCACACGTTACCTTGTTGATGTTGTCATTTCTCCTGTTTTAAATGATGTGATACCGAATGGAAAACTAAGGTTGAATTTATTTGGTGATGCTGGGGATTCAGGATACAGAACGTTTATATCAGGGTAGGTAAAAATACACAATTATTAATAAATATTAATTATCAATACAAATTATTAATTTCTTTTACAAATTTCAGAGGCCAAAGTTTCCATTCTACTGAACAGAAAGATGGTTATTTATTTAAACTTGATTCAATAGATGTTGGACGATTAGCATCTGTTGGTATTTTGTATGAAACTGAAGAGACTGACAAAAGTATGTATTGTTTTATTGCTTCGACTGTTAATAACCTGACACTAATCTAGTTCTACAGCAGGTTTCATAATTATTAACACTGCTATGAAATAGCCGTGTTGATTGTTTCGGAGACTTTTAATCTGTAAAATAACCCCTAATTGAAAAAGTTTTGTTGACCTGAAAGGGAAAGGATTTGGTCATTTTCCGATGATTTTTGCCCTATTTAGGATCGCAGTTTTCGTTATGTTATTTGATTCCGTTGTTTATTAAAATATATACCAAATAACATTCAAGATTGAATATTATTAATTTATCAGAGAGAAAACCTTGAAAAGGCTTGAACATTTAAACAGTTGACAGTTCTAAGTCGAGGATAGATATGTTTTTATTAAATAATGCTCAATTTTCAATGTGCTGACTAGCTTAGTGGATGGAGCTGTAATCAGTAGGTACATGAACCACTCTGTGTGGTGTTTAGCAATTCTCTCATACATCATTACTTACAAAGGTATCGAATATGTACTTCCTTAGTGGAGCAACCGGTAACATGTAGCCCCAAGCATGTTCCTAACACCTCCAACTTTATTTCATTTCTTAGGTGAAGGATGGTCAATCCAGAACATTTCCATCAGTATTGAAGATCACCCAAGTTCAAGCGCTGTTCCATCCATTAACTCTATGGTGTACAAAACTGAAGTTGACCACATATTTAAAACAACTTCTTCCAGTTCACGAATAGAAAAGATTTACGAACTATCAGAAGAATTGTTTGATAATACGAACCCATATTCAATAAAATCTTTGCCAGGCCTGGTTGATGGTTTGAATACAAAAAATGTGCAGAAAAATTCCGAAGGCGTTTGGAATCTTACTTTATATTACTCACAGGTATGTGAAAATTTTTCTTCGTGAATAAAATTATATTTCATTCCCAAACCTGAATAAAAATTAAGATTTGGTTCAAAATGAAGCACTGGGAAACATTTTGAATTTTAATTCAGGCATGCTTTTTAGACTGTCGCCATAGTTTACTTGAATTGGGATAGGCAGAGAAATATGTCAATTGAGCAAGACTATAGCACATGAAAGGAAACCAACTAATGACTGCTAATATGGCAAAGATCCACGTAAAATACAAAGCCAGCAATTGCGTCTTATGATAAAACTTTCCATAAAGAACTGAACTGCCATAGTAGAGGGTGGTTCTGTGGGCATCTTTTTCTACCGCCTTTTTGCTTCCTCCCAGTTGCCACCAGGAAATAGATTATGTCGATTTTAAAAAAAATACACACTACACAACTGACCCTCTGGCAAATGTCATCTAAAAGTTCATAATTTCGAACACCTATATGGAATATTGAAACACCAATAAATTTTGAATATTAATACTCATATACTTCTCTTTTCGTTATTATCTCAATAAAAACTCAAATTGGAAAATATACTTTTTATACTCAGGAGAACAATGAATACTCAGACGACACTGATGATGATATTGTAATGATCCAAGATTTGGAGAAACACAATATAACAGTTCAAGTTTTTGGTACTCGCGATTCATCGGAAAATTTGAGTTTGTCGGCTTTGAATCCACAAAGAAAAAGGACAATGCGAACGGAAATGAAAATAATAGAAACAACTCTTCTGTTAGGATCAGATATGGGAACTTTGTACCTGCTTCGATTTGGCTGTAAGAAGTGGGATCCTAATCTTAATAAGGTAAGTCATAGGAAGCAAAAAAAGCGAAAGCTGTAGACTGGCCTTTTCCAATTCTGTTACTCAGGATATTTTCATAAAAAAATCATATCTCTTTTATTGAAATTCACTCTAAGCAAGACCGAAAGCTGTGAATAAAAGGTACCAACTACTGCCACTTAATCGCAACGAGCCATGACTACAAGATTTAGTGCAACAACTACACTCTAATTCGAGAGCATCCCAAACGAAACTGATGGTAAAGTGCAATAAGTAGTATCTGTCCTGGGCGATGGTCAAATCATCTGCCACTTTTTGTTTTCTTTTAGTCGGCTTTCACGTCTTGCAGGAAATATGTAGGACTATTCCAAAACCGATACCTGCAGGGTATTAATGCTTAATGTTACTTCCATAGTAGCTAGATTTTATGTGTCAGGTTTGTGTAAAAAGTGAAAGTAATCAAAAACCGTCAAAAATCCTATGAAATACTGATATTTAAAACCCAAGTTTAAAAAATATACTCGAAACAATTTGAATATATCAATATCAAATATATTCGATTTGGATATTTTATTTAAATTATCAACCGTTGGTCAAAAACATTTAAGTAAAAAGTTTCATAAATCCTTCAACAGGTGAAACTAAAAGATCTTCACACAAAACAAGAATTTCTGTTCAACGTATCTGAGAATCAACACAAGAAAATGGAGAACACAAAAAACAATGGACACCTGCTACCTTTCGACGTTCCTCTTGTACGACCAGATGTACCACCCCTCGAACACCATGCTTATACGGTGAATTTATAGAAGCTTATTATATGCTGTGCTAGGTTGTTATGCCACGCATGAGCCACAGATGGGCTGCGCCTAGACGGCGCGGCCCATCATTGACTCATACGTAAAAAAACAATCTGTACGAAATATTTCTGCTTGAGCTGTTTGAAGCTAGTTGTGCTATATTATTCAAATTTTTTGGTTCCTCGAAATTCACTCAACTGTCGTGCCGTGTCGAACTGAACTGTCGTGGTAAAGCGCAGTGAGTGGCATCTGCCCTGGACGATGGTTAAATCATCTACCAATTCTTAAAATACATAATATATAAATGAACTTTCGGAAACTCTACTTTTTCGTTAATTTAAACCTCCCGCATTTTTTTAGCTTCATCTTCAGACTGGAGATTTGCCTGCTGCAAACACGGATGCTGATATCTGGGTTAACTTATATGGAACTCATGGTGATACCGGTTCAAGAAAAGTCAGTGCTGGAAAATGGGATTCTTTTAAAAGGGTAAGAATAATAAAGTTTGTAATGATGACGCACCATACCCATGATAGCATATTGGCTTAGCAAATTGGAGATATAGAGTTTGAGCACCAGCGCGTTTAGTTGATAAAGCCGCACCCACTAAACGACACTGGCTTAATAACTGGTAGGCTCAAATAGGATAGGATGGGATTTCATTTTTATCCTGCGGGGGAAAAAAGACGAGAATACAACTTAATCATATGGCGTACCACCACATCTCGTGCAGATACCAGTTTCGAATCGGGGTGAAGGTTTTATGGGCTTGTCAAATTTCTCATTTTCTGCGTATGGACCTGGTTGGTGGAGGAGACTCAGCGGGATTCGAACCTGTGTCATGATGATCAGATATCTGTAGCTTGAGTTAACCGTCACCCATAATAATACAGAATACTCTTATACTTTCTCAATACAACTTTTCGGTGTGGGCTTTACTACTCCCACATGTTTCCTGAGAGGTGTGAGAGGTGACTAAAATGAAGTAAAGTGGCAGAGGCTTTGTAAATCTGTCCTGCGTCTCTAAATCCTATTTGTATGGATTTTATTGTACATTGCATGCTTTATTACTGATGGAAATATACATACATTCAGCATATGAGCATAGTGGATGACTCTGAGACTAGTATTTATTTGATTATGATTGAAAATATTGTTCAATGTTAACAGGGAAGCAAAGAAACTGTCACCATAGAGACGGTCGACGTTGGTGAACCACGAAAAATTTGTGTGAATCACAATGGTACTGGATTAGGAGGAGGATGGTATTTGGAAGATATTTCCATACAAGAAGAAAGGAATGAAAAAAGATCTGATTTTGTGTTCCAATGTAACAAGTGAGGTTCATAATATTCAATCAATGTTTTGCTTCAGCAATTCATGATTTATTTAATTCAAAGTCTACTAGTGATTTCTAATCAGTAGAATTGAACATTCATATTTTCAGAAAGTAACGTAAACGAGTTTGAACTAGATATTTTCAATATGCCTATATATTATGCCTATATATTATTATATATATATTATATATTAATGTAAGAGTTAAATGGTCCCGAAAACAACTTTGTTCGTAGCATTTTAGTATTATGCTTCGAGCTACGCATCTGTAATCGCCTTAGCGAATATTCAAATTCTGTGAGGAATGACTATCATGCTAGAGGTTTGCCGGACACATCCATTGCACAGTGATTCATGTAAGCACTGCTCACGGATCAACCATGTACATGCACAAGAAAAATCAGGGAAAGTTTGAGCAAAAAAAACCTTTACCCTCGGTTTGGGACTGGTGTCTGCACGAGAGATCATGGTTTGTCGTAAGCTTGTCTTCCTGCAGGATAAAAATGAATTTCTATCTCAAATACAAACAAGACCAATGGCCCTGCACACATAAAAACAATTACAAGTTTACATCTTGGTGGTCACTTGACCCAATTTTTTTTTATTTATTAGCAACCCCCATTGTTGTCTTCTGCCATCTTCCTATAGGAGCTAAGGGCTGCATTTGGGAAGTGCCGCACCAAGTCATTGTTTAAACGGAATTTTTTTCCTCAGATGGTTGGATGAAGGTGTGGATGAGAAAGTTACACAGAAAGATTTATATTTAACTGGAGTTAAATTTCATTATCCGACAAATTTCTTACGTCCATCAAAAGGATCTTGGAATTGTAGATTGAAAGCTAAAGTACATGCGGAAGATGAAAACGACGAGGCATGTATACATTGAAATAACTGGAACTATCTACATGCAAACCAATGCCAGGCTGTATTGATTCTTACCTGTCATAATGATTCACGGTCAATTTGAAATGGTTTACATATATTTCTTTTCTCTGTGAAATAGCATAATATTAAAAATCACAATATTCAAAAAAAAATTTTAGTATTTGTAGTTAAATTCATTAAATAGTTAGAATAATTTGAACAAACATGCTGTTGGTGATCGGCATTTACTATTTTTTCTTTAGTCTTTAAATTTTGGAGCTAATCACCATTATTTATAAAACCTCATGCATACTCAATTAATCTCACTAAAACAAAAAAGTTAGTAACAATATTCACAGCTTAAGATGTACGTGCACTCTTCTTTTGGTTTTCATTCATATTCCAGTGTATCAATCCAGTGTTTTCAGGCATCATCATAAGATGATATTCCTGTTTTAAACATGGACAGCGTACGTGCACATGCACAGTCATACTGTATACGCTTTAATTTTCTCGAAATTTAGAATCTTCGAATCTAAAATTGAATATTATTATTGTTTTAGCCTCTTGTAGCAAAAGTTGCCTTCTATATAAAACGAAGCGAACAAACAAGCATAACGCTCTACAAAATGTGTAAATTTGAAACAAGCGAACGAGAATTTGAAGTAGTATTCCCAGAAGATAGGGAGGAGGGCACCAGTGCTTCAAATGATTCTGCCGAAGGAATACGAGATGACGGATTTTATAAAATCCGAGTTGAAGTTATCAGCGATAATGGAGGAGAGACAAATGATTGGCCATTCGAAGAGGTAAAGTATAATAGAATAATATGTAGAGCACTCAAAGCCGATTGCGTTGTAAGTATTTGAAACTAATGCTGTAGGATAGAGAAAACAGGATAGGATTTCCTATCCAGCGCCAGAGGAACGCCAAGAATACGGCTCAACTATATGGCGAACCAATACCTCTCATCTCATGCAGACACCAGTTCCAATTTGAGATGATGGTTTTAATTCTAATTTTCACACATTTTCCCCTGTGCATGGACATGGTTTGATGAAGGAAGTCGTAAACAATACTTCCATAAATGAGTGTGCACTGAGGGAGTGTCCAGCAAACTTCTCGCATATAATCATTCCTCACAGGATTTGAACTTTGGTCAGGACAATTATGGAGGCAGAGCTCGAAGTGCATTTTGATAACCCTTTTACCAATTAAGCTTGTTGAATTATATTTGATACGACAATTCGCAGAGCTTATAGCACGAAATGTGTTTCAGTTAGTGAGCTTCCAGGCACACCAGTTGAGTAATTTAATACTAATCGAATGATCTGTCAAAGTAGTGTCCACCATCTTCAACTTAATTATTGTATATTTATACTTTCAGCTTCTAATGGCTGATCTTGATTCAAGGGAAAAACTTCATTTTGTATTTGATGACGCACCAGTATGGGAAGGTAGTAGTCGAAACATTGTGAGAGAATTACCAGTGATGCGTTTTAGAAAACCTCCTCTGAAAAGTGAGTGTTTTCAACTCTAAAGGTGCATTGTCGAATGAGCAAGTTGAAGATCTTGACTTCGAGTCCCCATAAGTCTGGCTCATTAATCCATCTCAATCACGTAGCCCATTGTGTAATGTAATTTGTCTAGGCGTTTGGAAGGGTGAATTTCTAACGACACTAACCATTTGAGCGTTGGTATTGGCTTTGCTCAGGGTGGTGCACTCAAATGAGTGGTCAACTTTAAAAAAAATGATATGAATATTGCACTTACATCTTTACATTCATTTCTGTGATTCCAGATGAATAATAATAACAGACATGAATGTGTGTCATAATGAAACCATAGAAACCGAACATTAATTTGATTCCATGTCATCTGATTTATAAGACAAGATTTTATCTATATAAAGTATGAGATTTGTTTATGATTTATTGTGATCTGATTATACATTCCCACGCAGTAAAAATTGAGCAAAATATATTTTATTGAGAACGAGTCGCCGATGGATCGCGCTTTCATAGCGCGAACCATCTGTGACTCATTCTCAATAAAATCAATTTCGGAAATTGACACTTTGACTTAGTCTTATTTCTATAAACTATTATTTTCTTTTAGTGTACGACTATTACATCATGTTTTTTACTTCAAATGATTCGATCGCTCATTCAAATCACAACATGAAACTTGAAGTTATGTTAAGTGGCGAAAATGGAGACACTGGATGGCGGCAACTGCGCAAGAAATCGGTTGGTTCTTCTGTCTTCATAAAAAATTTCGTGAGCGTGAAATTTCCCAATCGTGCTCTGGTGTTGTCTGAAACGCTTATGATTAGATTCGTCGATTCATCACCGCACATATGTCCTCCAGCAAAACAGATTATGTGTATCTGAAACACACATTAGATGTGCCTCCACTACAAAGATACATACTTTGAGGTTATTGATTGGGATTCACAAATGTATCACCGCACAGACAAGCATTGTCTGGAAGGATGTACCACTACAAAGCATTCCGTTCAAAAAGTACTTTTTGTGTGGCTAAAACACACAATAGGTACACAGTAATTACTAGGATTCATGCGTAGTGGGGTTTTACCGGGTTCATGGACGGGCAAATATATTCGAAAAATAGGGACACTCCATTTAGAATTTTATTTATATTTTTCGGAAGAGGAAAGCTGATAATAGGGCGTACCACGACCTCTCGCGCACATGCTCATTTTAATCAGCAAGGAAGGGGATTGGAACCTATGTTAATTGATCAGAAATTCAGAACTCGATGTGCATCCCCAACGCTTTCACGGATTGGGCTAAGCTGGCACTCCGGTTTAAAGCTTAGCAAAACAAGATTTTGTATTCAAGTCACTTCACATTTTCTAGCATGAAAATCAATTCAGAAATTTTGAAATGAGCAATGAATAAATATTTTTTCAAGGATGGAGACAGCACTGCAATGCTTCAACCAGGAAAAATGGAAATGTTATTCGTTGAAGCTGTTGACTTGGGAAAGAGAGTAAAAAGTGTGTCACTTCGTATAGGAGAGAAAAATGTGAAATGGAAGCTCGATAGAATTAAAGTGAAGAAGGGATTCTTCTCAAAAGAGGAATTTACTTTTGAATATGGAAGGTACAAGCATATTGTTTTGGGCATAAACACTTTGATTATAATCTTATAATTGTATATTATATTATATTATTATTATTAATGATTATAATCTTAAAAAACCTAACAAATAGGGGGCTCGATTCAGTTGCAAAAAATTCTAGAATGTCAGTTCTCTTTGGAAAAAAAGCTTGCTGTAATTTCCCAAAATAGTATAATACCATATATTTTAGCTTGGAAACATTTTTCAGTTTTTATGATTTTGGCATCCTACTGTTAATAATTTTACAGTGAGAACCTTCACTCTGAGTAATTTAGTATTCAATGGAATATGGATAATAATCCTCTGAGTGGTGTGAGTGTGAGTGACCTAGTGTATGAGTGAAAAAATGAATGAACTAAAAAGCAATCAGAGTTCTATTTCATTTCTCCATAAATAATTTTCAAATCAAATTCACAATTTAGATGGATTGAACCATCAACAACACCGAACAGCGAAATCAAACTTGATTTAACGAGTACGATATTGTCAGCATATCCACCATTAAGTCGAAGGAATTCACCGAATGACAACGCCATCGAAACTTATGAACTTAAAACAATTTTGAAAATAGTCAGTGACCCACAAGCTGTTGACTCTGAAAATTTTGACATGAAAAAGTCACTTCCAAGGATGGCTGTTAAATTGTATGGTACAAAAGAGTCAAGCAATCTGGAATTTTTTGACGGAAAGCTCGAAAGTTCAGGAGCAAATCATATTGCTGAAATGGAGGTACTAAAATGTTTTTTGCAGTTTCGGAAAATTTGATTCAACCTGTTGTTCGATATAACTTTAAGATTAATAGAAATAAAATACTACGATTCATACTGTAACAAAAAAATGCAACAAAATCACTATTGTTTGACAGTAATTTTAATTGGCGCTATTGAAAAAAAATCTGAATTGACCTTTTTTTTGCCAAATATGGGGTGTTGATGGAACGCACCGCAAAGGTGCGGTCGATCAACACCCCATATTTGGCATAAATCTTATCAACACGGCGTGTTTTTAACTTCGGAAATATGCAATTACTGCAAATGACCAGTAAATTTACTGCACTTTTGTCACAATGTGGTGTGCCTAAAGATGTAGAAGATGGTTGTAATATGCGGTATAGAGCCTTGCACAACGTGATCCAATTAAATTATTATTATATTTAAAATTAAAAAATATTATATTAAAATCATCTCAAAAGTTACTCTCAAATACTGAATCATCTGAAAGTGCAAATATATCATTCACTCATGTTGAGTTTAACAATATTTTGTTTGTTTTCATTTAGGTTCAGCCATTATCAAGTTTAGAAACGTTACTCAAGGTTGGAATTGGAATTGAGAGTTTCAAAGATAATCGTCTTAATACAATGAGTAATATTGATAAAATATCGTTGCTAAAAATAACAACCAGAAATAAAAAGACAAAGGAATATTTTAGGTGAATTGATTATTAAGTTAATGTACTTTCTTCCGTCTTTTATAAAATATTAATTACATCATATTACTTGTCTTTTGACTGGCATATTGGACGTAATGACTGCATTGACTTATTGACTATACCAAATATTACTTGATTTTACATACTGAAGCATAAAATATAACCATGGTTTTTTCCATTTTTAAGGCTCATTCAAACTGAGGATTTGAAGTCTTCCTAGGAAGATGTCTGAGACATCTACTGTAATTCGAGCTAATACTAAATTGAATCCAAAACTTGAGTTATTGGCTTGAGACAGCAAACAGTTTATTCTAAAAAATGTTATAGTTCCTCAAATTAAATTGTAATATGGACTTGCACTCATTTTCGTAAATATCCTTTTGTTTCATTTAGTAGCGCCATTTCACTATGATAAGCTTCTCAAACCATAACTTTAATTTGAACTACTTAGCTTTTCACCTGGCAAGACAATATTCGAAAATGCTGCTATACTCAACGGAGGAAAGATGAAAGAAACTGGTACAAACTGGATAGAACTTGTCCCAGGCCGTCCAAAGCAAGATGAATCCAAAGTACCATCGGTAAGTTTTTCTATCATCTGTCAATTATTTATCGATTTTAGTTTCATTTGGCAGGCGAACATCATCAATAACAGATTGACAGGTGGCTTTTGACAGGAAAGGATCAAACCTGCTTGTCCTTAACTTGATGATGTTTGTCATAGACTTTTTCCTAAAAATTTTGTATTTATAATATTGTATTGTATTCATTCTAAGTTTTTATATTTGACGTGTTATTTTTTGACTTGCCAACACCATTTGTCATTACATGAATTATTCTCCTTTCTTTACAGATAATCGACTTCACAATCAATATAAAGACTGGAAATCAAGACGAGGCTGGCACGAATGCTAATGTTTATATAATTCTTCATGGTGAAAGAAAAGGAATATCAACAGATAGTGGAAAGCGATGGTTACTGCCTGATTCTAGTGAACAAAATTTCACAAAAGGCTCGGAATCTAAATTTTTGATCAAGGGTGTCGACTTGGGTGCCTTGAAACAGGTAATTTTTGCTGTGTTGCATTATCCCGTTCGAAGAATACCTTTTTTACAGAAATATATCATTATTGAGATATATTTTTGACGAGTCACAGATTGAATTCGCTTATAAGTTTTCAAATCAAAAGTTATTAAACAAAAACAGTTTTATCAAGCATGGTCATTCTTTATGTCTTGAGGCGGTCCATATATGCTCTTGCTTGAAAAAATGAGTTGGATGAATAATCGCAACTTTCTTTTCTATAAATGTTGCCGTTCGAGTCACTTTTTCTCAAGTCTAACCAACCAAAGGTCTATGAGTGTGAGCGGGCCATTAGGGCGAAGTTGTGTAATTTGAAGAAGGTCATCATCGACAATGAAACCCTTTAATGTTTAGATGTTTATATTGTTTAGAATGATTAGAAATGAGGGAAAGTGTACATGAACATATGAACTTGATTCTATAGTGGTTAGTGGACACATTTGGACATTCTAAATAATTCAATGACATCACCATAATCCAACTCAATGCCAGTAAAAGAAAATTGAGATTTACAGTAATTCAGTTGATTTCAAGATTCGGAAGACTTGACATCGGCTTAATATTTCGTACCCCTGTTACAGATTATGTGACTCCAAAGCACGCTCTTGTAAAGTTATGTGCATATATTTATATACAATTTTGTATACAAAGCTTCTCTCGTGCAAGCTTCTCTGAAATTCCGAATTTTCGTTCCGCGGCCCTGTTTCCGTTTTCTTTCGCATATTGAAGAACTTGTTGTACCTTATATCCTGCTGTGTAACTGCGACGTGAAGCGGTCGGTACCATAATTTCACTCTTTTATAGTTTTGGTCAACTTGAATATAAATGGAAACGCAAATTTGAAAAAGTTTTCAACTTCAGTACACAAACAAATCCAACAACCATTTTAGTTGCTCGCACGAATTTGACGCCTGGCGCGAAATCAAGTCCGCTTGCAATGAAATTATTACGACGAATAATGCGAAGTTAAACAATGTTTTCTCTGGTTGACTTCCTTCTTACAACATGTGAATAATTTTGTAATCAAATTAACGTATTATAAACTTAAGTTTTGGGAAATGCAAAAATTCTCTTCTAACCCATCTAATTTATTTTAATATTTACTGACCTTCTTCTTGAGTAATTGTAGGATAACGAAAAACCGTACCATATCGGGAACATTTTGTTGTTAAAACGTATTTTGTTAAGTCTGGGTCACTGATGGATCGCGTCGATGAGACGCGATTAATCTGTGGCCCATGCTTCACAAAATAAAATTTTTGATTGGGTATTATTGAAGTGTTGTCCTTGACAAAAGGAAAATTGCAATAGGGTCGCGTCACCCTAATCCTTCTGTTCTTAAAAAGGCTTTTTTATTTGAACGAGGTTCGCTCTACCCAAGGTTGATGTCAGCTCCTTGAAGGAACAGACAGACTGGCGACTACTAATATGTAGTGTATTGAAATGGAAAACCGGCACCCACTCTCTAAAATGAAGAATTTTGTTGCTGGTATTACTCGTGAGCGATGTTGAACCCACCTGCCACGCATATTTGTTCTCTAATAAAAAAGATACAATATTTACAAAATAACTGCCCAACTGGTGATAATGAACGGAGTATAATATTCCATCGACGTTTTGAAATTTAAATTTACACTTTACCTTCACGTGTTGGGCATTTATTCTTGTTAATACTATGGAATTACCCGGTGGCCATCACTCGCCATTTGACTGCTTTTCAAATCGTGTTTTGTTTGTTAGGAGATTTTGCCTCTAGTAACAAAAAATTTCTCCAATATCTCGCTGAGATCGAGCCTTCTTTTGTCTAGTAAACATATGCATCCAAGGCGTATATATATATATATATATTATATATATATATATATATAAGGCTCGATCTCAGCGAGATATTGGAGAAATTTTTTGTTACTTTTGTGCACGGCGAGATATTGCCATAATTTTGATACAATGTGGCATTGTGATTCTGTGCTGTAGCAGCGGGGAATATTGTTTATACATCGTGTCGTTTCTATCGCTCTCCACAATAGCAAGCGGTGTTGTAGGACATGGAATAATAGGCTCACCCAGAGATAGTAGTTTATGTAGAATTAATTAATGTACACCTGGAGTAAGTTGAGACGAAGTTGTCAAGTTGCCTTCCCGCGGCGTTTTGATTTGTATGAGACATGTTCCTCTTATAGTCTATTTTGAGTATTTCAGAATTTTTGAAAGTGGTTTATTTATAAAAAATATATAAAAAAATAGTGTATATTTCTTTTGTTGCGATGAAATCATAAATTCATTATTTCATATTTACGATAAGCAGGTGTTTTCGGACTTGAAATATTTGTGTTTTTTCAAAAAAAAAAAAAAAAACTTTAGACTTCGACGTTAGAACAAAATTTATATATTTCTAACCAAATATCTGAAATATATTCTATAAATTCACAGCAAAAAATATATTATATTTTTTTTAACTTTTAGGCAAAATGATTTTTTTTTTAAATATTTGGAAAATGAAATCAATTTTAATCTAAATTGTAGAATAACAAAGACAATCAGAAATTTTATTTTGTCAAGCATGAGTCACAGTTGGACCGCGCCTTGACGGCGCGATCCTACAATGACCCATGCTTAACAAAACTTGTTTAGCCTAAATAAATTGAATTGGGCTATTTCAATGAAGCTTAAATTTTATTTTCAGTACCGGTACTCTAATATTATTTTCGCCCTTACATTGAATTCCAAATTCAACACAAGCACAAAAGGAGTTCCTACGGTTGTTTTGACAGAATATTCTGAGTATTGTTCCTGAATTATTTTATCCTCTTATTACAACTTCACTTTTAACAACAAGTATTATTCTTTTCAAATTACCAGGTCACTGTAGGTCATGATGGAAACGACGCGAAAATGGGATGGTTCTTGGATAGTATTGATGTAAAACCGTCCAATTCAAACATGACATATGTGTTTAAATGTAAAAAGTGAGTATCTTGTAATATATGTATTTGTATAATTTTGACAAAACGAGCACGTGCGGTCTCATTGAAAGGTTCGGGATTATGGATGTCTATCAAAAATCAATTGGCGACTGTCACAATACCTGACGAACCTAGACTACTATGCTTCAGCGAAAGTTTGGTTATTATATCTTGTAATATGTGGAATACGGTTCTGTTTTTGTTGTTTCACTCATATTAAACGAAGGTTCCAATTCTTGCTACAATGTATTTTCATTTTGTTCCAGGTGGCTGGCAAACCTCGAAGACGACACATTCATTGAACGAACTTTAGATTTACACGAAGTACTCTCTCCAGAAACCATTCCGAAGCGACCAATATCTCCTCACGAAGCCACTCACGACAATGATGAAGGTACTCACTCAGGCCCTCGAAGTCCCACGACCGAAACTCTTCACGGATCGTCAAAGAGTGGAGAAAATAGTCCTCGCGATGGTGACGCTGTATAAAACTGTGGTGCGTATTATACCTCAAGTTGAGTGGATTTCATTCTGTTGAGTATATTACTCTAATGAAATAAATTACACAAAAATAGCCGTTTAGTAAGTCACTGCTCAGGAAGCGTGTGAAATATTTTTGATATTTTATCACAATTTGTACGATTACTATAAAGAATTTTTCAAACAGGCTGTTGAAAAAAGATTAATTATTTCTTGTATTCTAGTGTTAAACAAGCTTTGACTAAAGTCAGTGTGTGACCGTAACATCTATGGATCATGCGGGATCAGACAAATCTCGCGTCACTGAAAATAGAATGAACGTATTTTACTCATCTTTATGTATATTTCCGCGTATTTGCACTTTTTTTGCTTTTTTTAAACATTAATCATATTCTTTTGTATATATTTTATTGAGTACTCTGATTTATAATTACACATTTTATATACTTCCAAACACAGTAGCAAAAGTACAGTAAATCCACTGTTTTTAAGCAGTAATTGCATATTTCTAAAATTGAAAATACAACCTTGTTGCTGAAACTTATGTCATTTACGGGCTGATAATGGACCGTGTTCCATCAACAATCCATAATTGGCCGAAAAGTCAATTTTATAATTTTAATTCAATATCACCTAGTGAAATTACTGTCAAACAACGGCGTATTTACTGCATTTTTATTACAGTGAAGCCTGTCTTATCTACAGGGAAATGTCAGTGTTAATTCGATACTAGCGTCGCTTAGTGTTTTTCTGTGGACATGAGTTTTTCTACAAAATTAAAATAATAACCCGCCTGATTCTATTGGTAATTTACTTTGATTTAAGATAAATGTGTTTGTTATCCTTGTGCTTTGTCGTCATTCACTTCAAATTAAAGTCCATTTTTGAGTGGTCAATCTGCGGACCATACCATTAGATAAATTGAGATTAGTCCGAAAATAAATATGTCTCTGAGTGGCAACCATACATAAATATGACATATTCAGCAGTTCATAACTTAACAAACAAAGATGTTATATCTAATACCTCATTTTTATATTTTTGATTCAAAGAAAATGAGTGACATGGGAAACTGAATGATATGAAATCGCAGATGTTTATGACGTCATCAATCTTTTTTTAGATTTTTGAGTTTTATCATGAATGGATTACTTGTACTCCCCTTCCCGTGAGTGGCAATTGTTTGCATGTAAGATCCCATTCATTCAACTGAATAATTATTCTTTATACTCAGATATGCATGTGAATCCGTATTTTCAGGAATATTGGACAATATCAAGCCAAGCATGAGCCACAGATAGACCGTGCCTAATCGTCGCGGTCAATCTGTGACCCATGCTCAACAAAATGTCACTGTATATATTATGCCATGACATCTAGTTTATTTATATACGTGCATTGTTACGAAGTAAAATTTCCGATTCACAACGCAAACAAAAACCAACTTTCGTCTAAAAAAAATTAGTGAGTTTTTAGATTCTCACCCAAAAATGACGGGAATCAATTTATTATTCTTCTGCGGAAAATAACTCCAATAAATTGTAAAGTTCATATGTATGTGGTCATTCCACTGTATTCTATCAATTTCGTCTTGTTTTTTATATTTATAGATACTTTTTGAGAGTAGTGCATATTTAAATATGATTATTGAATAAGTTTATATATATAAGAATTAGTATTATTATTTATGATGTATTATTGTACAAAATGAACAAATAAAAGTTAAAACTTCATCAATGTTCTGGAACGCAAATATGGTACTATGTGTAAGTATGTATCTCTACGGCATTCACTACATTCCACTCTAGTCTGAGCACTAGCGCTCCTCTCCTCACCCAGAAACATTGCTTTTTGTGATGGTTCATTTTACTTGTCAACACGATGTTATTCTTCATAACATATTCGACAAAATACTGTTCAAATGTGCGCTTTTCAATGCGGATTTCGTGCAAGGCCATTATATTCACTAAATTCCACTCTAGTCTGAACACTTGCGCTTCTCTTCTCACTCAAAAAACATTGCTTTTTGTAATAGGTTCGTTTTACTTGTCAACACGAAGTTACTCTTCATAGCATATTAGACAAATTACTGTTCGAATCATGTGCACTTTTCCAATACGAATTGCGGACAAGCCCAATCGAAATATTTTAGTAGAAACATGTTTTGTTAAGTATGGGCCACTGATGTATCGCGCCACGAGAGTAGAGGTGGAGCATTGGCGTAATTGGACTCTTGGGGGGGGGGGGGGAATCTGAAACTACTAATCTTATCGCATATTAAAATTAAAACTGTCCAAAATTCGGCGAAAGTATTTTCACAAATGATATTTCATGAATCGAAAATACGTAAATATTGAAAAGGATTGCGCACAAGAGGCGCGCGAAAATTTTTTGGTGTTTCCGATGTTTTAAAGCGAAACAAATACTTAAAATGGTCATCACTAGAGTATTTAGGAGGCACGTTCCATTCATGTCCATCTCGCCGATCGCAGGAAAGCCTATTAAGTGTTATAAAACGTAGGACACCAAAAATTAATGTGTACCTCACGCAGTCGTCACTTTCAGTACAAGTCCTATACCATTTTCAATAGCGATGAGCTAACCGGGCACCCCTATACTTGACTGGCTGTTTATGATATGTTTATAGATAGACGCATTACAACAGTAGCGTACCGTTAGCTAACTTGGAGTCTTCGAGAACATGTGACGCTGTTAAAGAAGACTTCTGTCAAAATATATTTTAAAATGAATGAAAGGCATACGTATACAATTTAATTGAAATAAACTTCTGCAGGAAAAAGTATTCTTCCATGCTCTCATATCCAAACGAAATAGACTGAAATCAGTTATTGCATACGAGCGACATGAGTTTGCTATGTAGGCTACGGGCTCCTGGATATAACAGCTAGGAATATATTGCCAAAATATCGTTTGTTAAGTATGAGTCACTGATGGAGCTCGCCGTCTATGCACGGTTCGTCTGTGGATCATGCTTGGCAAAATTAAATTTATAACTGTGTATTGCCTTCTGCCTCATACAAATGGAACGGATACGACTAATAAATTAAAATATCTAATTAGTAATATCTATTTCAATTAACTATATGCTTTTGATTTATCACGTGACGCTAATTATGGGTACGTTTGCGGAAGTATACACAATCCAACCAATTTAATGATACGCAATCATGCACGCTTGAATGAAGTTCAATGATGTGTAGCCATGCAAACAACTTACCACAATAGCAAAAGTGTCTCGATACCACGGGTTACGCTTACCGCAGTTCATAGAACTGCATCTCAGTCAAGGGACTGAGAAAAACCGGTAGGCGAGAGCTCAACAAATGCTTAAAATAGCGACTAGAAATTGAGGCGTGATTAAGCGAAGCATTTCTAGTGCATTTGAACAACACCAGCGCTGTTTTATGTTTTCTATACAAGTAACAAATGCATTCTCAGATTACCATGTTCCTGAGCCTGCCCGGCCTTTTCAATTGTATTACTAATGCTCTCAATGAAAGATGGTGAGTTGCTAGAGGTTTACACATGCTATCTTTTGCCGATGGTATCAATATTCAAAATTGCCGATACTAACCGATATCAATACCGATACTGTACTGGAATTAATATAGAAACTGAAAGTATAGATTCGTGCAGAAAACATTCAAAATTACAAGCCTATGATCGCTCGCGCGTATTTGTAACAATTCATATATCTCCTTTATTAGGATGTTGATACCCCTGCCACAGGGGAAAACGAAGATCATTGCTTCATAATTTTAATGTTCTCTGGATCATGTTTGAAACAGCGAATTTATGTTTTGTTATGTTGTCATCTTAGTCAAAGGATTGTTTGAGTTGGCAGGTAACCTTGTATCTCTGAACGGGATTCGAATAACGCTGAACTTAGTGGCTTTGTTTCGAGGGCGAGGAATAACTCCTGTTTATAAATTGCTTTCCAATGCGACTAAACATTCTGTGTATCGATAAAGGAACTTCGCGGCAAGACAAGACGCAGCGTTGAAATAGTACACTACATTGTTGTTGTAGAAAGTAGGCGGAGCTAGACAGGCTATCAGTGATCAGCTTATTTGAAGACAGACTGTTATTAAGATATATACGAATTCTTATTTAACCCTCTTGCTGCTACACTAAAATTCATAAACGGTAAGTTCCTGCGAACATTCGACAAGGGTACGAATTGACCAACACCGCTTTTGTCAAGGTACAAGTTGACCGCCATCCCATCGATGAATGATGATGGATATGACTTTCCGAAATATTAGATTTGCAATATTCTGGTAGAAGGTTAAAAATTACTTTTGATTCGAATATTCGATTTGCTAACATGTTCGATTTTGAATACAAAAATATTCGATTTTGGAAATGTTTTGAAAATGTTCTGAACGACTAAGGACCCGGATATTACATTGTATACATTTCGATTTTGTCCATGACTCATACTTTACTAAACGTTGTTTTGACTATCAAACCACAACATTATCGTCTTCGTGCGGCGTGGTATTTGATTTTCGCTGCGTAGCCTATATAAGCAGTACTGGGCCTTTGCTGTTTTAGTCGTTTATATTGTTTTGCTGCTAAGCTCGACAAGAACGCTATGTTGGTTTGAATGAAAATTTTAGTTTAAGCTTAAGCCACCGACAGAACGCGCCTTATTCGCGTGACTCATACTTAACAAACTAACTTAGGACACAATTTCTGTAATTGGTTGAGAAGACTAACCTTCGGCATCAACTTAAACGGTCTGGCTATTTGGTGGTTGGCAAACACATGCGGCTCGAGCTTAGAATCAACTGTTATAAACCTTTAACGGGATTATGGGGATCTATTTAAAAAATAAAATAAAACCTTAAAAGCTATTATTAAAAGTATAATTCACACATTTTCTTGTGCGACGTACGAAGCGACAGAAAAATCAGAGAATTATATTGCATGATTTTGAGGTTGCCCAGGACTGACACCACGGACTATGCCTTACAACTTCTTGTAAAAAAGTTTTTCTCTCAGGTTACTGTTGCGTGTGTTTCATTTTATGTAGTCTCTTTCCAGTTTTATGGTTCCTAGATAGTTCCTTCCCAGGACAGCTGACTTGAAGCCATTTTCTGATTGAAAGCACATTCACGTGTTTTTGTTAAAAAATATGCATATACTCACAGAATTATGGCATGTACTTACAGAATTTTCCCCATTTTCCGTGTGTTTGAAGTGCGGGTAGGGTGGAAGCACAAAATATTTGAATTTTTTAGTGCCAAACTACAAAATAAATTATTCTTCATTCGAGTCAGAATTTATTTGTTCGGATGTGTGAATTGAAAATAAGTTACCTCTGATGATTTGCATATATCATTATTAGTGAAGTGGTGAATCGATTTTTTGATTCTGATAATTGGGACAAATATAAATTGAAAACAACAGTAATTTGCTAATGCTATTTATGTGAAATTAGTGATTTAATTTGGCTCAAACAAATTATCCGAATTGATTCAAATTTTGATTGATTTGCTTTGCCAAGTGTCTTAAGTGTGGGGCGAGGAAAATTGTTTTTTCGCAAAAATGATTCATTTTAAAATATTCTCCTTTACAGCCATACAACCTTTATTGTTCGTTTCTCCCACGTAGCCAGCCTACTTTAAAAGAATGTGGAATGTCAAGTCCTAGCCTGTCTCGCGAATAGTAAACATATTCCTGGAATATACCACATCGAAATTGCGTTTCAAACTTATATCGTCATGCTATGTTTTGTTAAGCATGAGTCAATGATGGAGCGCGCCGCCAAAGCGCGGTAAATTTGTGGTCCATACTTGTAATATGTTGATTTGTTTGCACGTAGATTCTCAAACGTCCTTAAAGGTAGTAAAAACTGTTATTACTGTAATTGAGCAAGGTTTGATACTTTGATAAATCGGGCAAGTATTTTTATTCTTTTGTGTTGTCATCAAATGAAAGACCCTTTTGTGTCTGCGTAAAAAGTTGAGCGACAACAAAGCATGGACCACCAGTCACACGACGCTGTTTTCGTCAGGCTCATGCCGATG
Source organism: Styela plicata (assembly GCA_963675895.2). Lineage (NCBI taxonomy): Eukaryota > Metazoa > Chordata > Ascidiacea > Stolidobranchia > Styelidae > Styela > Styela plicata. The sequence continues at coordinate 12,077,863 of OZ023153.1, forward strand.
ATTCATCTATTCCGAAGTATATAACGTGAATTGCTTAAACAGTCACACGCGAAGGGCAAATACACGCCTGTGTTTCAAGTTCGACTAGCGCGTACTTATGAAAATGGAATTGAAAGGACCATAGAGGTAGTACAGAAATTTATACGAATTAAATTGAGAGAATGGCTCAGGTATATATTATTTTGTATATACATAGTCATGTAGATCATATCTAGAGCTGAAAGAACGTCTTGTTTTGAATGTATATTCAGGTCAAGGATAAAGGTAGCGAATAAAGTATATATGGCTCGTGCACCTTCGTTATAATTTGGATTTAAACAGTAAACCCTTGAAGGGCAAAGGTGTTTTTTCTTAATAGTAGTTTATATGCGGATTTAATTTATGATGTAAATACACTCGTTTTGCGAAATTCTGGGCAGTTTTGGCGGTTGGCAGGTAATAGTTGTCGGAACATAAATATACAAAGATTCAAACTGAATCGTTGAGCGGATTGCTGGGTTAATCATAGTTGTCGGTTTGTTTCCGCGTTGCTTAATGCAAGTTCAGCACACAAAGGCTTGGTGTGCTGAATTCACAAATTGCAGATTACTATCGTCGATAAGTAACCTGATATATTCGCAATTCTGTGTGTTAACTTGCACCGGAAACAAGCTTGTTTTATGGGCTTAGTAGAACGTTAAACCAGTAGCCTACCGGCGCAGCGAATATATTTTTCCCCTCCAGATTTTCGACAAAATAGTGTATTTTGACGTTACGTGCGCATGAGTCCTGTAGGAACTACTTCAACCTCCTAGTCTAAAAATTTCGCATAAAATTTTTATCAATTGTGTCTAGCGCCAACAAAGTGTGATGCAAATGCTTCGTAAAAAAATTGTAAAGATAAAATAATGATGGGGGATAAATGTTTGATTGTCAGATTTTGGAGTGGAAATGGGGACTGTGTGCAAGAAATGCTTGTTTTTGTCGGGGTAAAATAGCCAAAAGTATCGAAAATGACATTAAGGGTCTGAAACTGAATTAATATTGCAAATAACTAATTCGCCACGAAGGAGCGCGAAGAATTTTCATCCATCAAAAAAAATTATTAGAATAGAATTCGATTAAAATACGAAATTCGATTTTAGGAGCCAACTTCTGTCGCACAGAAAACACTTCAATTATGGCTACTTGAAGTAGCCTATTTCAAGAAAAAATGCAGTTTCAAGCACGAATCATAGATGGATCGGTTCTCAGCATCGCGATCCATCTGTGGTCTGTGGTCATGCTTGCCAGCACCTAATGTGTTTCTAAAATTTATATAACCATTCAGTATTGTATTGCATCTTAAATCAGTTTTGAATGTTCAAAAAAGACACTATGGGAATTCCAAAACAATCAGTCTACTTTGTTTTTCAGATTTTGTTATGATTCAGATGTATTTCATAAGTTACGTAACACATATACTATTGCTTGTCATTGCTGGACTGAGCGATGTCGAATGTGCAGCTCCAGGTAACTTTATTTAGGCCAACATATTTGCCCGAACCTGGACAAAAATTATTTATTAATATTTATTTTCTTATGGTCTTTTTAAAGGGCAAGAAAAAGCGGTATATGGTTGGTCTTACTATCGGCCGGGGCAGATTTTGTGCTCGTGCTACGTGCTCTGCCGTATGAGTAGTCGTTATGCTTGCTTCATATTAGGCACTGCTTCCTGTCTTGCAATGCGTCATATATGTATTACCTAATCTAAGAGCGTGATACCCCCTCCCCCACCCCCAGTCAGGAAAAAATACTCTTGAATTATGTGCTGTCAAGTATGAAACATATGTGGGAAAATATTAAGATTGTTTACGATTCTCAAATCGGAAATACGATTCTTTAGAAAGAATTATTCTCGGAAATTCTTTTATTCACGATTCGATTCGACAAAGACAAAAAATTATTCGAAACTTGCATCCCTAATGGTGATGATCGTCGGAGAAAGAAATATTACAAGTGAAGAAGAGTGATATAATCATACAGAGAAAAATTGAAACCATATATGATATGTTAGGTATGTGTCACTGATGAAACACACCGACGAGGCACAGGCCATCAGTTACACAAGCTTTACAGTAAAACTTTTCCCATCTGGTGCGGTCATCTGAGTCAACTCACCGTCGTCGCCAACTTACAATACAGCATAAAAGTACTGAAGTACTGATGGGACAACAAATATTTAATACATGTTCCTAATCTAATTTTTATCGCAGCGCAAATGGCAGCACCCACAATAAGTCTGTTGAAAGCCTCTTCTTTCCAAGTGAATTTTGCGTCCGTGGCGTCGTCAACTAGATATCACGTCACCGTTGTACCAAGATACAACTCCGCCTTGACGAAATCTTTGCAAACGACGACCACTTCCCTGGATGTTTCTGTGAGTTTTTTATTACTACGGTTTGAGACAGTTTTGTAAAATGTATTCTCCAGTTGCAGTTGAGTTTCTTGATCAACTTCCAGCGCTGTAGGTACAGGGTTGAGAGTTGCTCTAAAATATTTTCGTCCTTTCCGACTTTGCTTAGAGCGAATTTTAATAACAGAACTTCTGGTAGGTTACTTCAGTACGCTATTGACAATGCACTTTGTATACTTGGTCATTTTTTTTTTAAATAAGCGCTCATAGGTCAAAAACTCTTGGGCGCCATATGGCTCTAAATTACCTAATAGGAACATATAGTTTTCTTCCAGGTATGTAACATATATAAATCGCACAGAATTTTTGTCACATTCATATTTATGACACGGGGGTCATAAATCTGCCTATTTTCAAATTACTCAGCGCAGTCGCTCATATACTAACCATTTAACCATGATCATGTCGAATATTATCGTTCTTATGGGTGATAAAAAAATACATAGTCCTCATTTATATCACAATTTTTATTCAGGATCTGGTCGACAGCACTTTGTACAACGTCAGCGTCCGGGCAGAAAATTCAGCTGGCGAAATTGGAATTGACAGTACAATAACATCAGTCCAAACAAGTAGATAATCGTTCATTTTTGATTCGATTTCGGGTAGAATGTAGATGGGCCGTATAGGTCAATGCTGACAAATTTTGTTTTGCCACATACGTATCGTTAGAGAAACCCATTCCTTTGGAATTCGAATTTGATTCGGATACCTTTTTCGAATCGAAGCGAATCACTTATTTCATATAAATAACCAATATCCTATTCTTACATTTTTATAGCCACATCTTGGAGTGGATCACCCTGACTAAGGCACTGTTCTAGTGGCCACTTATACGTGAACAGGATTTAAAGTTGTTGGAAAGATATGATCTTTCTTGTTCGGCTTAGCCTACCTTAGTTGTTACAACCTGGGCTGAGGTGTGGGCATTGATTAACGAGCCGGACTCGTACCTGAGATATCCAACCTGCAATACCAACATGCTAACCATCACACCCACAATATGTCAAAGTGCTTCCATTAGAGATGGGCCGATGTATCGGTATCGGAATCGGTATCGGCAAGTATAGGCGATTCTTGAAGTATCGGTACTGGTATCGGAAAATTTTCATCACCGATACCGCCGATACCAAAACCGATACCGATACCGGATACTTCTTTACAACGGAGCGTACGAATACGCTTTATTTACTGATAATAAATGGAAAGACCAGACATTCCATTGCTCTGAAAAATAATTAAAACGGGGTATGCCTCGCGTGAACAATTTTCTTTGGACGCAGCTCCGTACATTTTCCAATCAAACAGAAGGGTTTGCTATGAAAGCTACTGCAGAGGTCATGTTTCTTTTTTGCGTTTGTGTGCTGAACGCATTTGAACACGATTAACGCAAAGCAATGTGGGCGTGTTTTGCCGTTTTTACTTTATTGCTCGAAACGTAATGCAACGCATCGGTAAGACAACTTCACGTGAACATTTGCACTTTGGACCCATGTATCCTTGAACGCAGCAACAATTCAATATACCATAACAAGGGCATAAGTATGTGGATACAAAATGCCTTTTAACATATTTAACAAAGTACTCGGTATCGGTATCGGAATATAAATTACGAAGGTGGTATCGGTACTTGTATCGGTATCGGCGAAAATTTTGGTATCGGCCCATCTCTAGTTTCCATCATAAAAACTAGGAAATTTATAATTACGAATTACTGACACTGAGAGCTGCCTTTTAGTTTTTTGACTACAAAGTGCATTCGATTTGGATCAAATTCAAAATCGATTGCATTTTGTCTTCAAAATGAAACGTCCATTTATTTTATTTATTTTTATTCATTTTTTCTATCAACGATCCACGACACGTTTAAACTGACTTGAGGAACAAGATTAGGGTCGGCCCTACGAATGATCACGTCATAGTAGCTGAATTCCATTGATTCAAGTATCATCAGAATATCGGCAATGATAATAAGAGAAGTGACCAATAGGATCACATGTACTTGGTGACCATCAGACATCAAGGCAGTTGATGTGAAAGTGACAATTCCATGCACGCTAGTGTCGACAGGTCCATGATATGTTTTTTAATCTGAAAATGCCGATGTAGTGTCTCAAACAAAGAAGCTAAGAAAATTGCAACGAGAGAGATTTTTCCTTCCAAGATATTCACAACTGGGCCGCCATAGAAACATCATAACATATCATGATTTTACCTGACTCGTGGATATATTTTGTAGGCTTCTACAATACTGCCCCACGAAACTCGTTGCATTGCTTCCTTCTTGCTTCAAACAATATCTCAGATTCGTAGCTGTGAAACGCTGGTACTAATACCATGGGGGGACATTTTATTTTTTGATGGTTAGCTAAAAAAATCGGTATCACAGTTGCCCACAACACACACAGGACCATGCACCCATGGCATAGGACATGGTTATTCAGCTGGCAGACCGCGGTTCAGATCTTCAAATGCTCTTGTCCGGAATGCGCGACATTTTCAAACTATTAAGGCTCTCGCTCTAAAGCGAAAGTGTTGCTGAAATTCTACGTTTATCATTATTATTAAGCCTTTCGCTCTTGAGGTTCGTTTTTTATTAATATTATTTTCATTATTATGCTATTTGGCTCTGGCTACATATGTCCAGATCAGTGGTTCTTAACCTTTCCTCCGTCATGCCCCCCTTAAGTAATGGTCCATTGTTTCACGCCTCCCTAACTTAGCATTAACAGCAAATGCAATTTTGTACATTTATTAATAACACATCAACGATATCAGTGAGACACTTTGCACTGCTTCTTCTGCTTCTACTATATCTTTTATGCGCAGTTTAATATCAGAAAACGCACACCGCAAGTCTTCTTCAACTACCAGCCTGTTCATGTACTTGGTTTTTATAGCAACCAGTGCTGAAAATGCAGCTTCGCAAAGATACGTGGATCCAAACATAATTAGAATCCGAAGTGCCTGAGCTGAGATAAGAGGGTAGACATGTTTTATGAGAGACTCTCCGATGGTACGGTTCATCTTACTCTTTGCAATTCAAAATCATGTAAAGATATGGTTTGAGACTGATTTGATACTGTCCAAGGTGTATATTTGATTTCTTTGGATTATAGCGGTAGTATGCATGGCCTGATTTATATCATGAAAGGTGAACTTTGATTTTTGCATCTTTTAGAAAATGTATGAGTACTCATGGAAGATCCAGTGATGACAGTGATCAAGGTCAGGCGAAAGCCTTCGCAGTTCTGTGTACACAATTCTAGTTATTATTATTCTTTTTGGCTCTGGCATCAAAGCTGCAAGGTCTAATGATCTAAAATCTTAGTCAAAAGGTTTGCATGGCTGAAAACTTTTTATTCCATATTTTTTATCCAAGTTTGGGAGTCTCTCTATGCAAGGATTCTAGATTTCCCGTCAAAATTCAACCAAAACACTTTTTCTGGAATTTGAAATAGGTTTTTGCTTGGAAGCATTGAGCGTGTTCTGTGTGTGTTGGGTTATTGTCAAAGATCCGATGATGGAATTATGCTGCACAGATTCTTGGCTTATATCATTGCTTTCACGATATAGGAGCTGCAAATTGGCCAGCTTTGGCAGTTTGTTGATGTGATCACAGAGCTTAAATTCGTTTTATTTTTGTTATTTGAAATGAAACATTGTTTGTACTCGGAGACGTATGGCTAAGTTCAGAGACTTTTAAAATCCTTGAGACAATATTTAAAAATTTTGGGTGCGACCGCACTTTATGTTAGTATCGTGTATGGTCCATTAATGAATTCTCAACTTGCCTAAAACGGGTTAGGATAAATTTCAAGATCAATTCGACATTTCTTGTACAAAAATTGTTGAAGTATATATAGTGGCCCATGGCCCGTACATATATCATTGGATAGATCGAAGAGGGTGCAAAGATGGGCTCTGTTATTGATTCGTCACATTCCTGCGATGAATAAACCAAATATAATTTCAAGACACCATACCTTGTCTGTTTCATGTATGGCCTAAGTATATACCATTGGATAGATCAAAGAAGAGTGTAAAACTGCGCTTCACTGCTGAATTGACACAGTCCTAAGATGAATAATCCCAATATAATTTCAAGACTTGACACCTTGTTTGTCCCATGCATGGGCCCCGCATATGTCATTGGGTGGATCAAAAAGACTTTGCATATAGAGCGAATTCCATTAAAAAATACATCGTGGAATTTTTGGTATTTTATGACGTCATAGGTGTCTGTGGACGTAGAGTGAAGCAAACAAGCGGTCAATCGTTTCAGTATCACATCTCTTAAGAACTCTCTCACTACAGACTCTACTGTTATCATTCAGTTTTCTATGGAATATTTCCTGTTCCGTCGAACAGGTCATGGATGAAATTAGTGACCCATGACCGTATAATAATAAATTTCGTCGCTAGAGGCGACACAACTCGTCCTTGTTAAAACATAAAAACTACTATATTAGCGCTTTTAGTTGTATTCTTAGTTTTCTTACTGATCTTTTGAACTGCATGAAATGCTATTTGTAAAGTGCATTATTATTTAATAGGGAAAATCCTGTCTGGGATGCATTGTATATAGCTTTATACCATTCCCCGACCCCTTTTTAGAGTGATTTATTTCATGACAGTGGTAACCATAGTCTCATGAGAGTATGTTGAGTGAGTTGCCACTCTCATTGGGTTGCTTACAATTCCCTAACCCTGTATGCACCTTTTAGTGCCTGGGCCTCCTACTCTTAATGTTGGCAATACGTTTCCGAATGGTGCCTTTGTATACTTCGAGGCAAGAAATTTGCCCAGAGTTTCACAGTGGAGATTGGAATATCGTGAAAAGGGAAGTAGCGTGGCAACGACTGCCGATGGAGGATATTATGCTCTCTGGTGAGAAAACAGGTTTAACAGTAATAATTTAGCTTATTAAGCGAAAAATTTTGTTATAATTGTTGATAAAGTATCAGCTTATGTACTTATTTTGGGATAATTTCCGTTTGTTTCCACAATAAAACTATAGCATAATTTTGAATTTGCATCATAAAATAAGGATCCTTGCATAACTTGCATAAAATTTTATGAGGCAAGAGTCTACACCTTAGCTGAGCAATATGTTAGTAAAATTTACCAGCCTTGTTTAACAACTTTTTCTATCAATATAATATTTAGATGTGATTTTTCTGTTGATGCGGATTATCGAATAGAAGAGTTAAGGCTTAGAAAGTGATTGAAAGTATCTTTGCTATTGTACTGTTCTTTGCTATTGTAGGTTTTCTGATCTCAATGGGAACACTGAATATGAAATCCGGGGAAGAGCCCTGCAAATAAACGGAACCTCAAACCTTTCAGAAAGCGAAGTCGATTTTTCAGATTGGAAAACGATTAAAACTGGCAAGTACTTCTTTCACATGTAAATTGTATTTTGTTAAGTACGCAAAATCGGGAACTTGTCCAGCAAAACAGACTCATTGGAACAAGTTTCCTATCAACTGCTCAATACATCACAATGTGGCAGTAAGATTACCGCTTTTACTTGGTGATATTGAAATTAAGCTAAGTTATCGACTTTTTGGCCAAATATAGGCTGTTGGTGGAACGCACCGCCTCACGGGTATCTGTAGCATGTAACAGATACAAAGTTTCTACATGTAGATCCGTGCCCAACGGTTGTCGCTGGGTCACTGATGGATCGCGTCGATTAGAATGAGAAAGGCCTATAGCTCAAAATGAGACAGGCTTACAGCTATGTTAAACAATGAAGACAACCATTTAAAAAGCTTCAATCACGTTTTCAGGCGTCGGTCGCACTTAATCCGAGTATTTTACATCTGGATTTATCCATAAAAATCATATTTTATCCCTATTTCAGATACTCTCTCAGTGTTTGGTCGAGTTGTTCTGACAGATATATCCTATACCGATGCATATTCAAATCAATTCACTTCAGAATGGAATTCCACCCTGGTGAAGATCGAAGCGGCTTATTCGTCGGTTAACAGCGTTTTGTCTGTCACTATCATAAGGATTGAGGATGACGACGGAAATCCGTTGGTTTTCTACCAACTTCGTGTCAGCGAACAATCTCTTTCGTCTTCTATTGATTATACAATCAGTGACTCGTCATTTTCAGATTCATTTGTGAACAATGGAGGTTTGTTTTTTGTTTCTTTTCTCTATGATCATTCATTTGAGTGAATTGAGTGACTCATTTCAATAGTTTAAATGAGTGGTCACTTGTTTGAGTGGGGTGAGGAAATACAGTAATTCTTTTAAACATGTTAAGTGAGTAATATTACTCATATGATCCGGGGTGCATGAGCTTGGTGACTCATGAGAGTGATTAAGGGAGGGGTCTCTTGAGGTTCGGGGGTAATCTTTCTGAGGCTTTCATTGGGATTTTTTGGATCCCTAATATATAATTTTATTTCATCTTTGGTGCAACCCATAGTACAAGTTCAGTCTGTCATTCGATCCGATTAGATTTAGTGAGAGGGTAATTGAATCTAACATTTTTATTAAAAAATACATTAGATCCCCAGCAACAGCAACGAATACCTAAAAAAATATGTCTTGACAACAATTTATCGCGATCACAACTGGGAATATCTATATTTGGTGAAATCACCAAATATGGATATGAAGATGTACAAAGTGTCAATTTTGACTTGACTGTAAGACTCTGTTCAAAATATAAGAGCTGTTCTAATACTTCGATACTGGGGACAATTCTAAATCATGTATTATGAATACGTCTTGTTACCCGTATCGCTACCAAGTATGTCTATGTCGCAAAAACCATCGGTGGTACAAACTTGACAATACGCTACTGTTTGAGTTAACTACACGCTGGTAAAAATAATAATTTTGTTTAATTTTATTGTTCTTCCTTATTACACTTGGCGTTTATCATTCTGTTGTGTTTATGCACTCTTCCGCCCCAAAATTGTCATTCGTTTGAGAAAAAGATGCAGCATTTGAATCATTCCGGTGTTGTCGTTTCTCTAAAAATAGAATATTGCAATAACAACACCCATCCTTCCGCAAACCTTTGTGTTCTCATGATTCTTGTCTGTTATTGCGCTGCCGAGGCAGTAACCTAGCAAAATAGAACCCATGACGTATACTGGTTAGCTTAGTTCGACGAGTCGGTACGACCAATCGTCGAGCACATATTCGAATTCGCGTGGCGTGGGTAAATATAGTTCATATCGGAAGAGTAAAATAGCTGGAAATTATACACCGACAGGAAGGATCAAATAACCATCGGATACGGTTTCTTCCACTAATCATATCGGTACATTGGAAATTAAATAAAAAGTATGTTGTCGACCTCGATTCTTGCATTAGTAACTGCGTGGAAGTTCGTGGTTTATCGAATGCGTGGGCAATATTCTCGACTTTCCTCTCACATAGAATGATGTTGATATTCATACGTTATAGGGTATGACGCAAAACTAGAGGGGGTCAAACGATACATGTAATATATCCCACTTGGGACTAGCATCGAACTATCAATCTACGGGGAGGTAAAATCACACCTGCCAGAAGGGTCTGCGCTGTTCTTGACTTCAGTTTGACTCAGATGCTATCATTTCGTGAAGTTAATCATATATCATTTCTGCAATGTTTATTTCAGATGAATCTGCAGGAACACCTCGTATTACAATCACCGATGATAAGTACAAACTGAAGTATGATCCCGTTACGTCTACATGTTCGAAATTAGTCGACAGATATTTGATTATTGCTCCAGAAAATCAAGCAACCTTCGAAGTTTTTTTAAACACCAATCCTCCTGACGAATCATCTCCGGATGAAAGCAGCTCACTCAAGATAACTGACACAGGTAACACGGAAGAATTGCTAACGCACACAGTGTCACTAGCCTAGTCAGTGTTGCCGTGACTACTGTGTTAGCTACATAGTAATAAAATTACAATAAAATGATTGCTTATTGACAGTAGTTTTATTCGGGGATATTGAAATAAACCACAAAATGGACTTATTGGTCAGTTAAGGGTTGTTGATGGAACGCATCGCTTAGGTGCGTTCCGCTTAACGCACCGTTATTTTTTATCGTGATTTGCAAGAAGAATGCTGTATTTCGGCAATTTTTTTGGCCTGTTCCGCACAATATGACAAAAACATACCGTTTTGAGTCATTCCAGTTAGTATTAATCGATGCAGCCTCGGTATCAAAGAAAGTTCTTGTTCTAAATAAAGACTAATAAATAACACGATCAATTTTGCAAAAGATGGTCGAATTTTCATACTTTAAGGGAAAATGCAATCGAAGTATTTCGAATTTTGCTAAATTTATGCCCTCAAAGATGAAGTGTGAAGTAGACTACATTAACGGTAACTCAGTTGACGGTAAATTCGTTATCATAGCTTTATTTATTTTAAAAACGGGAACAAATTGCAATGGTGAATATAACATAATGAATATTTATATAAAAAATTGGCGATTCGATCCATTTTGAAAAAATGCTAACGTGAGCGTTTGTGCTTACGATATGACGTCATATCTATTTGATGAGCAAAACATTATGTCTCATCTTCCAAGAATAATCTTGGTTACGCCACTAACTCATATTCATTTTTTTCTTCTTTCAGATTTGCGACTAGACAATGGCGACAAGGTCCCCCATACCATTACAGCTAATACAGTGCTTGGATTTGTTCCCAAATTTCTCGTAAAAGATTGCTTGAAAACTCAACCTGCTAACAATACCGACTCTTCATATCATCAGTTTTTGTGGGCAAAAGATAACAACCCACCTGAAGAACGTATCGAAGCCTCATTTTATACTATTGGTAAACATATACATTGAGAGGTGGAGGTTCAAATCTTCCAAAGGCGGATAACATACTCCCTTTCTTTTACTTCGCACACGAGTTACTGATGGACCGCGCCGCCATCAGTAACTTGTGCGCAATAAAATCCAAACCTGAAAACTTAACAGCAACTTTACCAGTATTTTGTGTAAAAGTGAGCAAAGTCGATAATGATGCAAAAGAGTTTTTTTTAAAGAATTTCACTCTAATCAAGCCCAAAAACGGCGCCTAGCAGGAGCAACTCACATGCTGTCGCCTTTTTTTAAAGACACTACATGAGATAGCTCTGCATACTCATTATGAGCGGAAAATATACATTTTTTTATTGACATTCACTATGAGCTAGGCCAGAAACAGCGTCTTGGAGGAACCAACTACCGGCCACTTAATAGCAAAGAACTACTAAAAGATTTAGTACCAGCAACTGCACTCTAAACGGAAAACATTTCGAACGGAACTGCATCGCCATGGTAAAGCGCAGTTAGTGATATCTGCCCTGGGCGATGGTAAAACCGTCTATCACTTCTTTGCTTGCTTTGAGTCGCCTATTACGACATACAGAAAATACGTTAGGACTATTCTAAAGCCCGTACCTACAAGGCCCAATGCATACATATACATACAGAACGGGCCGCTAGAGTAATTTGAGTGGTTTCTGCCCTGGGTGGTGGCAAAACAATCTAACACTACGAAACTCGTCGACGAGTCATTGTTATGCATAAAATTATCCATAGTTTTACATCACTTAAATTTTGCGAAGCAATTTTGGATTTTCTTCAATAACAAGGTCTTTGAAATGAAGCAAATCGTAAAATCTTCTTTTCTTCTCATTTTCTTTATTTATTCAACGCTTTTGCAGATGTGGATTCGAGCATCTTAAACATCTCTGAAGTAATTGTTTCTTCTTTACCCGACGGTTCAGCTCTAATAGCTTCTGTACCAAACGTACCCAGAGCAATTAAATACGAAATATTGAACGGAAGTAGCGTTCAATTTTCATTGTCAGAAGAAGATATTGATGGGAATGAACATTTTCAGGTGTGTTTTCTCAGCAGCACGAAAAATTATTTATTTGAATATTTTGTAACGTTTGGGTCACTATGAGTGTGAGTGAGTGAGTCATACTTAACAACATAATTGATTGAATAGCCTTCATATTAAAAGAGTGTGTCTCAGCTTGAGAATCATCATTTTCTTACCATGTTGTTCTATTCCGGCAATTTGCAGTAATTTGTTTTTTCATGCCATATCGTTGAGATATGGGCCAAGAATGGGATGTTAATGGACCGCACTTAGGCGGTGCGTTTCATCAACAGCCCATAAGTGGCCAATAAGCTGAATATATGATTCTATTCCAATATCATAAAGTAAAATTACTGTCAAAAAGCAATTACTTTACTGCGCTTTTGTTACAGTGTTGTTGGCACTGCATTTTGTATTTAGCTCATTACCATATGAGAAGCCATCAGTTTGACACCTTTTATGCTTTGCTTTAGGTCTTGCCGGGAGTGAAATTCATTAGAAAAGATATAAAACCCATCAGGGACCGATACAAATCATGCGTTGACATTTTTTCTGGTTGGATTTTAGTTTTCGATTTTGTCTTTTTACTGTTGTTCCCCTATATATTGGAGGACATTCCTATAATGACGTTTCTTTTTTTGGAATTCAGGTTCCTATTACGTATTCACTGGCAGATTTTTTTCAACAACCGTACACATTTTCAGTAAGAGTAACAACGCGTAAACAGGATGGAACTACTGACTCGATGACGACTAGTACTGTGACTGTTACAGCAGGTAAAGTAGATATTGGCATTTGGTATGTGGTGCATGCTTGACAAAACATAAGTACTGACTGGGACTTTTTATTTGAAATATTCTGCCAGTACCTGTATGTATGTTTAATAGATGAAAATGTGCGTATCAACAACTAGGGTCATGTGCACCATGGCCGAGACGGTAGCACTAAAAGTTACAGTACGGTAACGGTAACGACAGTCAAGCATATAAACAAAAAAGTCCAAGGCTTTGCTCTCTGGTCTTTGTTTATATTTATTTCCATCGTGTAGAACGCATCTTCAAGATTCGTGGATGGATTTAACAATTCGTTTATTAGATCTTTTATATATATATATATATATATTAAGATAGTATCTTCTAGTTCGATATATTGCAGTTCCTCTTGTCAACATGGAACAAAATATCCATCGGAAAGCATGTTGACAGACATGAGGAGCCCGACTGGATATAACAGTCACGGGCAGCGCGCACGACGCAACTGACCTTCTACCTGTAAAATATCTTAGGTGACCAGGTAAATAAAGGCTAAATTATGTGAAATAAAATTCTTATCCTTAAGCGAGTGGTTACCACCAAGTAGACTCATATTTCAATGGATATGCCTAACCGGTGAAATACGAACGGTGTAATTTGTCGTTTCGAAAGTCTATTCAGACAAGCTTCATCAGGGCAGTGAATAGTCAGTATTCATTGCCTCGATGAAGCTCATCTGAATAGACAGACATTCGAAACGTCGGGAAATTACACCGTTTGTATTTCACCGGTTGAGCATATCCATAGAATTCTGACACTTTTTTGCCAGGTTATAATAAACATGTATTATTTTGATTAAACTTATTTTGCAGAACGTGCAGATTGTGCAAAGTGTTCTGCCAACGCTTTCTGTGTGACGATGTCCTCAGAAGTGCTTTATTGCAATTGTTACCAGGGTTATAGTGGTGATGGCGTCACTTGTACGATCCCTACTACCGCGCCCACATCGACAAGTAAGTGTTAGCGCAGAATTTTCCATGATTTTATTTTTCGTCATGTGTTTAATATTGTATGATTTGTACAATTTGGTAGGTGAAGAAGTGCACTCCTTGGAAACGACGAGAAAATTTTTTTTGGCAGTGGCCCTATACAAACTGAACGTGCATATTAATGGTACGATGAACAGTTTATATCATCGCCCGGAGCAGATACCACTCACTGTAATTTAACTATATAGTGGTAAATTTCTGTTTGAAATGTTTCCCGCTTAGAATGCAATTGGTCGTAATACATCTTTTCATTGCTCTTTCCAATCAACTAGCCGTCAGTTGCTTCCTTTTAGACGCTGCTTCTGGTCTTGCTCACCCAGTCAGAAAGATTCTGTCCAGGCACATTCTGTTGAGTATTAGTCACTGATGGATCGCGCCGCGGAGGTGGGGTCTATCTGCGGCTCATACTTCACGAAATAAGTTTTCCGATTGGTTAGAGCGGACTTTGAATAAAAAACGACTTTAAAAATTCACGAGCATGAATTTTTTAAGATCCCATTACAATGACGTCGTTTGTGACGTCACAGAGCGAGACAACCATTTCTGACAGTGCAGTTGAGACGCCTTCTGGTGAGAAAAAATGCATGAACACAAATAAATAATAAAAAAAAGAATTATTTATTATACACAGAATATTAATTGATGTAATTATATCAATTTTCAAATTCGTTTTTATTTTTTTGGATACGAACTGTATATTCTCGATAACTGTAACATTTCATTAAAATCTCGGGTTCGAACCCCGAGTCCGGCTCACTTATCCATGCCCACTACTCGACCCAGGGTGTAATAACTTAGGTAGGCTAAGCCGAACAGCAAAAGATCAGATCTATCCAGCAATTGTAACCCCGCCCATCCATAAGGGGCCGCGGTTACAGGGTCTTGGACAGGGTGATCCACTCTAAGAAGTGGCTATAAAAAAAAATAAATAAAACGCTGTAAAAGTTATTTTTTCCATGTTCACTTTAGTTTCAGTATATACGACCCATGTGGTCTGCCATTTTTAGTGTTGTCTTACTTTTACGTGGATGAGCAGGCTGTTCAAAAAGCAAGGCGCGGTCTATCTGCGGCTTATGCTTTACAAAATAAATTTCCCGCTTACGTAGAGCAAGCTTTGATAAAAAGGCACTTTAAAAATTCATGAGACCGAATTTTTTAAGATCCCATTACAACGACGTCATATATGACGTCACAGAGTGAAACGACCATTTCTGACAGTGCAGTTGAGACGCCTTCTGGTGAGACAAAATGCATGAAATAAATTATAAAAAAGAATTCATATTCATAAAGCACAGAATAGTAATTGATGTAATTCTATCAATTTTCAAATTCGTTTTCATTATTCACTTTAGTTTCGGTAAATACGACGCATGTGGTCTGCCATTTTTACCGTTGTCTTACTTCTACGTGGATGAACAGGCTGTTTGAAAAGCGAGTTTGTTTAACATTATCTATGTTATCTATTATGCATTAGCGAATCTAGAGATCTTCATTCACATGATGTGACGTGATATTGTGCGCCACAGGCTAAACAGGTTACGAAAGCTAGCATTTTTTGTATATTAGGGTAAAACAGCCCAAAATTCGAGCTTGAGGGGCGATTTTTTTTTTTGAAAAACAAGATGTGAAATAGGCTAATAAGCAATACCTACTGCACATGTGGCGCCAAATTTTGGGGACTAAATGTTTTTCTTCGATCTACAAGTTAGGGGGTGGGGGCTATTGGTTAATTTTTTGACATCAATTGCCTCACCTCAGTGCTTGTACTTTCAACACCAAACCCTGAGTTGATACATTGCTCACAAACACATTTAGCCTTATGCAGCAATTTTGAACCAATGCAGCTTTTTGAATCAATAATTTCCTGTTGACTGATATTTGCATTACTTGTGAATCATTCCTAACATAAATGGCCACAGATGGACCGCGCCTCAGCGGAGCGATCTATCAGCGTCTTATATTTAGCGATATTTAACATTAGTACAAAGTCGGATATAGATGGTGAAAACGTCTTAGCCCCTCCCCTGACACACGCGATATCAACAGTTTGAGTGTAAAAGATTTTAGTCTTTCATCAGATAGAGTTTCGCGATTAGATTATGGGTGCTCTTTTTAACAAGGGAAAACCTCCAAAGTAACCCCCCCATGTCATGCTAAATTCTATTTTACATTACTCTTTATTGATTTGTTGAACCCGAAATATGCATGAAGCAGATCATGAACGCTTTCCTTTCCTATGTTGAGATATAGGTAGGTCAATATTTGGTGTGTCTGTATATGCTTATGTACGTATATGGTATATTTTTTTTCTTCTAATTTTACTTTTTTGCCTGTTGTCGGGTGAGCGTCGCATGCTTGCATCTTGCATCTTTTTGCTCACGGTACAATTGCTGGCACTTTATCTTGTAATAGCTCTTTGTCGTTTGAGTGGCGTCTAGTTAGGCCCTTTCGGGCACTGCTTGAGCGACTTATAAAAAAAGAATATAAAGGATTTGTAACGAACATCGCTCGCCCAGGGTACTCACTGCACTTTTCCATGGTGGTTCAGTTTTGCGTGCAGTTGCTGGGGATACATTTTCAGTAGCTCTTTGTTGTTAAGTGGCTGTTAGTTGGTTCCTTTCAGGCACTGCTTTCGACCTTGGTTAGAGTGAATTTCAATAGAGAGTGGAATACTTTGGGATTGAGGTGCAATTGTTAGTTTTCATATCATTTAACTTTTATTTCATTTAGCCAACCTTGATTTGAGCTGAATTTGTTTTAATGACAAAATAATAATAGAGGTGGCGTACCACGGGAAACTCTATCAGAAGCTGTACGTTTGCTTTGCGCTGAAAATTAATGATAATTTTTATTCATTTATCTGATTGCATGTAAAATCAAAACCTTCGTCTTCAAGTACAACCTCAAAATGTCAATTGTTTATCAAGAAATAGCTAAAGATTGATATTTTTTTAGTCATATATTATATATGTGGGATATTGTGCCATTGTTTTTCTTCGACTGATAATCTGACATAAAAATAATGAATTGATTCGCCGTTATGTTGTCGGATATCTCGGAATCACACATTCGTGAAATACGGGTCCAAAATTCTTACTTTCTTTTTATGAGCAATATGAAACAAATGTGATTTTTATCACAAGACAAAATTTCCACATACCACTTGCTTAGTAAGAAATGCTATCATTAAAACATCTTTTATATCAAGTATGGGACACTGATGGATCGTGCCATCAAGACATTTCACTATTATTCAGATAATAACTATTTTCAGATAATACAAATGCAGCGAATGACACAACAACGCCAGATGCCGCTGGTAGAATATGCCCAGGTAAGACCATTGATTTAAAAAAGCCCGGATCAGTGGCTCAGTCAGTTGAGCGCAATAGCATTGCCCGAAAGGCTGATTGTTCGATGCTTTCCTTTTCACCACCGAGCGCGCCTTTCAACAGGGCACTTCGAGGGTAGCTATAACATAAACCATACACTAACACAGTCACTACGCAGAGCCTAACGGTTGTTGTGTATAAGCCCACCCTCTCACAAATAGGTTTACGAACAAACCATTGCAAATAATTCGTCCTTAAAAAGATTCTTAGCTACAAGCCCCTCCATAGGCTGTGGCGTTCACTTCAAAAAAATAATTATATAAAAAAAATTAAAAAAGTGGATATGTCACTAATAGGCACATGTGCTACGATTACTACGTACTGAATGAGGGTTCGATTCGATTCGAATACTTATTGTCAGTGTTGTGTTTAAAAATACGGTTTTGACCAGAAAAGCAATATTTTTGTTATCAGATTTGTTGCATTGCCACATTTCATTATATTTTGTGCAATCTGTCAAATTGTTAAAGATTCGATACGAAATAATATGTTCGATATCGAATTCAAAATGAGTATATCTTGAAAGTAGTTGCCCTAGTGAAAAATGAGTCTCGACAGGATGAATAATTTTATTAGGCATTATTTCAGAGTTGTTAGTTATTTAAATATGTTATTCTACAACTTCGGGCTTTGTATTATTATATCCTTTTTCGGACATTCAAAAATTGAATTCGATGGTAGTATTCGATTCTAAAATCTCTCCGATTTTGAAGATGCCCAGTTCATCCCGATTAGAAATTTCATTTTGTCAGGCATGGGTCACAGATGGACCGTGTCTCATCGTCGCGCTCCATCAGTGAATCATACTTAACGAAAGATGTTTTGATAACGTTTTCCGATTGGATTGTCAACATTATATTTCTGTTGTTCTCGTCAGTGACGCTTCGCTCTGAAGTAATTCCAACAGAACAATGTTGAATTTACTGATGCTACTTCAATCTTGTATAATTTATATTCGAATCAGAAGATCCATTTTCGCGCATATGTTACAGATATACCACATGCTCGAAAAGCCATGGTTTTTCTCATTTGGGTAGTCTTTATTAAAATTTTTATTTTCTCTTAAAGTCATAAACTGTAAACTCTTCCCATTTTGTTTAGATTCTATGATATCTACAATGCTACTGATACTTGCAGTAATCTTCGTTTATTTGGAAAACATTATCTGAAATTTCATTAACATATATTCTTTATGCCAAATCATGAGTAGTTCCCAAAGAAATACTTTTTTTTGTCGACTTGACGGCTATATTTTAATTTTCTCACACAAAGGCTCAGCCATTTTATCATTAGTCGGACTTTAGAAACTTTTATAGATGGTTTAACCGTCACCGTAGATGATTTAACCTGTTCAACATGTAATGCTTTCGACTTGAAGTGGTCTTGTTGCTCTTTGCATGTCAAGATTAGGAATTTGGTATCTTATCTCTTAGGTGCTGTTTCCAACCGTGCTTGAGAATTTTTTTTCTATGCAAAAGCCTTGAATTTTATTAAGTCTAATAAGATGTAGAAAAAAATATATAAATATTTACGCTAAGTTCTGTTTCTAAAGCATGTACTCATTAAATGACGGTCGGACGGCCTAAACCTGTGGTGCCCAATTGCTTAATGCAACACAATTAGCTTGTGCTTAGATGTGGTATGCTAGTTTGGTAGCTTCAAAAAGTTCAAACTATGTAGCTTTTTAGTAATATTAAATATTCACAATTTATTATATCTCTACAATATATAGAATGTTATTGTTATTATTTTTCTTTTCGCATTATTATTTTAATCTTTGTATTGATCAAGAATTGATATAGCGTAGAACGCAAACACTTATAAATAAAACTATATTACTGAAGAATTTTTACTCTTCCGTGGGTTTTCAGTCCATTACAATGAGTTAAAATTTCATTTTTCTGATATTCGATTAGTTCGATTCCACTCTTACTTTGCCTACGCGAAAAGACTCTTCCCTCGACCACGCATTTGAAACAAAATTATTCAATAAAATCTTGTATTGTATTGCTCTTTGGAGCCTCTACCGGCGGCATAACTTATTCGTTGCTAGTCGTGAATTAAGCTTGCACTATTTTTGAGTTGTTATAGTTGACGGCTATTCTCGCCTTCTTCGCGACACATTGCATTCCAACCCTATCTATATTTAATCAACACTACCCTGCTATCTCTTACTCCGAACTAGCCATATATAAATCGTATGCTCCGTCGCTGTAAGGTTGGGACATGGTCTTGCTTAACACTAATGATCACCGTTTTCAGATACCAGAAAATAATGTGAAAACACAAAGCTAAAAATTTACACGAAATGTCAAAATGTGCAAAATTATTTTAGTATGCTGGATTCACTCTGGCCAACTCCACGGCCTTCTAAGTTTTAATATTGAAGACCTGTCGCGCTTCATTGGTTGCAACTATTAACAATGCCCGGTGAAAACGTGGTGGGGCGTGCTTTGATCAGCGTCTTTAAGCTGAGGTTAACTTAGGAAATGTTAACGGAATTTGATTTCAAAATTGCAAATCCTTTCTAAGCACGGTTAGAAGAAGCTGTGAATGCTAAAGTGTTTTTTGTGGTAATTGTATAAATAAAATGGTGGAGCTAGTATGAGATGACGTGTGGTGTGTCTCCTGCAAGCATTTTGTAACCAAAAGCAGCTGTACCCTTCTCACTGACAAAACAGGACGTACAGTGGCGTATTCAGAACCTTGAGGGCGGAGGGCAAAATTTGAAAATTCATGTCATGATGGGCGCCACAGTCAAAATATATAGAACACCCGTTTTAAGGTATACCACTAAAAAAACTAGTGTAATATGAGAGGCGCGCAAAAACCGGACAAAAATTTTTAATATTTCCTACGTTTAAAGCACGTTAAAGGTCGTTTTGAGAATTTTTTTCAGTCGGCGAGGAATGAGGGTATGACCCTATGCCCCTTCCCCTAAATACGCTAGTGAACACTTATATGACTGTTTTGTTTTATTTGCTCAATAGTGATATGTAGGTGGTAACCGAAGGGGCAGGCCAAAAGTTCAAGAACCCCTGTTTCAAAGTAGTGACAAAAACTTCGATATTTTTAGAGAAAGCTGAAAGATAGTTAGTTTACTTTAAATATTAGTTGAGGTGTTCCTAGCAGTTTTGCCTCATGGGGCAAATTTTCTAAAAAATCTCCGGCCCTGCACCACACGAGATGTTTTGAACCCTTGCTTGGACTCGCCTTAAAGTTACTTACATGGATTTCATGTTTTTTGGTGCTATAATCAGTATTCGTTTTCAATTTTATTTTAATTTTATAGACACTGCCTTTGGAGTGATGGGCCAAGGCCAGTACTATAGACGGACAGGTTTAGTGCTGTTTGAAAGATATGATCTTTTCGGTTTGGTCTAGTCTATCCAAGCTATTACACCCAGGGTTGGATTAAATCGCCTGGACTCGAATCAAAGATTTTCAACCTACGTTGCCAACATGATAACCAATAGGCCATCACGCCCACAACACGACTGTCACAAATCTAAATGGCAGGGTATTAGTTTCTCACTATTTCTTTAACACGGAATATCAATGTCATAGACATAAAATATTTTATTTCAATTTAAGTCGTGTCTATGCGCAATTTTTATTGCTTCCTCTCCCAAATTTGCCACGATGAAATCGTACTACCCGTTTTTTCATCACAAAAGGTAGTCTATAAGCTAGAGAGGGTCACCGTGTGCCCCCTCAATCATTTGACCCGGGCCTTCGAAAGAAAAAATCTCATCCGCACATATTGTTAACATCGATTAACTGAACTCGTGTTTTGGTCAATTTAACTACCAGAAAATCTCGAAAATATGTTATAACAACAAATACTCATTCATTTGAATTCTATAACTATGTGTTTCAAGATATAGTTTGGGAGGGTTCCGATGAATTTGCACCAGAGAGCTCCCATCTAAGGCGAAGACTTGTGTTGTCTATATAAGAAAATGTTGGAAGTTGGAACAATGGCAATAATCTTCAATTCATAAAACACATACTGTTTTTAAATCAACGCGTTACTTCTACCCCAGAGACAGAGAGGAATAATGGCGTGAAGTTGACCTGAGGGCTTCAGTGATTTTCTGGAATTTAAAATGCTTTTCCCGAATGCTTTTCGTGATTAAACATATTACCATAATACCTAACCCCTAAGAATGTCGTTCAAATACAAAACTTACTTCGGGAGCTGTTTGTTTTGTTTTATTGAAAATCGGCACGTTAAAAATTGTAAAAGGTCATGAAATAACATTTCAATCGTCCTCCAACATAAAATGTATGGTCGTCAAAGTACAAAAAATTTACTCAAAGAGAACATTATTATAGGTAATATGGAGTGTAAATTTAGTTCACGAGAATAAACTATTGTCGTTAAGAATTCAGTCCTAACAAGGACCTAGTTTAACAATATAGAAAAATTGGGAGAACTGAATTCAGCTCCTTGTTTGCATTGCTGCTAAAAATAATTAAATAATAGAGCAAAGAATGCTCTATGTCGTAAAATATTTAAGAAATATTCAATATAAGAATATCGTCGTACATATATCATCAAAATGATGAGGTATTGATAAACAAAAAAAGCTTGCAAAGTTAATGAATTTCTCTTTAGTCGTCGATCATTTGAAATTGAAATATTTATGTTGACGATTTTCGTCTTCGTCATTCGTTTTGTTGAATTTTTTACGAAAGTGTTTTTGTCGTTGTTTTCGTTATAATATTATCATTCAGTATTGAGGTATTGGTGATTTTTTGTTGCGATAATTATTCGTCTTCAATGGCGTCTCGCCTTTAATCTTCGACAATATCACGAACTCATGTTGTCGTTGTTTTCGTATCCAACTCTTGTCAGATGTTTTGATGCATTTTTCTTGTTTCCAATTTCACGAAAGAAATCATGATATTGTTGTTCAAGTTATTTCATCTTTCCATTCTCCTGGTTCAAACCAGCACCCCAACTCCTTCATTTTAATTGAGGTATAGTACTTCTTCTTGGTTTTATGTTGTTTAAGTAATTTGCTTGATATGTTCTTTTCGACTCTCGAAATATCGAATGGTTGCCAAGCTGATATGCACCGGTATTTATACTTTTTGCTCGTTCGTTTTCTTCTATCAAACTACTGGGTGGAAAGCTTCAGTCCCGAGCCTTCCCAGGATAAACAATGGAATTGTAATATCAATTACAACAAATTAATTATCAGCATTGTTTGAAACATACTAGTTTTTGTTGAACACGCGTATGTCAGTCGCGTCAACTTGTTTAGTCATAAGCTCGGAAAGCTTCGAATTTTGCGATTCCCACATTGTACAATAGGAAACTGGTATCGATTTCATAATAGAAGAAGAAAGGTGATGCTCGCCGGTCTCCTCGAAGCATATTTACAGAAAAATACAATGACTGACATATTTAAACATGTCTCTATGTAAGTGGTATCAACAACACTGTTTGTTGTGAGATTTGTGGAAAAATACTTTTCAAACAAAATTTCTCAGTATATTTCAACGCACTTCTTTATGTGATTGGGGTTTAAAAATTTGATCAACCGTGCTATTTTTGTTTTATTGATCTTTTAAAATGACGTCATTGATGGCGTCCTACTGCTAATTATGTCAATTTATTATCTTGGATATTCCCTAGCATGCATGGTTGCATGTAATGTCGTCAAATTTTATTATTCATTCAAATTCCAAAGGGCATTATATAATATAACAGTGAAACATATTATGTACAAATTATATTGCTGTTCAATTCCTGCTTTCCGTCGCATGTTGCACATCCGCGTGAATGAAATGGTGGAAAACCTACTTCCAGGATACATATGACGCGGAAACGATCAAGGGTGAACGACAATCCACAACTCAGCCGAGGTGTGTAGTTTTTGTATGCTTGTTGCTGTTTCCCGTGCCATCACGAGTTCAACACTTTAAAAAAAAGTATTGTTGCTTCACGCCCATTCTGCGACCTACACAAAGCACTAAACAAGGCATAAAAACTCTGTTATCGTAGGGATAGGATTCATCTTTATTCCGCGGGAGAGGAACGCCGTGAACCAAGTGGTGAACCACAACCTTTCGTGACTCGAATTCTCGTGCATTTTGCTTCTCTAGAATTCATTGATTGCGTCATATGTTTCAGTTTTGTCAATTTATCTCGGATATCTGTGACTCATTCTTCGCAAAATAAAGTTTCTGATTGGGTTGTCGCGTAACTCAAAGCTTTTTACAAAAAGAGCTCAGTCGACTTTATGTTATTCTGACGTGGACTTGAACGGCTAAAGGCTTCTGCACATAGGATGCGTCAAGCGTCAAAACACGACGTGCGTCAAACTTTACCATTCACACTAATCTCGTCAACGAAAAACGCTCCGATTTATCGTGCTCTTGCGTCATGACGTGCAAGTTGAAAATGTTTTAACTTTGTCGGATAACGCTTCAGCCACGCTTTCCGAGAATCAGTTGAATTGGTGATTTAGAGCTTGGAAATAGAAGTTTGGACGTGATATTTGTTTCTAATGCAAGTGTGCATGACCTTCGTGATGAACTGGAAATATTCCATGGAGGACTTGTGATCGCAACAGAAACGACAGGCTGACCGGTAACTAGCCTAACCATCAAAACCGGCTTACAGGCTGTCATGATTTATTAAATTTGGTGGAATCATGTTAATAATGAATGTGATACAAATTTTGTAGAAATAAAGACCAAGAGGAATGTAACTCTGTTGTGCTTATTGCAGGAGATGATGGAGCTCAAGTGCAAAATTTTAGATGAATACTAACAAACATAAGCTTATCAATAATGTACCAAAATGAAACATTTATTTCTGGGGCATATATTTCGACTATACCTTATAGAAACAGGCCTGTTAACGGGTCAAATTGTAATGATTTATACACCGCTACGGTAGGATATTTGTTTTTCTTCAAATGTATTCGTGTAATGTTGGAACCCGTCCGAGATTATTCAAACTTTTGGGTATGTTTTACTGAATTTGCATTGGCAACCAGAGATTATGCTAAATACTACCGATTGGTAGTAGGAGCCCTACAACACCAGCGACTTTTGACGTTTCATGTGTGCAGGGACTCGTCATCACGTGGCCAAAGTGTCGCGCGTCACGAAGTCGCACGTAAATTTGACGCGACGCATCCTGTGTGCAGAAAAAACTTTGTTTCAACTCGCATCCATAAATCACGTCGTCATGAGTCAAACATATAGTTCCTTGCCTTTTTTCAGTGCAACTGGTGGGATGGGGCGTGAAGCAACAATATTTTTTCAAAATATGTATCATAATGTCACACACGAGAGAGGACAACTGACATGTGCGAAAACTAAACATGAATATTGATGAAGATGTGCATTCGTGGAAGTAAATCAGAGTTCCACCGTCTGGTTCAGACCACGGATATACAACATCCAATAAATTTCAAAAACAATATAATATTTACGTATATTCGTATGTTACATTGCTACAGTATATATTGTTTTCTGCAAGCAATTAGGAAGTCATGTCCAATTAGAAGTCATGTACTAAAATATGCCATAGTACAAATATATATGACAGGAAAAAAGTGACACTTCATGTGACAATCATGCATAATACGAAATATTCAAGATAACTTGACAAAACTAACAAAATAAATAAAAAAGGAATTTTGTAGACATAGCAATTTTCCACAAATCCCACATCGAACAATAAGTTGTTGATATCAATTACATAGAGACATATTCAAACAGGTCATTTGTTGTATTTTTCTGTAAATATGCTTCGGGGAGAACGGCGAGCATTTCCTTTACTTCTTCTTTTATGAAATCGATACGAGTTGTCTATTGTAAAATGTGGGAATCGTAAAACTTGAAGACTTCCGAGCTTATGACTAAACAAGTTGACGCGACTGACATACGCGTGCCCTACAAAAACTAACAAGTTTCAAACAATAACGATTATTAAATTGGTGTAATTTATACCAAGATTCCATTGTTCACCCTGGGAAGACGCAAGACTGAAGCTTTCCACTCAGTAGTTTTATGGAAAAATACAAGCGAGCAAAAGGTATAAATACCGGTATAAATATCAGCTTGAGAATCAGTCCACATTGTGAGAGCCGAGAAGATTATATCAAGCGAATTACTTGCTACAACATAAAACCAAGAAGAAATACTATATCTTCATTGAAATGAAGATTTTAGAGACCTGGTTTGAACCAGGAGAAGGGAAAGATGGAATAACTTGAACAACAATATCATGAATTTATTCATAAAATTGAAAACTAGAAAAATCCATCAACACATCTGACAAGAGTTGGATAAAGAAGCCACGAAGATATCAGTTCATGATAATGTAGAGGATTGAAGGAGACACAACGAGAAAGACAAAGATTTGTCGCGACAGAAAATCAACAATATCTCAACAAGATAATAGGAAATTCAATGAAAACGACGACGAAAATGACTTTCGTTAAAAACTCAATAAAAACGAATGACAACGACGAAATCCTACTCGTCAACACAAATATTTAGGTTTCAAATGATCAACGACTGAAAAGATTATTATTTTCTCTGCATAGTTTTTTCATCAATAATTCATTTTGTTATGATATATGTATGACGATATTATTATTTTTAATATTTCTTCCAAATATTTACGACATCGAGCATTCTGTGCTCTATTGTGCATTATGGCGATGCTTTCTTAGAAACAATAAAAAACAAAAGAGTTGAATTTAACTCTAAAATTTCCAAACTTTCCGTAGACGATGTTCTAGTCAGAACTGAATTCTCAACGACAATAATTCATTCTCGTGAGTTTGATATACAGTCGATATATTTTATAACTAATGAATCACGACATGCTCTTTTTGAGTGTATTTTTTTATTTTGACGACGCAACATTTTATGTTGGATGACGATTGAAATGTTATTTCATGACCTTATATTATTTTTTTGTGTGAATTTTCAATAAAGTAAAAAAAATCATTAATAGCTTCCAAAGTAGATTTTGTATTTGAATAGCATTGTCAGATATGGGGTTTTGGGATAATTTGTTTAATGCTGGATAAAGCAAGTCTAGCGTTTCAGATTTACAAAACGCCACAAGTCCGAATCAAAAGAGTTAGATACCATCGAATATGTTTAAACCAAAATTTTCTCTGTATCTGAAATAAAAACTGCTTGTATCGCCACTATGTCAACAACCAAAACTTGTTCTTAAATATAAACCCAATTCGTTATATTGGATAGAAAATGAGACGGAAGTCCCTCGTTTATAAGTTGAAAAAATTAGTTTGAAAAATGACGCTGGGTACAAATTTAGACGTTCTAGTTCCCCTTCAAAATAGGATGAGATCGACAAAGATGTTTCACTAACGAAGCAAATACTAGGGCAATAAAAATTTGTCCCAACTCGCACCGGCGAGTCGCGTCGTCATGAGTCAAACATATAGTTTCCCTGCCTTTTCCCAATGCTTCGTGCAACTGGCGGGATAGGACGTGAAGAAACAATGTATCAACATGTCACACACTGAAATGACAACGGACATCTGCGAAAACTATACATAGTGCAAGATGTCGATGTGCATTCGTGGAAGTACATCAGAGTTCCACCGTCTGGTTCAGAATATGCAACATCCAATAAATTCCAACAACAATAAAATATTTACGTATATTCGTATGTTACATTGCTATAATATATAATGTACTGTGCAAACAATTAGGAAGTCATGTATTGAAATATGCCATAGCATAAATGAATATAACAGAAGAAAAGTAACTCTTCATGCAATCATGCATAACACGAAATATCCAAGATAAATCGAGAAAACTAACAAAATGACGCCAATTTAAGAAAGGAATTTTGTAGACAAAGCAATTTTCGACAAATCCCACATCGAACAATAAGTTGTTGATATCAATTACATTAAGACGTGTTTAAACATGTCATTTGTTGTATTTTTCTGTAAATATGCTTCGGGGATACCGACGAGCATGTACTTTATTTCTTCTTTTATGAAATTGATACTCGTTGTCTATTGTAAATTGTGGGAATCGTAAAATTTGAAGATTTCCGAGCTTATGACTAAACAAGTTGACGCGACTGACATACGCGTGCCCTGCAAAAACTAACAAGTTTCAAACAATAACGATTATTAATTGGATGTAATTAATACCACGATTCCATTGTTCATTCTGGGAAGACGCAAGACTGAAGCTTTCCACTCAGTAGTTTGATAGAAAAATACAAACGAGTAAAAAGTATAAATACCGGTACATATCTGCTTGAGAATCATTCCATATTGTGAGAGCCGAGAAGAACATACCAAGCGAATTACTTGCTACAACATAAAACGAAGAAGAAATACTATATCTTCATTGAAATGAAGATGTTGGAGACCTGGTTTGAACCAGGAGAAGTGGAAGATGAAATAACTTGAACAATAATATCATGAATTTATTCATGAAATTGAAAACTGGAAAAATCCATCAACACATCTGACAAGAGTTGGATAAAGAAGCCACGACGATATCAGTTCATGATAATGTAGAGGATTGGAGGAGACAACAAGCAGGACAAAGATTTGTCGCGACAACAAATCAACAATATCTTAATACAAGATAATATAAATTCAATGAAAACGACGACGAAAATCAGTTTCGTTAAAAACTCAATAAAAACGAATGACAACGACGAAATCACACTCGTCAACACAAATATTTCAATTTCAAATTATCAACGACTGAAGAGATTATTATTTTCTCTGCATAGTTTTTTCATCACTAACTCATTTTGTTATGATATATGTATGACGATATTAATATTTTTAATATTTCTTCCAAATATTTGCGACATCGAGCATTCTGTGCTCTATTGTTCATTATGACGATGCTTTCTGAGCAACAATAAAAAAGAATTGAATTTAACTCTAAAGTTTCTAAACTTTCCGTAAACGGTGTCCTAGTCAGGACTGAATTCTCAACGACAATAATTCATTCTCGTGAGTTTGATATACATTCGATATATATTATAACAAATCAATCACGACATGCTCTTTTTGAGTGTATTTTCTTTTAATTTTGACGACACAACATTTTTTGTTGGATGACGATTGAAATGTTATTTCATGACCTTATACTATTTTATTGTGTGAATTTTCAATAAAGTAAAAAAAAATCATTAATAGATTTCAAAGTAGATTTTGTATTCGAACGGCATTGTCAGATATAAGGTTTTGGGATAATTTGTTTAATGCTGGATAAAGCAAGTCTAGCATTTCAGATTTCCAAACGCCACAACTCCCAAATCAAAAGGGTTAGATACCATCGAATATGTTTAAACCAAAATTTCCTCTGTATCTGAAGTAAAAACTGCTTGTATCGCCACTATGTCAACAGCCGAAACTCGTTCTTTAAATATAGACCCAATTCGTCATATTGGATAGAAAATGAGACGGTAGTCCCCCGTTTATAAGTTGAAAAAATAAGTTTGAAAAATAACGCTGGGTACAAATTTAGACGTTCTAGCTCCCCGTCCAAATAAGATGAAATCGACTAAGATGTTTCACTAACGCAGCAAATACCAGGGCAATAAATGTTTGTCTCAACTCGCATCGGCGAATAGCGTCGTCATGCGTCAAACATACAGTTTCCCTGCATTTTCTCAACGATTCGTGCAACTGGCGGGATAGGACGTGAAGCAACAATGTATCAACATGTTACACACTGAAATGACAACGCACATGTGCGAAAACTATACATAATTCAAGATGTCAATGTGCATTCGTGGAAGTAGATCAGAGTTCCACCGTCTGGTTCAGAACATGGATATACAACATCTAATAAATCCCAACAACAATAAAATATTTACGTATATTCGTATGTTACATTGCTATAATATATAATGTACTGTGCAAACAATTAGGAAGTCATATGCAATTAGGAATCATGTATTGAAATATGCCATAGCACAAATGAATATAACAGAAGAAAAGTAACTCTTCATGCAATCATGCATAACACGAAATATCCAAGATAAATCGAGAAAACTAACAAAATGACGCCAATTTAAGAAAGGAATTTTGTAGACAAAGCAATTTTCGACAAATCCCACATCGAACAATAAGTTGTTGATATCAATTACATTAAGACGTGTTTAAACATGTCATTTGTTGTATTTTTCTGTAAATATGCTTCGGGGATACCGACGAGCATGTACTTTATTTCTTCTTTTATGAAATTGATACTCGTTGTCTATTGTAAATTGTGGGAATCGTAAAATTTGAAGATTTCCGAGCTTATGACTAAACAAGTTGACGCGACTGACATACGCGTGCCCTGCAAAAACTAACAAGTTTCAAACAATAACGATTATTAATTGGATGTAATTAATACCACGATTCCATTGTTCATTCTGGGAAGACGCAAGACTGAAGCTTTCCACTCAGTAGTTTGATAGAAAAATACAAACGAGTAAAAAGTATAAATACCGGTACATATCTGGTTGAGAATCATTCCATATTGCGAGAGCCGAGAATACCATACCAAGCGAATTACTTGCTACAACATAAAACCAAGAAGAAATACAATATCTTCATTGAAATGAAGATGTTGGAGACCTGGTTTGAACCAGGAGAAGGGGAAGATGAAATAACTTGAACAATAATATCATGAATTTATTCATGAAATTGAAAACTGGAAAAATCCATCAACACACCTGATAAGAATTGGATAAAGAAGCCACGACGATATCAGTTCATGATAATGTAGAGGATTGAAGGAGACACAACAAGGAGGACAAAGATTTGTCGCGACAACAAATCAACAATATCTTAATACAAGATAATATAAATTCAATGAAAACGACGACGAAAATCACTTTCGTTAAAAACTCAATAAAAACGAATGACAACGACGAAGTCACACTCGTCAACACAAATATTTCAATTTCAAATGATCAACGACTGAAGAGATTATTATTTTCTCTGCATAGTTTTTTCATCACTAATTCCTTTTGTTATGATATATGTATGACGATATTAATATTTTTAATATTTCTTCCAAATATTTACGACATCGAGCATTCTGTGCTCTATTGTTCATTATGGCGATGCTTTCTTAGCAACAATAAAAAACAAAAGAGTTGAATTTAACTCTAAAATTTCCAAACTTTCCGTAGACGATGTTCTAGTCAGAACTGAATTCTCAACGACAATAATTCATTCTCGTGAGTTTGATATACAGTCGATATATTTTATAACTAATGAATCACGACATGCTCTTTTTGAGTGTATTTTTTATTTTGACGACACAACAATTTATGTTGGATGACGATTGAAATGTTATTTCATGACCTTATACTATTTTTTTGTGTGAATTTTCAATAAAGTAAAAAAAATCATTAATAGCTTCCAAAGTAGATTTTGTATTTGAATAGCATTGTCAGATATGGGGTTTTGGGATAATTTGTTTAATGCTGGATAAAGCAAGTCTAGCGTTTCAGATTTACAAAACGCCACAAGTCCGAATCAAAAGAGTTAGATACCATCGAATATGTTTAAACCAAAATTTTCTCTGTATCTGAAATAAAAACTGCTTGTATCGCCACTATGTCAACAACCAAAACTTGTTCTTAAATATAAACCCAATTCGTTATATTGGATAGAAAATGAGACGGAAGTCCCTCGTTTATAAGTTGAAAAAATTAGTTTGAAAAATGACGCTGGGTACAAATTTAGACGTTCTAGTTTCCTTTCAAAATAGGATGAAATCGACAAAGATGTTTCACTAACGAAGCAAATACTAGGGCAATAAAAATTTGTCCCAACTCGCACCGGCGAGTCGCGTCGTCATGAGTCAAACATATAGTTTCCCTGCCTTTTCCCAATGCTTCGTGCAACTGGCGGGATAGGACGTGAAGAAACAATGTATCAACATGTCACACACTGAAATGACAACGGACATCTGCGAAAACTATACATAGTGCAAGATGTCGATGTGCATTCGTGGAAGTACATCAGAGTTCCACCGTCTGGTTCAGAATATGCAACATCCAATAAATTCCAACAACAATAAAATATTTACGTATATTCGTATGTTACATTGCTATAATATATAATGTACTGTGCAAACAATTAGGAAGTCATGTATTGAAATATGCCATAGCACAAATGAATATAACAGAAGAAAAGTAACTCTTCATGCAATCATGCATAACACGAAATATCCAAGATAAATCGAGAAAACTAACAAAATGACGCCAATTTAAGAAAGGAATTTTGTAGACAAAGCAATTTTCGACAAATCCCACATCGAACAATAAGTTGTTGATATCAATTACATTAAGACGTGTTTAAACATGTCATTTGTTGTATTTTTCTGTAAATATGCTTCGGGGATACCGACGAGCATGTACTTTATTTCTTCTTTTATGAAATTGATACTCGTTGTCTATTGTAAATTGTGGGAATCGTAAAATTTGAAGATTTCCGAGCTTATGACTAAACAAGTTGACGCGACTGACATACGCGTGCCCTGCAAAAACTAACAAGTTTCAAACAATAACGATTATTAATTGGATGTAATTAATACCACGATTCCATTGTTCATTCTGGGAAGACGCAAGACTGAAGCTTTCCACTCAGTAGTTTGATAGAAAAATACAAACGAGTAAAAAGTATAAATACCGGTACATATCTGGTTGAGAATCATTCCATATTGCGAGAGCCGAGAATACCATATACAAGCGAATTACTTGCTACAACATAAAACCAGGAATAAATACAATATCTTCATTGAAATGAAGATGTTGGAGACCTGGTTTGAACCAGGAGAAGGGGAAGATGAAATAACTTGAACAATAATATCATGAATTTATTCATGAAATTGAAAACTGGAAAAATCCATCAACACATCTGACAAGAATTGGATAAAGAAGCCACGACGATATCAGTTCATGATAATGTAGAGGATTGAAGGAGACACAACAAGGAGGACAAAGATTTGTCGCGACAACAAATCAACAATATCTTAATACAAGATAATATAAATTCAATGAAAACGACGACGAAAATCACTTTCGTTAAAAACTCAATAAAAACGAATGACAACGACGAAGTCACACTCGTCAAACACAAATATTTTTCAATTTCAAATGATCAACGACTGAAGAGATTATTATTTTCTCTGCATAGTTTTTTCATCACTAATTCCTTTTGTTATGATATATGTATGACGATATTAATATTTTTAATATTTCTTCCAAATATTTACGACATCGAGCATTCTGTGCTCTATTGTTCATTATGACGATGCTTTCTGAGCAACAATAAAAAAGAGTTTAATTTAACTCTAAAATTTTTAAACTTTCTGTAAACGATGTCCTGGTCAGGACTGAATTCTCAACGACAATAATTCATTCTCGTGAGTTTGATATACAGTCGATATATATTATAACAAATCGATCACGACATGCTCTTTTTGAGTGTATTTTTTTTTAATTTTGACGACACAACATTTTTTGTTGGATGACGATTGAAATGTTATTTCATGAACTTATACTATTTTATTGTGTGAATTTTTAATAAAGTAAAAAAAAAATCATTAATAGCTTTCAAAGTAGATTTTGTATTTGAAAGGCATTGTCAGATATAAGGTTTTGGGATAATTTGTTTAATGCTGAATAAAGCAAGTCTAGCATTTCAGATTTCCAAACGCCACAAGTCCCAAATCAAAAGGGTTAGATACCATCGAATATGTTTAAACCAAAATTTCCTCTGTATCTGAAGTAAAAACTGCTTGTATCGCCACTATGTCAACAGCCGAAACTCTTTTTTAAATATAGAACCAATTCGTCATATTGGATAGAAAATGAGACGGTAGTCCCTCGTTTATAAGTTGAAAAAATTAGTTTGAAAAATAACGCTGGGTACAAATTTAAACGTTCTAGCTCCCCATCCAAATAAGATGAAATCGACTAAGATGTTTCACTAACGAAGCAAATACTAGGGCAATAAAAGTTTGTCCCAACTCGCATCGGCAAGTCTCGTCGTCATGAGTCAAACAAATAGTTTCCCTGCCTTTTCCCAATGCTTCGTGCAACTGGCGGGATAGGACGTGAAGCAACAATGTATCAACTTGTCACACACTGAAATGACAACGCACATGTGCGAAAACTATACATAGTTCAAGATGTCGATGTGCATTCGTGGAAGTAGATCAGAGTTCCACCGTCTGGTTCAAACACACAGATATACAACATCCAATAAATTCCAACAACAATATAATATTCACGTATATTCGTATGTTACATTGCTATAATATATATAATGTACTGTGCAAGCAATTAGGAAGTCATGTGCAATTAGGAATCATGTATTGAAATATGCCATAGCACAAATGAATATAACGGGAGAAAAGTAACACTTAATGCAATCATGCATAACACGAAATATCCAAGATAATTCGAGAAAACTAGCAAAATGGCGCCATTTTAAGAAAGGAATTTTGTAGACAAAGCAATTTTCGACAAATCCCACATCGATCAATAAGTTGTTGATATCAATTACATTAAGACGTGTTTAAACATGTCATTTGTTGTATTTTTCTGTAAATATTCTTCGGGGGATACTGGCGAGCATGTACTTTATTTCTTCCTTTATGAAATTGATACGCGTTGTCTATTGTAAATTGTGGGAATCGTAAAACTTGAAGACTTCCGAGCTTATGACTAAACAAGTTGACGCGACTGACATACGCGTGCCCTACAAAAACTAACAAGTTTCAAACAATAACGATTATTAATTTGATGTAATTGATACCACGTTTCCATTGTTCATCCTGGGAAGACGCAAGACTGAAGCTTTCCACTCAGTAGTTTAATAGAAAAATATAAACCAGTAAAAAGTATAAATACCGGTACATATCTGCTTGAGAATCATTCCATATTGTGAGAGCCGAGAAGAACATACTAAGTGAATTACTTGCTACAACATAAAACCAAGAAGAAATACTATATCTTCATTGAAATGAAGATGTTGGAGACCTGGTTTGAGCCAGACGAAGGGCAAGATGAAATAACTTGATCAACAATATCATGAATTTATTTATGAAATTGAAAACTAGATAAACCCATCAACACATCTGACAAGAGTTGGATAAAGAAGCCACGACGATATCAGTTCATGATAATGTAGAGGATTGAAGGAGACACAACAAGGAGGACAAAGATTTGTCGCGACAACAAATCAACAATATCTTAATACAAGATAATATAAATTCAATGAAAACGACGACGAAAATCACTTTCGTTAAAAACTCAATAAAAACGAATGACAACGACGAAGTCACACTCGTCAACACAAATATTTCAATTTCAAATGATCAACGACTGAAGAGATTATTATTTTCTCTGCATAGTTTTTTCATCACTAATTCCTTTTGTTATGATATATGTATGACGATATTAATATTTTTAATATTTCTTCCAAATATTTACGACATCGAGCATTCTGTGCTCTATTGTTCATTATGACGATGCTTTCTGAGCAACAATAAAAAAGAGTTTAATTTAACTCTAAAATTTTTAAACTTTCTGTAAACGATGTCCTGGTCAGGACTGAATTCTCAACGACAATAATTCATTCTCGTGAGTTTGATATACAGTCGATATATATTATAACAAATCGATCACGACATGCTCTTTTTGAGTGTATTTTTTTTTAATTTTGACGACACAACATTTTTTGTTGGATGACGATTGAAATGTTATTTCATGAACTTATACTATTTTATTGTGTGAATTTTTAATAAAGTAAAAAAAAAATCATTAATAGCTTTCAAAGTAGATTTTGTATTTGAAAGGCATTGTCAGATATAAGGTTTTGGGATAATTTGTTTAATGCTGAATAAAGCAAGTCTAGCATTTCAGATTTCCAAACGCCACAAGTCCCAAATCAAAAGGGTTAGATACCATCGAATATGTTTAAACCAAAATTTCCTCTGTATCTGAAGTAAAAACTGCTTGTATCGCCACTATGTCAACAGCCGAAACTCTTTTTTAAATATAGAACCAATTCGTCATATTGGATAGAAAATGAGACGGTAGTCCCTCGTTTATAAGTTGAAAAAATTAGTTTGAAAAATAACGCTGGGTACAAATTTAAACGTTCTAGCTCCCCATCCAAATAAGATGAAATCGACTAAGATGTTTCACTAACGAAGCAAATACTAGGGCAATAAAAGTTTGTCCCAACTCGCATCGGCAAGTCTCGTCGTCATGAGTCAAACAAATAGTTTCCCTGCCTTTTCCCAATGCTTCGTGCAACTGGCGGGATAGGACGTGAAGAAACAATGTATCAACATGTCACACACTGAAATGACAACGGACATCTGCGAAAACTATACATAGTGCAAGATGTCGATGTGCATTCGTGGAAGTACATCAGAGTTCCACCGTCTGGTTCAGAATATGCAACATCCAATAAATTTCCAACAACAATAAAATATTTACGTATATTCGTATGTTACATTGCTATAATATATAATGTACTGTGCAAACAATTAGGAAGTCATGTATTGAAATATGCCATAGCACAAATGAATATAACAGAAGAAAAGTAACTCTTCATGCAATCAATCATGCATAACACGAAATATCCAAGATAAATCGAGAAAACTAACAAAATGACGCCAATTTAAGAAAGGAATTTTGTAGACAAAGCAATTTTCGACAAATCCCACATCGAACAATAAGTTGTTGATATCAATTACATTAAGACGTGTTTAAACATGTCATTTGTTGTATTTTTCTGTAAATATGCTTCGGGGATACCGACGAGCATGTACTTTATTTCTTCTTTTATGAAATTGATACTCGTTGTCTATTGTAAATTGTGGGAATCGTAAAATTTGAAGATTTCCGAGCTTATGACTAAACAAGTTGACGCGACTGACATACGCGTGCCCTGCAAAAACTAACAAGTTTCAAACAATAACGATTATTAATTGGATGTAATTAATACCACGATTCCATTGTTCATTCTGGGAAGACGCAAGACTGAAGCTTTCCACTCAGTAGTTTGATAGAAAAATACAAACGAGTAAAAAGTATAAATACCGGTACATATCTGGTTGAGAATCATTCCATATTGCGAGAGCCGAGAATACCATACCAAGCGAATTACTTGCTACAACATAAAACCAGGAATAAATACAATATCTTCATTGAAATGAAGATGTTGGAGACCTGGTTTGAACCAGGAGAAGGGGAAGATGAAATAACTTGAACAATAATATCATGAATTTATTCATGAAATTGAAAACTGGAAAAATCCATCAACACATCTGACAAGAATTGGATAAAGAAGCCACGACGATATCAGTTCATGATAATGTAGAGGATTGAAGGAGACACAACAAGGAGGACAAAGATTTGTCGCGACAACAAATCAACAATATCTTAATACAAGATAATATAAATTCAATGAAAACGACGACGAAAATCACTTTCGTTAAAAACTCAATAAAAACGAATGACAACGACGAAGTCACACTCGTCAACACAAATATTTCAATTTCAAATGATCAACGACTGAAGAGATTATTATTTTCTCTGCATAGTTTTTTCATCACTAATTCCTTTTGTTATGATATATGTATGACGATATTAATATTTTTAATATTTCTTCCAAATATTTACGACATCGAGCATTCTGTGCTCTATTGTTCATTATGACGATGCTTTCTGAGCAACAATAAAAAAGAGTTTAATTTAACTCTAAAATTTTTAAACTTTCTGTAAACGATGTCCTGGTCAGGACTGAATTCTCAACGACAATAATTCATTCTCGTGAGTTTGATATACAGTCGATATATATTATAACAAATCGATCACGACATGCTCTTTTTGAGTGTATTTTTTTTTAATTTTGACGACACAACATTTTTTGTTGGATGACGATTGAAATGTTATTTCATGAACTTATACTATTTTATTGTGTGAATTTTTAATAAAGTAAAAAAAAAAATCATTAATAGCTTTCAAAGTAGATTTTGTATTTGAAAGGCATTGTCAGATATAAGGTTTTGGGATAATTTGTTTAATGCTGAATAAAGCAAGTCTAGCATTTCAGATTTCCAAACGCCACAAGTCCCAAATCAAAAGGGTTAGATACCATCGAATATGTTTAAACCAAAATTTCCTCTGTATCTGAAGTAAAAACTGCTTGTATCGCCACTATGTCAACAGCCGAAACTCTTTTTTAAATATAGAACCAATTCGTCATATTGGATAGAAAATGAGACGGTAGTCCCTCGTTTATAAGTTGAAAAAATTAGTTTGAAAAATAACGCTGGGTACAAATTTAAACGTTCTAGCTCCCCATCCAAATAAGATGAAATCGACTAAGATGTTTCACTAACGAAGCAAATACTAGGGCAATAAAAGTTTGTCCCAACTCGCATCGGCAAGTCTCGTCGTCATGAGTCAAACAAATAGTTTCCCTGCCTTTTCCCAATGCTTCGTGCAACTGGCGGGATAGGACGTGAAGCAACAATGTATCAACTTGTCACACACTGAAATGACAACGCACATGTGCGAAAACTATACATAGTTCAAGATGTCGATGTGCATTCGTGGAAGTAGATCAGAGTTCCACCGTCTGGTTCAAACACACAGATATACAACATCCAATAAATTCCAACAACAATATAATATTCACGTATATTCGTATGTTACATTGCTATAATATATAATGTACTGTGCAAGCAATTAGGAAGTCATGTGCAATTAGGAATCATGTATTGAAATATGCCATAGCACAAATGAATATAACGGGAGAAAAGTAACACTTAATGCAATCATGCATAACACGAAATATCCAAGATAATTCGAGAAAACTAGCAAAATGGCGCCATTTTAAGAAAGGAATTTTGTAGACAAAGCAATTTTCGACAAATCCCACATCGATCAATAAGTTGTTGATATCAATTACATTAAGACGTGTTTAAACATGTCATTTGTTGTATTTTTCTGTAAATATTCTTCGGGGATACTGGCGAGCATGTACTTTATTTCTTCCTTTATGAAATTGATACGCGTTGTCTATTGTAAATTGTGGGAATCGTAAAACTTGAAGACTTCCGAGCTTATGACTAAACAAGTTGACGCGACTGACATACGCGTGCCCTACAAAAACTAACAAGTTTCAAACAATAACGATTATTAATTTGATGTAATTGATACCACGTTTCCATTGTTCATCCTGGGAAGACGCAAGACTGAAGCTTTCCACTCAGTAGTTTAATAGAAAAATATAAACCAGTAAAAAGTATAAATACCGGTACATATCTGCTTGAGAATCATTCCATATTGTGAGAGCCGAGAAGAACATACTAAGTGAATTACTTGCTACAACATAAAACCAAGAAGAAATACTATATCTTCATTGAAATGAAGATGTTGGAGACCTGGTTTGAGCCAGACGAAGGGCAAGATGAAATAACTTGATCAACAATATCATGAATTTATTTATGAAATTGAAAACTAGATAAACCCATCAACACATCTGACAAGAGTTGGATAAAGAAGCCACGACGACATCAGTTCATGATAATGTAGAGGATTGGAGGAGACACAAGAAGAATTACAAAGATTTGTCGCGACAACAAATCAACGATATCTTAATACAAGATAATATAAATTCAATGAAAACGACGACGAAAATCACTTTCGCTAAAAACTCAATAAAAACGAATGACAACGACGAAATCACACTCGTCAACACAAATATTTCAATTTCAAATGATCAACGACTGAAGAGATTATTATTTTCTCTGCATAGTTTTTCATCACTAACTCATTTTGTTATGATATATGTATGACGATATTAATATTTTTAATATTTCTTCCAAATATTTACGACATCGAGTATTCTGTGCTCTATTGTTCATTATGACGATGCTTTCTGAGCAACAATAAAAAACAAAAGAGTTGAATTTAACTCTAAAATTTCCAAACTTTCCGTAAACGAAGTCCTAGTCAGGACTGAATTCTTAACGACAATAATTCATTCTCGTGAGTTTGATATACAGTCGATATATATTATAACAAATCAATCACGACATGCTCTTTTTGAGTGTATTTTTTATTTTGACGACACAACATTTTATGTTGGATGACGATTGAAATGTTATTTCATGACCTTATACTATTTTATTGTGTGAATTTTCAATAAAGTAAAAAAAATCAATAATAGCTTCCAAAGTAGATTTTGTATTTGAATGGCATTGTCAGATATAAGGTTTTGGGATAATTTGTTTAATGCTGGATGAAGCAACTCTAGCGTTTCAGATTTGCAAAACGCCACAAGTCCGAATCAACAGAGTTAGATACTATCGAATATGTTTAAACCGACATTTCTTCTGTATCTGAAATGCAAACTGCTTGTATCGCCACTATGTCAACAATCGAAACTCGTTCTTAAATATAGAATATGATTAGAAATATTTCCTGAAGAAATCTTGTAGAGAAAGCAATTTCCACAAATCCCACATCAAACAATAAGTTGTTGATATCAATCGCGTAGAGACATATTTAAATATGTCATCCATTGAATTTTCTGTGAATATGCTTCGAGGAGACCGACGAGCATATCCTTTACTTCTATTATGAAATCGATACCAGTTGCCTATTGTAGAATGTGGGAATCGTAAAATTCGAAGCTTTCCGAGCTTATGACTAAACAAGTTGACGCGACTTGGGAATATTATTTCATGATGTTTTCAATGATATGTGTCTTAACTTTAATGAATAAAAAAATGATTATTGAAAGCGTTGCTGTAGCTTCATGACAAAATGGCATTTATTTCAGGTTTTAGGATATCTTGTGGGAGAATACATGAAATTTAATTTCAAAAAAAGAACGCTGGGTACAAATTTAGACGTCCAAGTTTCCAGTCAAAATAAGATAAATTCGACTAGGATATTTCAACAAGAAAAAAATCAGGGGGCAATAATCATTTGAGTCCCAACTCGCATCCGCGAGTCGCCCCGTCGTGAGACAAATACATAGGTTCTTGCTTCATGCAACTGGCGGGATTTGGCGTGAAGCATCTATATTTTTTGAACATGGGTGGCATGTCGCACGAGAGAGGACAACAGGCATTTGCGCAAACTATATATTGGTCAATATGCCGATGATCAATAGCGATTATTCGCTCAGGCGTGATGTGGATCCATGGAAGGATGTAAGCCTCCCACTGTCTGGTTCACAACAAGGATATACAACATCCTTTAAATTCCAACTGCAATATAGTATTTACCTATATTAGCATGTCAAATGGCTATAATATATAATAATTAGGAAGTCGTGTACTAAAATATGTTATAGTACAAATAAATGTAACAGAAAAAACTGATACTTCATGCAAGCATGCATAACATGCAATATCCAAGATAAATTGACAAAACTAACACCAAAAGACGTTTATCAATGCCGCAATTTTAAGAAAGCAATAAATAAAAAATGGCATGATTGTTCAAATTCTTAACCCTCGATCACAACAGCAAAATTTATGGTAATATTAATTAGAATTATATTTATTAGAATTAGAATTGTCCGAAGGAATTTCATAGAGAAAGCAGTTTTCCACAAATCCCACATCGAACAATAGGTTGTTGATATAAATTACATAGAGACATGTTTAAACATGTCATTTATTATATTTTTCTGTAAGTAGACACCGAGGAGCATCCTTTACTTCCATTATGAAATCAATACCAGTTGTCTATTGTAAAATGTGGGAATCGTAAAATTCGAAGCTTTCCGAGCTTATGACTAAACAAGTTGACGCGACTGACATACGCGTGTCCAACAAAAACTAACAAGTTTCAAACAATAACGATTATTAATTTCGTGTAATTGATACCACGATTCCATTGTTCATCCTGGGAAGACGCGAGACTGAGGCTTTCCACCTATTACTTTTATAGAAAAATACAAACGAGCAAAAAGTATAAATACCGGTACATATCTGCTTGAGAATCATACCATATCTTGAGAGCAGAGAAGAGCATACCAAGCCAGTTACTTGCTACAACATAAAACCCAGGAGAAGTACTATACCTCTATTGAAATGAAGATGTTGGAGTCCTGGTTTGAACCAGGAGAAGTGAAAGATGAAATAACTTGAACAATAATATCATGAAATTATTCATGAAATTGGAAACTAGAAAAATCCATCAAAACTTCTGACAAGAGTTGGATAAAGAAGCCACTACGATATCAGTTCCTGACATTGTAGGAGAATGAAGAAGACAAACAAGAAAGACAAAAATTTGTCGCAACATTAATATATTAATACGAAATAATATCAATTCAACGAAAACGACGACGAAAATGACTTTCGTTAAAACTCAATTAAACGAATGACAACGACGAAATCCTACTCGTCAACACAAATATTTCAAATGATCAACGACTGAAGAGGTTATTGTGTACTCAGCAAAATGTTTATTTATCAGTATTTACTTATTTTTATTATTTATGTATGACGATATTCATATTTTGAATATTTCTTGCAAATATTTACGATATCGGGCGTTAAGCGCTCTATTATTTATTATTACGATGCTTTCTCGGCAACTATGAAAACAAAAGAGTTGAAATTCATCTCTAGCAAAATTTCCAAACTTACCGTAAACGATGTCCTAGTCAGGACTGAATTTTCAAAGACAATAATTCATTCTCGTGAATTTAATTTACATTCCATATTATCAATACCAAATCCATCACGACATGCTCTTTTTGAGTGTATTTTATTCAAATTTTGACGACACAACATTTTATCTTGGATGACGATTGGAATGTTATTTCATGACCCAATACTATTTTAATGTGTTAATTTTCAATAAAGATATCAATAAAGATGTCAGATGTAAGACTTTGGGATAATTTGTTTTATGTAGAATGAAGCAAGTCAAGCATCTCAGATTTAGAAAACGCCACAAAACCCAAGATAAAAGGGTTAGATATCATCGAATTATCTTTAAACTATAATTTCCTCGATATCCGAAAGAGAAACAGCGCCACCATGTCAACAACCAAAACGCTTTCTTAAATATGGACCGGATTCTTCATATTGGATAGAAAATGAGACGGTAGTCGCTCGTTTATGTACAAATAAGCGAAAGACCCCTCTAGCTGACGAGGATGCCCCAGTCAGTGACTTTACATCAGTCTCCGAAAAACTTCAAACGTTGCAAAACCCATGCTTATATCACAAAATATGTCTAGAGACAGACGGAGCAAGTTTGACTCTCCTTGTTTTTGCAATAATTTAGCAATTTTGTGGGTGCAATTATCTATAATGGTTATCATGTTGCCATCACAATTTGATGATTTCTGGGTTCGAGTCCCGGCAAGTCCGTCTTGTTGATCCATTCCTATCCTTCAACTCAGACTACGCTCGGCCGATCCGGGAAGATCATATTTTTCCAACGAGGCTGGCTTTGTTGATTTATAAGTGACCGCTGTTACAGGTCATTGTTCAGGGCAATGCTCTCAAATAACTAGCTATCAAAATGACTCGTGAGTTGCTCCTGGTCTTGTCGCAGCAATTAACTTCATGCTTTTAATAAACTCGTGGTCATATGCTCTTTGACTCAACATAGGGCTCAAGGTGGAGTGACTTATTCCTAAGGCTATAGTAACCACAACTTTCATATTGAGCATATTCGAAAATATAGTTCAAAAATAGTTTGTAATGCATCTTCGATACTTGCACAAATATGACAAGCAATGAATATTTTGTGTGTAATCTCCACATACTTATAGGAGAGTATTATAACGTGCCCAATTGGGACGGATCTAAAAATAGTGTGCAGCAGGCATTGGGCTGACCTGAAAAACTTCTTCGTGATCGTTCTTTTTGGTAAAAAAATTATATGCAGAACAAAACATTAAACAAAGTGAGTGAAACACATAAAATGATCAACAACGATCTCCATTCAAAAAATTATACGCTAAAACATATTGCAACATAAATTGAACCAATATTGGTATATTTGGCAAGACTCACTATGACCATACATGATAAATTTAAAAATAAATTATTAAAATAAAGTGTGAAACGGAATTCGTTTGTTAAATTATCATATTTATTAGTGCTTTCAGATATCATTTGACCAGTTCATTT
Organism: Styela plicata; assembly: GCA_963675895.2. NCBI lineage: Eukaryota > Metazoa > Chordata > Ascidiacea > Stolidobranchia > Styelidae > Styela > Styela plicata. The sequence continues at coordinate 12,121,544 of OZ023153.1, forward strand.
TTTATCCCGTTTAATTAAATGCTGTAAATATGTTTAACTATGATATTACAAGAAATATTTTTGGCAAAAGAACGTTAATTGGTTTTTATTTCTGATTTTATATTTGATGATAATTTTGACTCGAATAAGGTGTCAATACCCAGCCCTATTCCAGAAATACCAGCATACCAGAAAGTGCCTTAATATTATATTAATTAATACAGAGAAGTAAAGATTTTTCTTTCATAGCTTTCGGAGAGAAAAATACTTTCCGCAAATCTCACATAGAACAATACGTTGTTGATATCAATTACATAGAGATATATTTAAATATGTCGTTCGTTGTTTTTTTCTGCAAATATGCTTCGGGGAGACCGATGAGCATATCCTTTATTTCTTCTAATATGGAATCAATACCAGTTGTCTATTGTAAAATGTGGGAATCGTAAAATTTGAAGCTTTCCTAGCTTATGACTAAACAAGTTGAGGCGACTGACATACACCTGTTCAACAAAAACTAACATGTTCTATACAATAACGATTATTAATTTGGTGTAATTGATACCACGATTCCATTGTTCATCCTGGGAAGACGCGAGACGGAAGCTTTCCACTTAGAACTTTTATAGAAAAATACAAACGAAACGAAAAATACAAAAAGTTTAAATACCGGTGCATATCTGTTTGAGAAGCATTCCATATTTCGAGCGCCGAGAAGAACATACCAAGCGAAATACTTGCTACAGCATAAAACCAAGAAGAAATACTATATTCTCATTGAAATGAAGATATTGGAGAACTGGTTTGAACCAGGAGAAGGGAAAGAAGAAATAACTTGAAAAATAATATATTTTTTTCATGAAATTGGAAACTAGAAAAATTCATCAACACATCTGACAAGAGTTGGAGAAAGAAGACACGACTATATGGGTTGATAATAATGTAGAAGAGTGGAGGAGACACAACAAGATTTGTCGCGACAACAAATCAACAACATCTTAATACATAATAATATAAAATTCAACGAAAACGACGACGAAAATCACTTTCGTTAAAAACTCAATGAAGCAAATGACAACAGCGAAATTCTACTCGCTAACACTAATAATATAATTTCAAATGACCGACGATAAAGGGATTATTATTTACTCTGCAAGGATTTTTGCCTATCAGTACCTCATTTTTCATGATATATGTATGACTATATTCATATTTTGAATATTTCCCGCAAATATGTTTCGACATCGAGCATTCTGTGCTCTATTGTTCATTATGACGATACTTTCTTAGCAACAATATTGAATTTAACTCTGGCAAAATTTTTAAACTTTCCGTAAACGATGTTCTAGTCAGAACTGAATTCTCAACGACAATAATTCTTTTTCGTGAATTCACTTCACATTCCATATTATTTATACCAAATCCATCACGACATTCTCTTTTTGAGTGTATTTTATTTAAATTTTGACGACACAACATTTTATGTTGGATGACGATTGAAATGTTATTATGTTATCATGACCTTATACTGTTTTAATGTGTTGACTTTCAATAAATTTAAAAATTATCAACATCTCCTGAAGTAGATTTAAGAGATTCTCAGCTATTTCGTTAGGGATAATTAGGTGAATGATGGGCAGTGCCGTTGACAAAATGTTCCCACTATATTAATCTGTAATAGAAATATATGAGCAGTGAGCATAATTTTGAATACAGAAAAAGAAAATATTGTTTATCATATCATCTTCAAAGACCGAAAATAATATTAATTCGCTTAACTTTTGATCTATTAGACAGTAGTTCAAAATCAACAGACTCGACTAACTCAAAACATTGTGTGGGTAGACGGAGGTGTGGTACAATGGAACATAGGGTACAGTGAAAAATGAGGGATTTTTTCCTCTCCTATTTCTTTTGGATGGAAGGCGCAGTGGCACCGTTGGAATAGTTGGCACTCCTTCGACCTTCGTCACATTCATTTTGTTTGGCTTCATGTTTATTCCACCTCTTGTCGTGGTCCGTGACTAAATTTTGCTTTAAAATAAAAATATATTTTTTTCTTTTCCTTTTCTATTCAAACCTCTCAGTTTCATACAAGGTTTCGAAAAGGAAAGTGGTTGATAGACGTGCTCCAAACATTCTTTTTTACCACGTCTAATTTCGCGTGAAAATATTATCGGTAACATGTAGCGGTTCGCACTTGCTACAAACATAAATCAAACCAAACAAACATTCCATCACCCCGTCTGATCGCGCGTGAAAATAATATCGGTAACATGTAACGCTTCGTGCTTGCTCCAAACATAAATCAAACCAAACATTCCATTACCACGTCTGATCGTGCGTGGGAATTAAACGTTACGTAAACTTTCAATAAAATGCGCCTTCAACTCCCTGCGAAGGAATCGCTGAAAACATTCTATTTTTCATTCACTTGTTGTCGAGTCGCCTTGGCAGTCATAGACGTTTGATAAGACAGGGTGTGCAATTCAGCAAAGGTCAAAATCTAGTCTGGGTGGAACAATGAAATTTTGCATTTGTCTAATTTCAACAGTCAAATCAAAGTATCAATATGTAATAAATCTACAAAAAATAAACACATTAATAGAGTATTTAATCAAATGATTGTAGTTCAGATATACGGAATAATGAAGATAGATGGTAGCACTTCGACGTCACCTTATTTATTCTCCGGACACACTTATGTATCCTACCTGTCCGCTACAACCGCTACTGATGCCCATGACAACCCGTGGGGAATATTGAAACAAATTTAGCTTGGGCACACAGAATACTGCAAAAATTAATAGCAAACAAAGCATATTTTTTGTATTAATGGACATTGCAGGAAAACGCCCGAAATAGCTCATTTTGAGGAGAAATTCGAGAGGGGCTGTTGAAGATGGAAAGTAAATTTATAGGACGTTATTGATCTGCGATACTTGTGACCAAACTCATGACAACATTGTGTATGATTTGCTTAAACGTGTGTGCTTAAGCCGTTTTTGTTTCATTCTGCCCTCCTTTTTGTTTTAGTGTGCCCCACCTACCCCTGGGACACTGCGCTAGGGCCTACATCTGAGTACCTGTTATAATTTCTTTAGTAAAATCCTAACTGTTCAATCAAATAATATTAGCTATGCCATATATACCCAAGAATATGCGTTACCTATTGCCGAAGTTTCGTGATCTGTAACTCTTCACAAGCTCTTGGTTTAATCTAAAACATTCAAATTTATTGCAATATCTTTTTTGGGAAAAGGCATAAAATGGCCTAAACTGTATGAAAAGACATTGTGAAATGAATGATTAAAAATAACACAAAATAATATCTTCAGGGATCTCCATTTTTCGAGAACAGGTTTCAGGAAACATAAACAGTTAAAAAAATAATTCCATTATTTAGATCGTGAGATATTAGAGAATAATATGTAAATTAGAATAATTCATCAAATTCATGACACTTATAGTGTGCGCATTCTTTATAACTTATGCCAACTTGAGCAGTTTTTCTTGTCTATGTTTCATTTAAGTTAATTATCGCTAGTTGGCGTACGCAACGTCCTGAATATTTAACAGCAACTCGCCCGCCCGCTGCAGTCAAGCAAGTCCATGGCAAGCGTCCTTTGTTTTGCGTGCAGTCATCAATCAATTATCGTCCATCTCATCCCAACGTTGTAAGCGCTGCTAAACAAGTCTTCAGACCTTTATTGGTAAGTTAAGTGATATTTATTGGTATTTCCATCTGCACTATTGAGGTAGTATAGTTGATTTTTGATACTACAATTAGCTGAGCGGTAGCAAGCAATACCAACGTGTTTGGTTTGTGCGGTGTCACGAATTTTAGTATCACTGTTACTTTACATCTATTATAGGCGCTCATAACCCCTGGGTCGATTCTAATACTTTTCGGATGTCAGATCTTTGTCGCTTAGAGCGTCACTTTGCCTGTCCATATCGTCAACAGAACTAGAATCATTTGTATCATCCTTCCTGATACAGAATTCTGCCACACCTAAAAAAACATGTTGGTGAACAAGGTGTCTTCGCTAAACGGTTAATCCTTTCCCAATACTGATATTGTATGTCCCGTGTGCTTGTAAACAAAAAAATAGGGGTTGTGCTTGTGAGCCTTCCTTCAAAACACGGGAATGTGGTTCTTTTTCGAGGGACTCGTTGGCGGTGTTTTTTGTGACAAATCAACTTGTGCTTGTGATGATGGGTATACCATTGTTACTTCATAATAATACGAAAGGAAATATACCCCATCTTAATTTAATAAAAAGCGATAAGCCACAATGAGGAATGGTAATAATAAATACTCATACAACAGTATTAAATTCTCACCATAAGCCAACATAGCAACCACCATCATCGACGCTTGGATGTAGATTTTCAAATCAACGCAAAACAGTGGACTCCATAGATAACCTATAGTGACACCGATAGTCACACCGACCAGTTGGACGCTGAATGAAATTTCTTGATTTTGTCGGAAATATTCAGCATAGACAGCTATGATGATGAAACAAAATACCGTGTTTAATGATCTGATGGAACGCTTGAATGAAATCATGCATGCCCCAATAAATTTAAGTAGGTTTTCAGTACCTGAATCGCATCACCATGGATATGGTGAAATATGAAAATAAGCTTGTCTTGTTAACATTCAAACAATTTTGCACAATGACATAGAATAAAACTTGACATACAGATACTGCTTCAGAGCAACAATGAGATCTTTTTTTATTAAAACATTCAACGTCGCCAACGCTATTATCAATAGCAATTATTTTTTCGAGGGTCTGAGTAGCAGTTTGGGTGATATAGTTTTTTTCAGCTTCAAATAAAAAATATTAAACTTTGTGCCGTATTTGCATCTTCAACTATATTGAAAAATAGCACTATTATCAATAGCAAATATTTTTTCGAAGGTTTGAGTAGCAGTTTGGTTGATATAGTTTTTTTTCAGCTTCAAATAAAAAATATTAAATTTTGTGCCGTATTTGCATCTTCAACTATATTGAAAAATAGCCATTCCTAACAGGAAACTCACCCAATGTACAATTTTTCCACAGTGCGTCTGATATTCCGAATACTATCGAAGTTAAATAAACTAGGTATGCCGTTGCCTCGGTCGGTCTCCAAAGTGAACAAAAAATATAATTTGACATGTCGAGCAATGCTGCGATTACCATAGTGAGATTACGACCAATATAACCAATCAATTTTCCCGACACCAGCGATGCGATTATGTGAAATATATCATGTGCAATCAACACCAAACCGACCTGAAATAAAATATATAAAACTGTTATTGTAAACAGTTTTTACAAGTAATTCGTTGTCACAGTCACATTTTCGCGATATGCAGCGCCGACACTCCCGAAAGACTTCTCCCGAGCCGGAGCAGGGAAACATAGTGATAGTAATTAAATAGTGAATAAATATTTATTTTCATGTGTCAATAATTACCGAGCCCTCTGTCTGTTCCTAATTCGACGATTTTGACTCAATGCCAAAATATGTCTCGCATTCAACATGCTTCCGAAGATCTCAACCCCACACACGCAAATGCACCGAAAGCACGAGGGGAACTACCTGCGTCTGCCTGTACTTGCTCTACGGGTGTGAAACAGTTCCATTTTTGCCCTGGAAAATTCGAATCTCAGTAAAATTGGTGCAACTTTGTCTGGTGCAAAGTTGGTGCAAAGTCTGGTTTTATCGATCCCCGACGCTGAATCCAGTTCCTCTCATATTTCAGGCAATACTGGTTTCCCACAAAGTCGTATGTCAATATACTCTATTTCGTACATTGAATTAAAATGAAATTTTAAAAATAAAAGGAACCCACCTTTTCAACTCCAAGTATACACGATGAAAAAGCTCTAGTTTTCTCAGCATAGATGAAAGCCATAAATATTCCAAAGTATAGTAGAAATGGGTATAACAAAATTTGCTTCAATGAAATTGCGTGCTTTAAAGTAGCTTTTATTGTTGGTAATAGAGAATACGTTTGTTTCTGTACACAAAAATCAGATTGGGTGTTTAAATTTTCGTTGTCTGACTGAGCGCAAATCCTCCGTATTTTTTATTAAGTTCAAACTGACTCGACCAAACTGAAGCCCTGTTGGTACGGACTTTAGAATAGTCCTAACGTATTTCCTGCGTGTCGTAAAAGGCGTGCACGTTACCGTGATGGTTCAGTTTCGTTTGGGATGTTTTCAGTTTAAAGTGCAGTTGATGGTATTACATCTTTTAGTAGCTCTTTGCGATTGAGTGGTCGTTGGTTGGTTTCCTTGGGAGCCGTTGGGAGCTGCTTCCGGCCTTGGTTAAGGTGAGTTTCAATAAAAAAGCAGGAATATTGTTTTGCTGAACATAAACCACCGACGGATTGCGCCGTCCAGGTCGTCCAGTTCAGCCAAACTATAATTTTCGAAACTATTGATATTTTACGAAAACGAGAATTGAAATTTCGTGCCAAATCACCTCTACCTTGCACAAATAATGGAGTTGGCACTCACCTTTCCAGTATTAGATTTTATTGATTTTGCTTTTTCAGCGAAAATTCCGTCCGCTACTTTGAGATTAGTCAAAAATTTAGCATGGAGGCCGATTGCACATAACGATAAAATACAGAACGAACCCATCAAGAGATATATTGAAAGAGGATTTGGTGGTACATATTTATTAAGTGTATTCCTTGTCACATTTGGATTTTGGCAGTCTTTTGCTCCACAGTACTCATATTTATTTTCTTGTCTGTAGCTGGTGTTTGTTGCGTCAGTTCCGTTGTAGTTTTGACTCTCTACCTTTGTTCCGTGTAATACACCGTAGCTGATAATGCTGGCAACGATCTGCGCTGTTGAATAAGTTGTGTATTTTTATATTTGAGGTATTGTTCAGAGATAAGCATTTTAGTAATTGTTAATGAACCTAACTTAGTGTCAGAATATTGGAAAATATATTTGGAAATTTGAATGGATCCAAAGCATGAAACCCACATTTTAATTTCTCACTTACGCATATTGCCAGATTTATTTACAAGTGCGTTCGGGATCCACATTTATACAATATGTTGTTCGAAAAAGATTGTTTATATTTTTCCAATTGTGTTTATCTCCATGAAATTTGGCTTTTATAGATGAAAAATAGTGACCGATTTACCGATTGAGCTAACCGGACATTCTGAAAAAATCTGCAGTGATATCTGCCCTGGGCTTAAGGTAGAGTTCTGATACTACTTCATGAAATTGGATATTTCAATGAAATGGAAAAACTAAACGCACTTGTGAGAATAATCAGTGAAGAATACCTGCTCCAAAAAAGTTTGAAAATGAAATAAAATTCACCCTGCCAACACGCAATATAGCGAAGAACTGTGACGCGTATTTCCGCGAATAGACCGCAGGTTCTTTGCTTCCATATTTTCCATGAAGTTGGCCGAACAGTAGGTTATAAATTGGCATCAATGTCCAAACCAGAGCGCCACCGAGTCCATATAAAGTCCCCACTGTTAGCATTATGTACAGGGCTGGAATGCAAATATTTGTAGTTAGTACTGCTGACAACGTAATGTTTGTCACACTGAAGCTTGTGTCATAGGAAACCACATTCAATTGCAGTTTGTCAACTGGACTAAAACATAAAAACAAAGCTTGAAATAACCTGTTGACAACATTTATGCTCGTGCGCGAAGGTCTAGATTCTTGTGGGAAACACGTGGGCATCGCATGACGAAATTCTCGGTCAGCTCGCGAAAGCAGTGCTATCACTCGACCCGAGATGTAATAACTTGGGTAGGCTTGCCCTATCTTGAATCTTCGTAGTTTTGTCACAATACTAACCCTGTTCGCCTGTCTGGCTTCAGGAGGGCCTCGCTCAAACAAATGAGCATGAAAAGAAAATATTCATTTGTGTGGGAGTTGAAACAGTTTAAATCAATTCATCGAGTCATGGCTTAAACCCTTCAGAACAGCATTTCACTGATTGCTTAAACAATGAATAGACGCCCAATACGCACGCCCGGTAAGTTCCAGTACTGCTCAAAGTCTAGTCAAAAAAGTTAACATGTGCGAAATCTTACTTGGGTAAAAATTGCCTGCGATGTACAGAACCGTTAGCCCTTCACCAAGAATCATGGCCCATTTGTATCCAAGCCTGGAAAAGAAATGAGGTTTATAAGTTTTCGATTCTCCCGCTATCCATACTATGATCCTATCGAAAATTTTATTTTGTAAAGCATGAGCCACAGATGGACCAATCAGTGCCTCACGATCGACAAAACTATGTTGATGCATCATATTTCTGACTGAGGTTACAGGGACAACGCGACTTATTCTTTGGTTTGCGCCCATTCTTAATAGGAAAGTATTACTGAGTATCCACAAATTTTAATGACTTTTTGATATTATTCTTTCTAGAATCATACTTGCGTATCAGCAGAGGAACACAAAGTAGACCAGTGACAGTTGAAGATATTTTTGATGCCGCTAGTGTCTTAGTTCCTGTAATACAAAGTATTTAAAACGAGGTTAGTCAAGTCGTTAAATAGGGTTTGAATAGGACAAATATCATTTGATCATGAAATAATCTTGTTCTTTGTTGATTTTTATGAACGCAAAGTGTTCGATTGTATGAGGTAAGGAGTTTTATTGTCGCTATATCGGTATACTTCTTTACTCTGCGGCCATGAATGACTCACACTCGACAATTAGGGAGCTCTGATATGTACATTTTTCGGATCATCGCATTGTGACTTCATACTGTACGCCGCAATAAAACCATTTCCTTTTATTGATATGATATAAAAATCATGAAAAATTATTGTCTTCTGTCGCAGGAACTGAAATAGGTAATAATAAAGGACACGAGCAAACAAAATTATTTCGTTAGTAGAGACTTATTTCGTCATCCTCTCACCGATTTGACGGGCTCGGGAAATGGGCGATAGCCTCGTGGGCATAGCGATACATTTTATCGGTATTGGTATAATAAACTTGGATAGATACATAACGTATAAAACTAAATACTTACCTATGTTTTCCCTGATATTAATACTGCTTTGTAGGCTGCTGACACACATAGCCGTTCCTTGTAGCAGTAAACATCCAGAAGCAAATATGTAAAATTGAAAATTAATTTTCCTGATATTCTTATGTTTTGAGACGGCAACTGTGTCAGATACTCTAGTCTCAGCATCGTTCTGTAGCATTTCGGAGTCCATGTCTGAAATTTTGTAAATGTCGTCCAACTCGTTCTATTCCTTGCAGTTCTCTATATTGGGATTTTCATGATATATCCAAGCAACAGATCATGCTATTTCTTACTATATGCTAATTACAAAAAAATCAGCAGTCTTGGAAATATCGAATAATAAAGACAATACTAGAGTTCTGAGCTTACGAGCCTCGGGGCAGTTGATCTCGCAGTAGATGTAGAGGTTACAATACACGCTTTCGTAAATTATTTGTTTTTCTTTATTTTATACTTGCGTTTTACGAAATGTTATGCAACACCCCAGGGTTATATTGAAACAAACATACAAAACACGCAAGCGACGCCGGGCTGATTGGAAACGCTGGTTTCGTCGGACAACCCACGTTTCATCTGTATTAATCTTTTATACACACTGCACATTTATATTTTTGTGACACCATGAGTTAAGATAGGATTTCCAGAAACGAATCTTTCACCAAAACGCTTACTCGAATATACATAATGATGATGTGCATACGTCTTTTTCAATTTTTATAAACCTACAAATGAAATAGGTTGTTGATCACTACTTTCATTAAACTAATACTTGAATCCTTTTAGGCGGGATCTTTGCAAATAAGTCGTAATAAATTTTATGGATTGAAATTAGGTCATTGAGGAACGGTAACTGCCGTGAGTTCAATGAATTCTTTTATATACCTAAGTAATCATTTAGCAAAATGTTCGTGCCTCGAGACTGGTCGGTGATAAAATGATTGTCTTTTTGAATTTAATTTAATTCACCTTTATAAGGCCAGAAGCGGTGTCTAACGACGTCTACGCCGACTGTCACTTACTTAGTATACTTAGTTCATCGAGTTTATTTTCGAATTACTTTTACCTAGTTTCAAGAAAATATAACTTATCTAGTCTAACCCTTACAGAGTTTTCTTTTTGATATTTTACTTAGTAAATTTACTAGTTAAAATAAGTATATTTACCTATTAGATACCTAGTATAAAAAATTAGGTGGATCATAATTCCATTAAAAGAAAGCTTTCAAAATAGACTTTAATAGATTTTAACTTCGAACCTTCGAACCTATCAAACCTTTAAAGTCGCATTTTAATTCTTTGAAAATAAATATGCAACATTGCAAATGCGATCGTTCACACTCAGTTGACACGATAAAATAATTTCCTGAGCAATCATATCAGAAATTTGATTTTGTTAAGCATGAGCCACTGATGGACCAACTATCCATCAGTAACCCATACAAAGCATCTTCAATCAGGTTCGGAGTGGAATCAAATATGAAGTTGGCTGATCTATAAGCAATGCATAGCAACTGTCACTTTGCATGACACGACATACGTTTAAAATTAGGCTGTTTTGAAACCGATGAAAACAATTCCTATTTGGATATTAAGTTGTTTTTCTCAATTTGATAACGAAAAGAGATTTTTAAAATCGACATGTTGTCATCTAATCTGAAATTGAGTTGCAAATTTCATGGTGCATTGTAATCACGCTTGCTTAACATCGGTACAATTTAACCAGGTTTTACGGTGACAGCAAAGTTTGTCTTACCGTATTACTTTGGGGAACGATTCCATGCAACATTATGCCTTAATGATAATTAGCGAACAGGTATATCACCCGATGTGCTACACTACCTCCTTTTTCTATTATTTCAGTCGACTTTGAAGCCTGAAGTCTGTTGATTCAACTACCTGACTGCTCATGACCAGACAGTCAAAATATAATAAGCTCGTCAGCTTTTATTACATCCGCCAAAACTGCAGACGTGACTTTGCTGCGCTCAAAAAATCATATTAAAGGTTTTGTTAAGTGTCAGTGTCATGCTTGTCATGGAATTTTTGTTCAGGAAACGCTTTGACCTCATTCTAAGTAGAACAGCTGACGACGACTTTAATTGGAGCTGATCTATATGCAATTTGCAATATTTGTTGAAACAGAGGAGCAAAACATACATTACGCAATCCAATCATACCTACCTATGGTGCTTTGCAACCTTAAATAAATATTTATTCATTTTCCCGTTCCGAACAAATATTTTGGAAGGTTGAGTACATACATATACTGATATCCCAATTCATTATATGTTAAGATTTTTATTTTAATTAGTATCTAGGTGGAATTTTTCAATTTTTTTTTAAAACTTGAAACAAAGATTGGAATTATATTGAAGAATGTCCCAGGCCTATCTTCTGCCTCTGTGTATACTTTGGATAATAGACTAACGTATGAGAGTCAAGCTACGCACTATGGAATCACCACATTTGGATACAGGGCAACTCACTCCCTCACCAACCTTCTGAGATTCTCACAAATGTTTCATTCCACAGAGTTTAAAGAGGTAATGTTAGCACAGTTTATTTTTCGCCCTCGTTAACCCACAAACACTTTGTGGCACAAAAGAATAGTATTGTTCTTGTAGTTTCGGTGAGATTTATGGAATAAACTTCTTGAATTTCCTATTACAAACGTTTGAAATAATCGAGAGGGTTGGTAACATGATCCATAATCTCTGATACATACAGTTGATGAAACGCACCGCCAAAGTGCGTCCATCAACATCTCATACTTGGCATTCATTTCAACGACAGGTAAATTCGAAATAGGTAATAACTATAAATTAACAGTAAATTTACTGCACGTTTGTGACAGTGTGTAATGACTCTCCAACAGCACCAACAGCGTTCGTTTACAGATGGCCTCTAGTAATTGGAGCTTGCTCGCTGATCCACCCAAATAAATAGCAATATAAAAAATATAATAATGTTTCAATGAAAAAAATGTCAGTCAACCACGATATTCTACGCAGAAAAAAATCTCCTAACTACACTGTTACTACAAGTTTAAAAAAACGTCATGTTGGTGAGATTTATGCCAATTACGGACTGCTGATAGACCGCATCTTGGCTTGAATTCCATATTTGGCCAAAAAAGTCAATTTTTATTTTTAATACCGCCAAGTACTGTCAAAGACCAGTGATTTTGTCGCATTTTTGTTACAGTGTATAATTTGATTTAGTGGCCAACGTTCTTAAGAAGGTTCAAGGTTCATCCTTTGTGTCTTTTATTAGGGCTGACGTATCGGTGGTGTCTTTCGTACAACATTCAGCACCGCCTAAATAAAAATAAAAAATTATCCGGACGGAATAAGGGTGTAGAATTGCAGTTATACTACCGAATTTCCTTTTAAACTAAGTACAGTAAACAATAGGATGGCAAAAATAATTGCACTTCAAGAACTATAGGCAGTAACTGGGGATGTCCTGATCGGAATAATAGCTTGTTCGACAATTTTAATTAAAAGTAATTTCGTTCTTCGGGTACTTTTGAAGTGATTCGCTCTGCAATGAAATCATGATATATGCCCAATATATTCTACGTTGTAAAATTTGACCTAAATCATGATTCTTTTATTCTATTTTTTTTATTTATTGTACTGGGGTGGCTTATTTTTATTAAAATGGAAAGTTAGTTACGGGAGATTTTTAGCGGGAAACGTCTTCAAAATTCATAACTAATCTAGGTAATTCGATTTGATGATTCGAATCGATCCGAAGCACAAGTTATTTGAATTAGTCGTGAATCGTCCGTAGGAACAACAATTTGCTAAATAAAGTGAAATTTTCATTTTAACGATAAAATGCAATTGATTTTAGTCAAATTTGACCGAAATCGATTGTGTTATGTCGTTGAAATATAAAAATTACGTTCTTTGACAGTTAATCTTAATATTAGCAATTAAATTAACTTAAATTACTTGATAGTCATGATGGAGACAAATTGTAATAGTAAAAATTCTGACATCTGTTATTTATATGAAATAGTGAGCCACTCCGATTTGAAAACAGAATATTCGAATCAGATTTGAATTCCAAATGATTCAGTTTTGCCCAACCCCATTCACAACCCTGAGAATACTGAATACACAGAATAAATGACTTACCATAAGCCAACATGGAAAGTGATAACATTCCAATTTGAATGCAGAGCTTGACGCTAACACAGAATAATGGACTCCACAAATATCCAATTGCAAATCCCATTGTGGTGGCTACATTTTTGATACTGAAGGAAATTTCTAAATTCTGTTGGAAGTAATCAGAGTAAATAGCTGAAAAGAAAGGATTTGAAAAAACTTCATTAAATTAGATATAAAGGTCACAATACACAAAAAGTTCAGTTACCGATACATTGCGCCTGAGGTAATAAAACAAAAACGACAATACACGTTTGCATTGCTTTGTGTTAATAATATTCAAATGGCTACAAAGCGCAAACGTACGCAACGAAACCAGGTTACATTGGGAAATGTAAACGAGCGCATGAACAGAGCGCTGCGTTAGTGTAAAACGGAAGACTATAATAATATTGCGGTCTCATGGCTGTTGGAGTATTGTTACATTTTTGATTCGATCGAATGCCCTGATATTGTTACGTGGAAATGATTTTAAATACTCTTTATCATTATTCCCTGTATGGAAATACAAGAATTATACTACTTTCCCACGACTTTTCCTTATCAAATTTTCAAATGGATGACCGTGAGGCTAATGATCCATTGTTTGGCCGTGTGGCCACAAAGCGTGTTATTCAGAACTATGAGACGTCCCCACGTAATAAGAAACAATCCAAAACAATATTTACCTATTATACAGTTCTTCCAAAGCGCATCCGAAATCCCATAAGCTGCGTATATCACGTAAACTAAAATCTTTGTGTCTTCCGTAGGTTTCCAAAATTCACAGAACAAGTAAATTGATAGATCTATCGAAGCAGCGAATACTATAACTGGATTACGTCCGAAAAATTCAATCAGTTTTCCTGAGACTAAGGAACCGAAAACATTGAGTACATCGTGAGATATTAGAACAATCCCGACCTGAAATAATAAACAGTTTTTTTTATCTAATCGTTCTTATTTCGTTATTATTTCGAAATATTCAAAAAAACTCACTCATGAGGGTCGATAGAATGAGGCCAACTGTCCTCATCCCAATCAGGAGTTATTTTGTCATTTCACAGATGGACCGTGCTTAAGTGGCTCGATCCATCAGTCCCTCGTGATTAAGAAAAAGTGCTTTGGCGCCGCTGAAAAGGGGTTTGCTTAGATTTGTATTACACAGTAACAGGAGTGCAATACAATTGATTTTGATTGCCTCCTTGACAGTAATTTTACTCAGGGATATTGAAATAAAGCTACAAAATCGACTTCTTTGACAATTACGGACAGTTGGTGGAACGCACCGCCCAGGTACGTCCATCAACAGACCATAATTGGCATTCGTTCCATCAACAATTTTGAAAATATGCAATTACTGGAAATAAACAGTAAATTTATTGCACATTGGTGTATCAAGGAATGTTTCTCTTCAAACTTCACCTAAACTTTAAGTAATGGTCAGTAGCGCATTAGTGACTCGTGTGCCAGATTTGCTAAATTTATATAATGGAATTCTATTGAGACTTACCATTTCCACACCAAGTATGCACGATGAGAAAGCTCTGTTCATTTCTGAGTAAACAAATCCCATATATAGACCATGATATATAAGGAATGGAAACAGTAAAAACTGCTTCAATGATGCTGCATGTTCCATAGTGGATTTCATTGTCGCCATGAAAGATAACTTTTTAACCTTAATGAGCAAAAATGAACAAGAAATTATTATCTCCAAAAACAATATATATTTATATATAAATATATCCTGTTTCTATCAGGCATATAAAGCCCTGCAGGTATGAGCTTTAGAATAGTCCTGATGCTGGCACTTAATATTGTAGTAGCTCTTTGACATTTGAGTGGCTGTTAGTTTGCTCCTTTCAGGTACTGCATGCTTCCAGCCCTGCTCAGAGCTAACTTATTTTATTTTGTTAGAAAATGCGTATGACAAAATAGCTGGGATATTGGAGAAAACAGCCATTGGTCGATGTGTATGAATTGGCTGCAATTTGTTATTGTGAATCCATTAGAAAATATAGGAAAGCAAAGATAATTTCAAGATCTCTTTATCTGTTGCTTACTCAGTATTATGCTTGGTAGGAGACCACGTTTCGTGAATTGCAATTTGACGAACCGATGCTAGGGATGTCCCCAACTCTGTTTTAATAATATTTAGAAAGCTTTTTCCGTTGAGACGACTATTCAGTTAAGTTTTAATGATTTAATGTAACTAGCCTCATTATTAGCAAACTTGTACGCTGAAGTCTTCTGATATTTGGTCTAAGATTTACACAACCAAACTCTACTGTTGAACAGCGCTGATATAATGTACCCAGCTGCACAGAAGTGTCAAAAATTATATGTATCAAAAGTGAGATTTTTAACATCTGGCATAAATAGGCCTCGACAAGTTAAAATATTGTATTTCCTCGAGTAGGGTGTAATGATGGCAACCTAGTTATTTCTTGAACTAGCTGAAGTAACACGAATTCACCCCAGAGCTAGGTAAAGTATTATTAGGTAACCTAGTTGCTTTTAATCCTAGTTAGTACGCGGATTAAAAACCACATAAACTAGGTAATTGTCGTTTGGCTACATTTAAAGCATTTTTAATAAATATGAAAGTCAGAATCTTCAAATAGTCCATTTTGAAAGCCCTTTTTTTAATAAAACTATTATTTACCTAATTTTTTTATACTATTTAACTAATTAGTAAATAGGCAAATTTACCTAGTAAATTATTAAGTAAAATATTAAACAGAAAACTCAACTGATAGGTAAGTTATATATTCTTGAAACTAGATAAAAGTACTTTGAAATGAAACCAGGTATACTAGGTATTTTTACCTAGAATTGCCAACACTAGTATGGGCCATCAAAATATCACAGATCAAGTCCACTGGCGTGATCTATCTGTATTTCATACACAAGAAAACAATATACAGGTTTTAACTTACTTTTGGCTTTTCCTTAACAATCCCATTCAATTTATCCGTCTGATTTTTATTGTTCAAACTATCATCATCGACGCTGAGGTTTGTCAAAAACATCGAATGTAAAAAAACAGCACAGACCGCAATGGCGGAGTAAATTCCGATTTATAGATATATCGAAAGTGGGTGGAACATATTTATCCAGTGTTTTTATAGTAATGTTTGGGTTCTGGCAGTCATTTGCACCGCAATGTTCGTAGTTATTTTCTTCTAGCACATCTAGGCTGATGTTGGTGGCCTGAGTTCCGTTGAGCGGTAAATCGTTCTCCACGTCTTCCTTTGTTCCGTATAACACAGCGTAACTGACAACACTTGCTAAAATCTATACTGTAAATAAATATTATGTACGTGCTTGTACGTGGTAAGAAAATGCATCGCACAAATGGATAGAACTGTACTGCATAGATACATTATAAAATTACATAAAGCAGGTAAAGAAACTTTTCAAAACGATTTCCAAGGTTATAAAAAAGTTTATATCAATTTGCAAAATATATGAGGTTTTGAATCTCGCATTCGAGTCCCGACAAACCTCACACGTTTATCCACGCCAACCACACAATCCGGGATGTAATCACTTTAGTGAGCTTGGTTGAACTGGAAAGATCGTATTTTTCCAACAACACTAACCCAGTTCGTCTATAAGTGGATCTAGTAAAGAGCCTTGCTCTCACTGATCCACTCACAGGAGTAGTTGGAAAAAAATGGCATCCCTTCGTTGGAATAAGTGAGTAATTAGTATAGTTTGTATGCAATCCATCGGTTCTAATTGCATTATGTAACTGTGTCGCATAATACAGACCAGTAATAGTTAACCATTTTTCATCTTATTGATTATTTTTTGTTAAATTGTTGACCTCTAAAGCATTGCGATTGAATTACTTGAATGCTGTAATTGGAATGTTAATAGGGTAGGGAAGGCGGAGAGCGGAGAGTGTGGTGAATACCCTCTGTTTATGGGCCTTAGAATAGTCCTGACGTATTTCCTACGTGTGGTAAAATGCGACTAAAAGAAAACAAAGAATTGGTACATAATTTCAACATGACCCAGGGCAGATACCACACTCTGCAATTTACCATGGTGGTACAGTTACGGTCGGGATGTTTTCCGCTTAGAGTACAGTTGCTGGTACTATGCCGTGTAGTAGCTCTTTGCAATTGAGTGGCCGTTAGTTGGTTCATTTTATGCGCTGCTTCGTGCCTTGCTTAAAGTCAATTTCAATAAAAATATAAACAAAAACTTCGTCCCTTCAAAGTAAACAGCAGTATATGTTTATAATATTTAAATATGCTGGCGTATGTATTAAATAGGTTGTTAACATCTTCTGAAACTGCAGAAGGAAATTTTTAGGATATGCAACTAAAGGTAACCATATAATATTTTAATATCATATACATTTACATATTTACACCGATTTTAACCAAAGTCTAACCACTTACCCTGCCACTGCGTAGAACTCAAGCGTAGAACTGCGCGGTATATTTCCGCGAATAGACGTTATACTCGTTGCTTCCATGATTGGCATGAAGTTTTCCAAATAACAGAAGATATACTGGCATCAATGTCCACATCAAAGAACTACCAAATCCATATAAAATACCCGCTGTTATCATGACGTAAGTTGCTTGATATAAAAAAGAAACATTTTAGTATACTGTGGCATAAGTACAGTAAATTTATCATTTATTTATTTAATTGTATATTTCTAAAATGATAAAACTCTCTGTTGATAAGATATTCGTCAAATATGGGCTATTGATTGACAAAAATTTGATCAAATGGTCGACCTGTAACGGAGGGTACATAATTGGCTCAGGTTTACCAAGGATTTTTTCGTACCTCAGGATGGGGCTTATTAGTCTATTACTTTTTGAAATTACCCCTGGATTCTGCAAAATATATTCCCTATTTTTTACATCCTGATTCGAAATACTAGGTCATCTCTATGTTTTTGTCACTGTTTTATTGAATGTAGATTGGGAATGCGAAATAGACCCACTTTTTATCATCTTTTCAGTGTTGTCAAGATCAATCGTCTCTGAGTTCAGTACAGTTAGGCGTCATCAGATGGTCCGTAATGACCATTATACGTATTATAATCTCGTATAACGATCATGTTCTAGCGGTCAGAACTGGACGAAACCGAATCATTAATATTTGAATCTGATACGGATTGTTTTTTCGAATTGGATCGAATCACTAATTTCATATAAATAACAAATATCCCATTTGTACTATTGCAATTTGTTTCCTTCATAAAAAATAAAGAAATCCATAGATACATATAAACAGACTTTTTTAAACAGTTTTTTTTTTAGTTTGATCAAAATTGATTGCATTTTGTCGTTAATAATGAAATTTCACATGTTCAGAAAGTTTGCGTTCCTGTGAACGATTCGTTATTGATTCGGATATTTGTGCTTCGGATAAATGCGAATGACCGAATTAAAGTACCCAGCTCTACTTGTAGCAAAAACAGGACTGAATTGATCAAGTTGGGTATAATTGTATTCAACTGTATGAATATACGTGCTGCGACGTCACAGTTATGGAACTATCGAAATAAAATCCCTTTTACAGAAAGCCACGGAAAGCCACTGACTTTCAAATTAGTATTCTGAGAATACCATCTTTGGAACTGTTCTTTGAGAGAGTTTTTACTTTGAAACCTACATTTAAATATCATGTATATCTTACTTGGATAAATATTTGCGGCAATGTACAGAACCGTTATAATTTCTTCGACTACCAGAGCCCATTTGTATCCAAGCCTAGAATAAATCAGATATATAAATATAATCAGTTAAGTGGTCTATGATTTTAATATCAACCTAGGTCAATGATTCTATATCATATCATATATGCGATATTCGTGTATGTGTCATGTGTATGTTGTGCCTTGATATTTGAATGAATCTTCTATCCCAAGCATGATATATGGATAAAGATGCCACTTTTAGAATCGAGAATTTAATCGATTTATAAGATACAAGTCTAAGTCGAATACTTTTTTGAAAATTGTAATGATTAAGTCAACATTTTAACATAGAATTCGAAAAGCTTGGACGATTAGTGAATTTTTTTGAATAGAACTTCAGATTCGGAAAGATTTTCACTGAAGAAAGAAATAACTCTGACCTCATATCGCGACTATTTTGTATAACATTTTTGCAGAAGGCGTTTTGAAGCTATCTATTCATTTTGGCGAAATCGTAATCGAAAAAATAATAGATTCTCATACTTGCGTATCAGTATAGGTGTGCAAAACAAACCAGCCACTGTCGAGGATAATTGAGTCGCTGCTAGAGTTCTTGTTCCTGGAAAAACAGTGAGCTTTTTCAAGGCACCGTAAACCTTAGCACCTGTCTTAATCCCTGTTACCTATAAGAAATTCTGATTTTATTGAGCATGCGTCACCGGTGGCGTCTCCTTTGTGGCGTACGTGACCCATATTTAAGAAAAACTCAGTGTAATATAACTTAACTGTGTAAGTATAAGGTTACAGTTGTCTTGAGCAATTACCTTTAACTTGTATGATTCGAAAATGACTTGACTTGCGTCACTGATGGCGTCTCCTTTGTGGCGTACGTGACCCATATTTAAGAAAAACTCAGTGTAATATAACTTAACTGTTTAAGTATAAGGTTACAGTTGTCTTGTACAGTTAACTTGTATGATTCGAAAATGACTTGACTTGCGTCACTGATGGCGTCTCCTTTGTGGCGTACGTGACCCATATTTAAGAAAAACCCAGTGTATAATAACTTAACTGTATAGGTATAAGGTTACAGTTGACTTGAGCAATTAACTCTCACTTGTATGATTCGAAAATGATTTGACTTGAGGAGAGGATTGAGTGAGTTGAGGCCAAACTCAAATTTATGATAATGATAACTACCCCTTATGATAAAAACAGACTCGGCTAGTTCTTAAACGTTCTTGTCTCAAATTGACTTTTTAATCAAAATTCACTATAAACAGGGTTGGGTGCAGCACCTAGAAGGACACGCACGAAGCTGGACAACATATATCCATCCATACCTATATTTTGTTTGATGTTTATGCTGCTTAGTAAACTGCTTACAGACGTTGATGCTCCGTGTATAAGAAAACATCCCAAGCAATATATGTAAAATTGCAATCCAATCTTTTTGATGTTTTTGTGCTTTGAGGTAAGTGTTTTGTCTGTATCCGCAATTTCAACTCTCGATATGATTTCGGTATCCATTTT
The DNA here is from genome assembly GCA_963675895.2 of Styela plicata. Lineage (NCBI taxonomy): Eukaryota > Metazoa > Chordata > Ascidiacea > Stolidobranchia > Styelidae > Styela > Styela plicata. The sequence goes on from OZ023153.1 coordinate 12,141,925, forward strand.
CAAAATATACCATTGATTATTTCTATGAAATAAAAAAGAAATTTAGTACAATAGTTGGTTGCCTTATTTTAGTCTTGTATTCTTATATGTACCGCCTTCTGTGTCGTCAGGAATGTCGAAATGAACTATTACCTACGTCAATAACGAATGCAGATTGATACAGAAGAAGTTATTCCATACTGATAAGTTTTATGCTAAACAGTTATATTGACTTGGTGAATGATCAATCTGACGGCGACGAGCACGATAAACATGAATTGGAGATTTTTTTTCAAGCGCATCCTGTTGAATTGCGTTGCAGGAAGCAAAACGAAAATAGCGATACATATCACTTTTGCTTTGCCTCTCCTTAATCATCGTCATATGCCTACAAAGCACAAGTCTGCGCAAGTAAACGAGCTCTCTTGCGTTCTTAGCTGGATTGCGAAATCATTCGGTTGCTTTAGAAAACGTCAAAAAATGCTTACGCGGCATTGCGTTAGCGTAAAAACGCAAGGTTGAAAGTTTAATAAAAATAAAACTTGGAAAAAGGGAAATTGAGCACACGCGTATTTTTTAAGTTGACAAATTAGGGGAGGGCATTGATTGCACTACGGCACTTCCAATTTACATTATTGGTCATACTCTTTTATGGCGACAAGACGGACTTTTGAATAACTTGCTTTCGTTCTTGTTACTTCTTAATCCGCCAGAGATAGACCGCGCCTCTGAAGCGCGCTCCATCTATGACTCATACTCAACAAACTCTGCTCTCGGCTTTTCTGACTGGTTATAGCTACTTCACATGCATTACTATTACTTGGCAATTCGCCTGTTCGTATTCGATAAATATTGCATGCCTACCCTCTTTCTGTCGTTGTCGCCACAGCATCACTCTCGTTTTTATTTACATTACTCATTATTATAGCGGCCAACTGACCTTAAGCAAGAAGGCAGTTTGTGAAAATTAAATAATAATGAAAAAAAATCTGGTTTACAGATACTGGAAATTATGCTAGCAACTGGTCTTAGGATAGTGTTTGGATTGGGCAAACGCATGAGATATACACACGTTAGATAGCGGGTTTTTGCCACCAGGGAAACTCATACTCACCAGGGAAACTCACGACGAAATAACTCCTTCATTGAAATGCAAACGATCGTTTATTAGCTAACGTTTCTGTCCCGATGAAGTTTGCCTCAATAGATATTCGAAACGTTGGGAAATTAAACCATCGTTTGCATTCCATCGGATGAACCTCTTTCATCTCCGTATTTACATACCTCGTTTAATATAGCCTCAATTCCACACCCCTCCCACAATGCACAAAACCAAATTTTAGGTTTAATATGTCACGCGATCTAGCTAGTCTAAATCAACAATGTGAATGGTGCAGTTGTATTTTATACAAAATTAAAAAATGAAATATTATATAAACAGAACAAGTTGGCCACTTCTAACTATCTCAATCAGAAATATTTTGCCCATAAATGTTTTTTCAAGCATGAGATGATGGATGTTGACACGGTACATCTGTGGCTCATGCTTAGCAAAATTACATTTTTATTCTTATTCGTCAATATTGTTTATTGAACGATCGGGCTATCAACTATCTGTCTCACATCAAGCTACAGATCTTCTTCTATTCCTCAAACCACTCAAGCAAATGAATCCATCCTACAGTGCTCTATAGCCTACCTTGTGACTGCTGACAGGCGAACGTGGTTAGTTTTATACAATGTAAGGCCTTGTTTACCTATCCAAATATTTACTTCACAACTTTACAGCAGTTACAATTTATTTTACAACAATCATTTGTTAACTATGAGTCGCCTATAGAACGTGATGCGGTCCATATGTGTATCATCTTGTACAAAATGAATATTAATAGAGAAAAATGTTTATACGGCTTTAGTGGGTGCAGGTTTTAGAGTCGTCCTAGCGTATTTCCTGTCTGTGCGTAACAAGAGGCGATAATTCAGTTATAAAATTTTGTTTTTTAATTATTCTAATTAAAGTCATTTGGCAATATAATCACGAATCATGCATAATTTTACGTTGTAAAATTCATGATTTTCTATCGGTCTAGGGGATGTGGACTAACTACTCATCCTCTCTCTGTGCCTTTGTGTTTGCGGATCCGTATGCAGTGAATGGAAGAATACAGTAGTAACTATGACTAACTAGAGAGATTCAAAGTCTTGCTTCGCACTTACACAAATTACGTTTCGTCTGACCAAAAGTCAAGACTTCTTCAGACAAGCATTTTAAAAATGTGACAAAAAGAAATTTACATGAAATATAAATAATCGATTTACTACCCGTTTGCCACAGTGTGTGATGGCTCTTCAACAGCACCAACATCGTAATTGGACACAACAACAGTAATGGGAGCTTGCTCGCTGAACCACCCAAATAAATAACAATATGAAAAATATAATAATGTTCGAGTAAAAAAAATGTCAATCAACCACAAAATTCTACAGAAAAAACTACCAACTACACTGTAGCAAAAGTACAGTAAATTTACTGGTCATTTGCCGTAATAGCATATTTCCAAAGTTAAAAAACGCCATGTTGATTTATGCCAATTACAGGGTGTTGGCACCATGGCGGTGCGTTCCATCAACATCCCATATTTGGCCGAAACAGTCAATTTTTTTAATACCGCCAAGTAAAATTACTGTCGAAGACCAGGGATTTTGTCGCATTTTTGTTACAGTGTATTGATTCAGTGGCCAACGTTCTTAAGAAGCCTCGATTCAAGGTTCATCCTTTGTGTCTTTTATTAAGGCTGACGCACCGGTGGTGTCTTTCGTACAACATTCAGCGGCGCCTAAATAAAAATAAAAAATCAGGCACGAAATAATGGAGCAGAATTGCAGTTATACTACCTAATTTCCTTTTAAGCTAGGTACAGTAAAACATTAATATTGTAAAAGTGATTGAACTTCCAAAACTATAGGCAGTAACTGTGGATGTCGTGATCGGAATAATAGGTTATTCGACAATTTTAATTAAAAGTAATTTTGTTCTTCGGGTACTTTTGAAATGATTCGCTTTGCAATGAAATCATGATATATGCCCAATATATTCTACGTTGTAAAATTTGACCCAAATCATGCTTTTTTATTCTAGTTTAATTGTACTGGGGTGGACTATTTTTATTAGAGGGGAAACTTAATTACGAGAAATTACGGGAAACGTCTTCATAATTCATAACTGCTGGGACTAGGGCTAGGCGATTAGATTTGTTGAATGAACAAGTTATTCGAATTCGTCGTGAATCGTTCGTAGGAACAACAATTTGCTAAATAAAGTGAAATTTTCATTTTTTAACGACTAACTGCAATTGGTTTTGATCAAATTTGACCAAAATCGATCGTGTTATGTCGTTGAAATATAAAAATTATGTTCCTGGACATGGAGTGTCCATTGAAAATACATTGCCTTTGAGTTAATCCTAATATTAGCAATTAAATTAATTTAAATTACTTGATATTCATGATGGAGACAAACTGTAATAGTAAAAAATCTGACATCTGTTATTTATATGAAAATAGTGATTCGATCAGATTTGAAAAAAGGAATATTCGAATTTCAAATCATTCAGTTTTGCCCAACCCCATTCACAACAGAGAATACACAGAATAAATGACTTATAATTACCATAACCCAGCATGGAAAGTGATAACATTCCAATTTGAATGTAGAGCTTGACGCTAACGCAGAATAATGGACTCCACAAATATCCAATTGCAACTCCCATTGCGGTGGCTACATATTTGACACTGAAGGAAATTTCTAAATTCTGTTGGAAGTAATCAGAGTAAATAGCTGAAAAGTAAACAAGAAAGGATTTGAAAAAAAACATTATTAAATTAGATGCAAAGGTCACAATACACTTAAAGTTCAGTTACCGATACATTGCGCCTGAGGCAACAAAACAAAAACGACAATACACGTTTACGTTGCTTTGTGTTAATAATATTCAGAAGGCTACAAAGCACAAACGTACGCAACGAAACCAGGTTACATTGGGAAATGTAAACGAGCGCATGAACAGAGCGCTGTGTTAGCGTAAAACGCAAGAATATAATAATATTGCGGTCTTATGGCTGTTGGAATCTTGTTGCATTTTTGATTCGATCGAATTCCCTGATACTGTTACGTGGAAATGATTTCAAAAGACTCTTTATCATTCTTCTCTGTATGGAAATACAAGAATTATACTACTGGCCACGACTTTTCCTTATCAAATTTTAAAATGGACGACTGTGAGGCTAATGATCTGTTGTTTGGCCGTGTGGCCACCACACGTGGTATTCAGAACTGTGAGACGTCCTCAAGTTATAAGAAATAATCCAAAACAATATTTACCTATTATGCAGTTCTTCCAAAGCGCATCCGAAATCCCATAAGCTGCGTATATCACATAAACTAAAATCTTTGTGTCTTCCGTAGGTTTCCAAAATTCACAGAACAAGTAAATTGATAGATCTATCGAAGCACCGAATGCTATAACTGGATTACGTCCGAAAAATTCAATCAGTTTTCCTGAGACTAATGAACCTAAGACATTGAGTGCATCGTGAGATATTAGAACAATGCCGACCTGAAAAAATAAACAGTTTTTTTAACTAATCGTTCTCATTTTGAATTATGGAGGCGTGATTTGATGCGATGAGTTTCTTTGTTGTTTTTATAAAACTTGGAATTTAAAAGTTGACATTTTGGATCGAATTTCGTATATTCAGACAAGCAGGTGTAACTGAACTAAAATATTGAATCGTATAAATCGAGAATGTAATATTCAAGCTTCATTTTTTCGAAACCCGTATTATAGCTGGAATGGAATCATCTTTTCTGTGCCCCATTAAATTGAAGGTCACATTTTGTGCATTTTATCAGTAAAAATCGATACGTGCCCTAGCACAGGATAATTTCGAAATATTCAAAAAACCCACCCACGAGGGTCTATAGAATAAGGCCAACTGTCCTCATCTCAATCTGGAGTTTTATTTTATCGAGTCACAAATGGATCGTGCTGAAGCGGTCCCTCGTGATTAAGAAAAAGTGCTTTTGCGCCACTGAAAAGGCGTTTGCTTAGATTTGTATTGCACAGTAACAGGAGTGCAATACAATTGATTTTGATTGCCTCTTTGACAGTAATTTTACTCAGGGATATTGAAATAAAGCTACAAAATCGACCTCTTTTATCAATTATAAACAGTTGGTGGAACCCAACGCCAAGGTACGTCCATCAACAGTCCATAATTGGCATTCGTTTCATCAACAAGTTTGGAAATATGCAATTACTGGAAATGAACAGTAAATTTATTGCACATTTGTGTAACAAGAAATAATTTTCCTTTAAACTTCACCTAAACTCTAGATAAGGGTCAGTAGCACATAGTACAATGCAGATGCATTCGCGACTCGTGTGCGGTTTTCATCAGTTTTGCTATATTTATATAATGGAATTCTATTGAAACTTACCATTTCCACACCAAGTATACACGATGAGAAAGCTCTGTTCATTTCTGAGTAAACAAATCCCATATATAGACCATGATATATAAGAAATGGAAACAGTAAAAACTGCTTCAATGATGCTGCATGTTTCATAGTGGATTTCATTGTCGCCATGGAAGATAACTTTTTAACCTTAATGAGATGAGAAAGCTCTGTTCATTTCTGAGTAAACAAATCCCATATATAGACCATGATATATAAGGAATGGAAACAGTAAAAACTGCTTCAATGATGCTGCATGTTTCATAGTGGATTTCATTGTCGCCATGGAAGATAACTTTTTAACCTTAATGAGCAAAACGAACAAGAAATTATTAACTCAAAAAAAAAAATATAAATATATTTTGTTTCTATCAGGCATATAAAGCCCTGCAGGTACGAGCTTTAGAATAGTCCTGGCGTATTTCCTGCTTTCCTGCGTGTCATAGGCTACTAAATGGAAAAACAGATGAGTGCAGTTGCTGACACTTAACATTGTAGTAGCTCTTTGACATTTGAGCGGCTTTGCTCATTTTAGGCACTGCATGCTTCCGGTCTTGCTCAGAGCCAACTAACCAACTTACTAGTGCCATACTCAATAAAACATGTTTAAACAAAAATGTTCTTTGCGATATACAGCTTTTAACTTACTTTTGGCTTTTCCTTAACAATCCCATTCAGTTGATCTGACTGATTTTTATTGTTTAAACTATCATCATCGACGCTGAGATTAGTCAAAAACATCGAATGTAAAAAAACAGCACAGACCGCAATGGCAGAGTAAATTCCGATTAATAGATATATCGAAAGTGGGTTTGGTGGAACATATTTATCCAGTGTTTTTATAGTAATGTTTGGGTTCTGGCAGTCATTTGCACCGCAATGTTCGTAGTTATTTTCTTCTAGCAGATCTAGGCTGATATTGGTGGCCTGAGTTCCGTTGGGCGGTAAATCGTTCTCCACGTCTTCCTTTGTCCCGTATAACACAGCGTAACTGACAACACTTGCTAAAATCTATACTGTAAATAAATATTATGCTTGTACGTGGTAAAGAAAATGCATTGCAGAAATGGATAAAACTGCCACACTGCAGATACATTATAAATTTACATACCAGGTAAAGGAACTTTTCAAAACGATTTGCAATGTTATAAAAAAGTTTATATCAATTTCAATAAATAATATATATCAGGTTTTATATCTCGGATTCGAGTCCCGGCAAGTCTCACTCGTTTATTCGCGCCAACCACTCAACCCGGGATGTAATAACTTCGGTAAGCTTGGTTGAACAGGAAAGATCATATATTTCTAACAACATTAACCCAGTTCGTCTATAAGGGGATGTAGTGAAGAGCCTTGTTCTCACTGATTCTCACTGATTCACGGGTTGTGAAAAATTGCATCCCTTTGAAATAAGTGAGTAATCGATATAGTTTATATGTAATTCATCGGTTCTAATTGCATTATGTAACTATTTCACATAATACAGACCATAGTAGTTAACTACTTTTCATCTTGTTCATTATTTTTTTATATTTTTGACCTCTAAAGCATTGTGATCGAATTACTGGAATTTTGGAATTGGAATCTTAATGGGGTAGGGAAGGCGGAGAGCAGAGAGTATGGTGAGCCGCTGCAGATTCCAGCTCCAAATGCCCTCTAGGTATGGGCCTTAGAATAGTCCTAACGTATTTCCTTCGTGTCTTAAAAGGCGACTAAAAGAAAACAAAGAATTGGTAGATGATTTCAACATCGCCCAGGGCAGATACCACTCACTGCAATTTACCATAGTAGTTCAGTTGCGTTCGGGATGTTTTCCGCTTAGAGTGCAGTTGCTGGTACTATGCCTTGTAGTAGCTCTTTGCGATTGAGTGGCCGTAAGTTGGTTCATTTTGTGCGCTGCTTCAGCCATTGCGAAAAGTGTATTTCAATAAAGAAATATAAACAAAAACTGCATCACTTTTTTGATCTCTTGTTGGAAAGGTAACCAGCAGTATCTGTTTGGAATATTTAAATGTTTTAGCGTATGTTCTAAATAGGTTGTTAACATCTTCTGAAACTGCAGAAGAAAACTTTTCAGGATATGTAACTAAAGGTCCCTAAATAATCTTTCTAATATCATGTACATTTATATATATACACCAATTTAACCGGAGTGAAACCACTTACCCTGCCACTGCGGATGATAGCGTAGAACTGCACGGTATATTTCCGCGAATATACGTTATACTCGTTGCTTCCATGATTGGCATGAAGTTTTCCAAATAACAGAAGATATACTGGCATCAATGTCCAGACCAAAGAACTACCAAATCCATATAAAATACCCGCTGTTATCATGACGTAAGTTGCTTGATATAAAAAAGAAACATTTTAGTATACTGTGACATAAGTACAGTGAATTTACCGTTTATTTATCCAATTGTATATTTCACAAATTATGAAATTTCCAAAATTATAAAACTCTCTGCTGATAAGATATTCTCCAAATATGGGCCGTGATTGACCGCGCCTCGGGCGATATTTGGTAAGTAGTAGTCTGGTAGTAATCTTGTCAATATTCCTGTCAGATTATAATTAACAATATTACTGTTGGAGAATGATAATTTCGCTGCATTTTTCGTTGCGGTTTATAAACAGGGAAATATAAAATCATTATTCAGGGTGAATTAATAAATTCGATCAAATGGTCGCCCTGTAGCGCAGGGTACATCATTGGCTTAGGTTTACCAAGGATTTTTTCGTGCCTCAGGTTCGGACCGATTAGTCTATTACTTTTTGAAATTACGTCTGGGTTTTGCAAAATATATTGTCTATTTTATACATCCAGATTCGAAATACTAGGTCATCTCTATGCTTTCGTCACTGTTTTATTGAATATAGATTGGGAATGCGAAATAGACCCACTTTTTATCAACTTTTCAGTTTTGTCAAGTTCAATTGTATCTGAGTTCAGTTCAATAATATTTGAATCTGATACGGATTGTTTTTTCGAATCGGATCGAATCACTAATTTCATATAAATAACAAACATCCCATTTGTACTATTACAATTTGCTTCCTTTATAAAGACTTTTTCAAACAGTTTTTTTTTTAGTTTGATCAAAATTGATTGCATTTTGTCGTTAATAATGAAAATTTCACATGTTCAGAAAGTTTGTGTTCCTGTGAACGATTCGCTATTGATTCGGATATTTGTGCTTCGGATCAATTCGAATGACCGAATTAAAGTACCCAGCTCTACTTGTAGCAAAAAACAGGACTGAAATGGTCAAGTTGGGTATAATTGTATTCAACTGTATGAATATACGTGCTGCGACGTCACAGTTACGGAACTATCGAAATAAAACCATGAGAAGCCACTGACTTTCAAATTAGTATTCTGAGAATACCATCTTTGGAACTGTTCTTTGAGAGAGTTTTTACTTTGAAACCTGCATTTAAATATCATGTATATCTTACTTGGATAAATATTTGCGGCAATGTACAGAACCGTTATAATTTCTCCGACTACCAGAGCCCATTTGTATCCAAGCCTAAAAACAAATCACATATATATATATATATAATCAGTTAAGTGATCTATGATTTTAATTGCGAACTAGGTTAATAATTCCGTTTCCTATCCTCTGTGCGATATTCGTGTTTGTGTAATGTTTATGTTATGCATTTATATTTAAATGAATTCGCTATCCCAAGCATGATATATGGATAAGGATGCCACTTTTAGAATCAAGATTTTAATCGATTTAGATACAAGTCTAATTCGAATACTTTTTTGAGATAAGGAAGGATTTAAGCGGGAAAATTTCAATGGATAAGTCAACATTTAACATAGAATTCGGAAAGATTGGACAATTAGTGATTTTTTTTTAAATAGAACCTCAGATTCGGAAAGATTGTCACTGACGAAAGAAATAACCCTGACCTCGCACCGTGACTATTTTGTATGATTTTTTACAGAAGAACTATCTATATATCATGGCGAAATCGTAATCGAAAAAATAATAGATTCTCATACTTGCGTATCAGTATAGGTGTGCAGAACAAACCAGCCACTGTCGAGGATAATTTAGTTGCTGCTAGAGTTTTTGTTCCTGGAAAAATAGTGAGCTTTTTAAGGCACCTGTCTCAATACCTGTTTCCTATAAGAAATTCTGATTTTATTAAGCATGCGTCACTGATGGCGTCACCTTTGTGGCGTACGTTACCCATAATTAAGAAAAACTCAGCGTATAATAATTTAACTGTATAGGTATAAGGTTACAGTTGACATGAGGAATTACATGGTATCTTCCCACGACTATAACATATTCAAATGCTATTTTAGGGCGCAATAGAAATTATTTGGTAAATGTAGAGTAAAACTAGAATTCTTTGTTCTACCACAGTAGAACAATAGTCTTGTTTTACCCCACAGAACTCTTTTCCCGCGATCCCAATTATCCCACTCCTGCATTGCACTGATGTCAATATTAAGCTACGAATCAAGGCAACATATATCCATCCATACCTATATTTTGTCTGATGTTTATGCTGCTTAGTAAACTGCTTACAGACATTGTTGCTCCTTGTATGAGTAAACATCCCAAGCAATATATGTAAAATTGCAATCCAATCTTTTTGATATTTTTGTGTTTTGAGGTAAGTGTTTTGTCCGTATTCACAATTTCCAATTTCAACTCTCGATATGATTTCGGTATCCATTTTTTATAATATAACATTGATTATTTCTATGAAGTAACTATAAAACAGGATTTAGTACTACAGTTGGTTTCCTGATTTTCATGAACTATACCTATGTCAAGAACAAACGTGATGGAGTGATGCAAATGAAGTCATTCCATACCGATAACTTTTATGCTATACTGCTAGACGGTTATGTTGACTTGGTGAATCATCGATCTGACGGCGACGAGCACGATAAGCCTCAATTAGAGAATTTTTCCAAGCACATTCTGTTGAATTGCGTTGCAGGAAGCAAACAGAAATAGCAATGCAAGTCATCTTTGCTTTGCCTCTCCTTTATCACCGTCATATGCCTACAAAGCACAAATCTACGCAAGTAAACGAGCTCCCTTGCGCTCTTAGCTTGATTGCCAAATCATTCAGTTGCTTTAGAAAACGCCAAAAATGCTTACGCGGCATTGCGTTAGCGTAAAACGCAAGGTTAAAAGACTAATAAAAATAAAACTTGGAAAAACGGAAGGCATACGCGTATTCATTGCGTTGACAAATTAGGTGAAGGAATTGGTTGCACTAGTGCACTTCTAATTTACATTCTTGGTCATACTCTTTTACGGCGACAGGACGGACCTTTGAATAACTTGCTTTCGGTCTTGTTACTTTTTAATCCGCTCTAAGACTCAATTTATTTTATTAGGCTTAAGCCACAGATAGACCGTGCCTCTGTAGCGCGCCCCATCTATGACTCATACTCAACAAAACCTGCTCTCGACTTTCTGACTGGTTATAGCTACTTTACATGCATTTCTATTACTTGACAATTCGCCTATTGGTATTAAATAAATATTACATGCCTATCCTCTTTCTGACGTTGTCGTCACATCATCACTGTCGTTTTTATTTACATTACTCATTATTATAACGGCCAACTGACTTTAAGGAAGAGGGCAGCTTGTAAAAATTAAATAATAACGACAAGAATAGCTGGAAAGATAACGACAAATACCGGAAATTATGCTAGCAACTGGTTTTGGGATAGTGTTTGTTTTGGCCATAACAGCTGATACCGTAGCGACTAACTGAAACGCATGAGATATACACACCTGAGATAGCGTGTTATTGCCACCAATGAAACTCATACCGTCACGATGAAATAACTCATTCATTGGAATGCAAACGATCGTCCATTTGCTAACGTTTCTGTCCGGATAAAGTTTACCTGAATAGGTATTCGAAACGTTGGTAAATCAAACCGCCATTTGCATTCCATCGGATGAACCTCTTTCATCTCCGCATTTACATACCTTGTTAAATATAGCCTCCATTTCACACCCCTCCCACAATGCACAAAACCAAATTTTGGGTTTAATATGTTACACGATCTAGCTAGTCTAAATCAACAATGTGACTGGTGCAGTTGTTTTTTATGCAAAATTAAAAAATGAATTATTACATAAACAGAGCTATTTGGCCACTTCTAACTATCTCAATCAAAAATATTTTGCCCATAAATGTTTTTTAAGCACTGAGCATGAGATGATGGATGTTGACACGGTATATCTGTGGCTCATGCTTAGCAAAATTACATTTTTATCCGGATACATCAATATTTTTTATGGAACGATCGGGCTTTCAACCATCTGTCTCACATCAAACTATAGATCTTTTTTTATTCCTCAAACCGCTCAGGCAAATGAATCCATCCTGCAATGCTGAATATCCTACCTTGTGATTGCTGACAGGCGAACGTGTGTCAGTTTTATACAATGTAAGGCCTTGTTGAACTATCCAAATATTTACTTCACAGCAGTTAGAAATTTATTTTACAAAAATCATTTGAGTACTCGCTATGATTCGCCTATAGAATGTGATGCGGTCCATATGTGTATCATCTTGTACAAAATGAATATTAATAGAGAAAATGCTTATACGGCTTTAGTAGATGCGGGTTTTAGAGTCGTCCTAGCGTATTTCCTGTCTGTGCGTAACAAGAGGCGATAATTCAGTTATAAAATTTTGTTTTTTAATTATTCTAAAAAAGTCATTTGGCAAAACAATCACAAATTATGCATAATTTCACGTTGTAAAATTGACATAAGTCATGATTTTCTATCGGTATGGGGGACGCGGACTAAGTACTCATCCTTCCTCTGTGCCTTTGTGTTTGCGGATCCGTATGCAGTGAATGCAAAGATACAGTAGTAACTGTGACTAACTAGAGAGATTCAAAGTCTTGCTTCACACTTACACAAATTCCTGTAACGTTTCGTCTGACCAAAGTCAAGCCTCCTTCTGACAAGAATTTTAAAAATGTGACAAAAAGAAATTTGCATGCAATATAAATAATCGATTAAATTAAGTATGTCCATTACGACAGTGGGAGAGTGATGAGACGAGATGATCAACAATGGGGCTGTAAGAACATGATAACAAAAGAAATTATTCGAAAGTAATTAAAACGAAATTGGTGACATTCCCATCATCTGATCTAGAACTCGTCAAGTAAACACACTTAGTTGATACTTGGATCGAGCTCGATCGGACATGGTGGCGGTATCGATAAGTTTATCCATCTTTGAGATTCATGCCAGTTGATTCCAACGATCCTATATTAGAAATAAAATGCGCTTCTTTTGTTTTCCGATAAATATTATCTCTAAAAATTTTCTCTATTCCAATGTAACTGAGAAAAAAATTGGATGTCCAGCTTGGTTGAAATGAATCGCAACTGATAATTTCTCGTCTTTCTTGATGCTTCTCACTTGCTCTGTTATCCTTCGTTTTAGTTGTCTATCTGTTTCTCCTACATATTGCATTCCACATTTGCGACAGGTTATTATGTAGATCACATTCTCTGAATTGCAGGTGATATGTTGATAAGTTAATGAGAGCCTAATTAAAACCTGGAGTTTCAGAGAAGAAAAACCCCGGATTCCATAAATGTGGCCGCAAATTATGCTCTACTTGCCAATATTCCGCAGATTCCAATATTTTCCATGGTCATACAGGCAGACAATTCAAAATATATCAACCATCTGCAATTCAGAGAATGTGACCTATGTCACCCATTTCGTTTTAATTACTTTCGCATAATTTCTTTTGTTATTATGTCCCTACGCCCCATTATTGATCATCTCGTCTCATCACTCTCCCATTGTTTAGTAGACATACTTAATTTAATGGATTATTTACTTTAAATCATTCCTCTCTTTATATTACATGTCAATTTCTTTTTGACATAGTTTTTAAAATACTTGTCTGAAAAAGTCTGACTTTGGTCAGACGAAACGTTACAGAAACGAATTTGTGTGAGTGTGAAGCAAGTCATGATTTTGTTGCATAATAGACCAAATTTGGTCAAAGCGCAGTAATTTTGATTGTCTAGAATTGGGACACTTAGTTCTTTATTTGGATATCGTTTAAAATCTTATTTTGTCAAGCGTGGATCATAGATCGACCGCGCCTCGGCGGCGCGATAGATCAGTGATCTACGCTCAACAAAATATGTTTGGTCAATATTTGCCTTACTGGGAATAACATTACACAGTACACCTTGAATTGTATAATATGCACAATTAATTTATTTATCCGAATTAAATATAATAAATTACAATATAATATAAGTATTAATCATCAGACATTTTTCATCGAGACATCAAGTAATAGAGATATTATTGGTGACGTCACAAAAAGCAAATTCCCAGCATTCGTCTTCTATGCGACTCGTCGTCGACGTCTTCTTGATGATGCACAAGAACCAGCCAAAGCAACGTCTGAAAATTAAATATTCTAATGATAACCAGAATAACGAGTGGGAGTTTTGCAAATTGAGGATGATTCACTGAATTGTGGTGGACAGAACTAGTAGCGACCAGTAGATTTTTTAACATCAAAAAATGTATATTGTTGAAAAATTTTATCACAAAATTCGATGAAGCGTCCTCATTCAACACGAAAAGACTTCCAGAGAATTGAAAAACTGAGAGAAAAAATTTCAAAATAGTGATTTAAATTTTGGAAAAGTTTCATTGAATTGGAAAAGGTAGAGAAGCACCAAATATTCTAACTTAGGTAAGACAAAAAAAGTTGCATTTGAACTCAATTTTACACAATGTAATTGGTTTTTTTCTACGGACGTTTGCTTAAAGTTAAAACCAAAGGGGGGTGCAGAAAAGATGACGGTAGCCACTGAAATACACTGCGACAAAAGTACAGAATATTTACTGATCATTTGCAGTAATTGTATATTTCCGAAGTTCGAAAACACTTTGCTGATGAGATTTATGTCAACAGTCCATAGTTGTCCTGAAGAGCCGATTTTACTGCATTTTTGTTACTGTTTAGCCTCCGACACTATTCAAATGAAATGGGTGGGGGAAAGGAACCGTGGCTATTGTGAGACGTAATTGCGTGGTATTTGCACATAGCGAGAGAAGTTAGTTTAAATGATTAAATCTTTGTTTTAGAAAATCCATTCAAGACATGGTATAAACTATAGGCAAAATAGTATATGCTTTAACATCATTAAATATGTACGCGATTAATTTCCAGAATCTTTTATCAGAGATAGTAAAATCTGTCTGATTTGTCTATTCAATTACGAAATAAGTCTTAAATTCCACAACGTGACAGAGTCAGTCTGACTGAAGATCAGTGTCATTTTCAAGTTATAAACAGAAGATACTCACTATTCATTGCTGCTAGGTACAGAACAATCATTACAAAAATAAATACTCGTCGAAGAATAGTCGCCAACGCCATATTCTCTTTTCTTCCCTTTGCATGTATTGTATTCGTATAGGGACAAGCAAATTACTGTACTGTTTCGAATTAATAAAGCGCCGCTTTATATCTTATTTTGTAACCTCTAATATTGGAATTAACCTGAATCGGTTGTCGATTATTTCATTTTCCTTCCTGTAGTTTTTCAGGTTTTACGGAAGGGATCAAAGTGTGACGCTTTGTGCGCTGTTGTTACTAATACATTCCCAATAGAAATTTTGTAATGTCGAGCGGCGCGATTTATCTGTGGCACACACACAACCATACATGCTTTATCCACAGTATCATATGGGCTTACATAACTCCACTCTGAGGTTCAACTGTTCCTTCCACACATTTTGATTATCGGCCCAAAAATTCATTTCGATATATTCAAAACTAAATCTGGAGTACTGCCTTTTTGGTAAATATTATTCTGTGATGTTCTTTCCTTCGACTTAGCTGAGAGTTTCCCCGTCTGTGGTACGCACATGGTATATTTATTTTACTCGGAAACGGAAATTATTCATTTATTTGTATACACTTATTTCATTTCAGATATTTGTAGTTTAGCTGAAATCATTTTTGTTATACTCAATGGTATTTGTATAATGTAATGTTGCCACTGTGGTTAATATTGTATGTATACGAGTAGCGCTGGGCAAAACAAAATCATTTGGATAGTCTGATACGCTGCCGGAAACATGCAGGTCTTCTAATCATTCATTGTCTGTGATGTTTCCGGCAGCGTATCAGACTATCGTTCAACGCAGATAGGGTTAGACATTTATCTTTAGCCTTTCAGGTCTCTTTTTACGCAGAATTTAGAGTATTTTATCTTTTATTTACTAGCTTATTTTAGAACGTCCCCCTTTACAGTATATAGTATTGTCGATGACTTAACCATTCCATTGCCCTGATGAAGAACGTCTTTATAGACATTCGAAACGTTGGCAAAATATAAAATATTCACTATGAATTTCCCTGGTGGCAATCACTCAATCTTTACAAATTAATAATATTAGCATAAACAGACCTAAAGGCAATGAATTTTCAATTAACATCCCATGTCTGAGAGTAATAAGTTTAATATTTTAACGGCAAATTTAGCCGAAATTGATTGTATTTTGTTGTCGAAAATGGAAATTCCACTTCATTTTGCAAGTTTTTGTTCGTATGACAAATTCATGACTGCTTCGAAGCAACTGAGCTTCGAAGTGATTCGAATTACCAAATCGAATTGTCCAACCCTGTGTACGAGGAGTTTGATCCGAGGCAATATGATGTTTTATTTTAATTCACTTCAAGCAAGACCAACTGCACTACAACGCCGATAAATTCCTCAAATAGAACTGAGTCGCTTTTATATATTGCAATAAGCGGTATCTGCACTGGGCGATGGAAAAAAATCCAACACTATTTCTTTTCAGTCGCCTCGTACGGTACTACGAGGAAATACGGAAGGGCAATTCTAATGACCGCGCCTACGGGGCTATTTATTTCCTCATCGACAAGCTTTATAAATGTAGTTTTGAATGTAATATTCAAATATTACTATTGTTAATAATTATGTTATTATAGTAAGAAATATCATATTAGCTTTTTCTGAGATTGTTCCTTTGAAGAAAATCTGTTATATTGTTGTTTTCCACCTTACTATGCGGAACGTATTGTTCCAGGTGAGATTTCTGGATGATTCAGATATCCTGTTATTACCGATTACCTGTTTCTTGTCTTTGTTACATGATAATTTCCGCTTCCACGTGCTAGGTACGTGATTCACCAAACGTAATTTTTTATTTTATCAGGTGATCATACTATACAAAAACATCATCTAATAGATCAAGTATGGAACGCAGCGCGGGGGATCGATCCATCGCAATTGATGTAACATAATTTGATAGTAGCAAATTTAGTCATTTAATATTTTCTATTTGTTAGAGTTAACCAAATCTTCTACAGCTGATGCAAACAAGCTCTAGGCTTTGACATCTATTGTTTGTTTCTGCTACCCGGGATTGCCTCACTGAAAGATGCCCCTTAGCTGCATAGTATATATAATGTTTTCAAGGTACTCTCTTATTAAATGCCTTGTTGAAATGTACAACTTTGCTCACTCTGGAAAGGACTGGGTGAAATCGAATCAATTGGAATTTGCATCGGATCGAATCAGTGATTCCATATAAATACCAAATGTCCTGTTTCTACTATTGTAACTTTCTTACATGAAATCAAGGTTTTACCACCTCCCAGTACAGATACCACTCGCTGCACTTTACCATCGTGGTTCAGTTCCGTTTGGGATGTTTTCCATTCAGAGTGCAGTTGCTCGCACAATATATTTTAGTAGCTCTTTGCTATTGAGTGGTCGTTGGTTGGTACCCTTTGGGAGCTGTTTCCAGCCTTGCTTAGAGTGAATTTTAATAAAAAAAATTAAATTGCCACGAATTCTAATAATAATAGATAATGATGACATAAACCCAACTGTACGACGGATATACTTTCAATTCACATTTCATATCTGAGAGCGCAAATAAATTTGACCAAAATCGAAATTATTTCGGTTGTATTTCGTTGTTAGAATGTGGTAATTGTTCTTGATAGAACCTATTTATGATATATACCAAAGTGCGTACTGGATTGAAGAATTAACCAGCCCTACTCACACATTGCCTCGATAAATGTCACAATGGGTATAGTGGAGCGATCCCATTTTTCTTTGACCTGTCCAATACCCAATCAGAAATTGTATTTAGGTTAGTATAACGCATAGATTAACCACACCGGGCGAAGCAAACGCGTGCTCAGTAGAATATTTCAACGAAAATCATCGGAGGTTGGGATTCAATTTATTTTACAGGACTTGTCCACATGTCGACCGGGAGCTTATACCAGATACTCCCCATTCACGGACCTTAATGTGTCTATTGTGTGCGTGTTTAGCTAGTCATGTATTGCCAATTTTGCTTGTTGTAATTGATCCCTCGCTATATTATCGCAAAATCTAACCGGGTCCTTAGCCCGCATGCGCGAGTAACGTGCTAAATCACCTCGAAACCATTGTGTTTCATCCACTTGTTTCATCGTTGTACGCACGCGGGCGCAAACTTTTAGGTTAAATACTACTGAATTCATAAACGAATACTGATTTGAAATGTACATGAATTAAAAGGCTGTGCACAAAAAAAAAAAAAAACTACGGAAGTTGCATTGCGCCTATAAAGCAGTCTAAGCTAAGTACAATTCAAAAGTAACACGATACATCGGTACAACTGTGGCACGGACCGAACTCATTATATAACGACAGCACTACTCGAAAGGAACTCACAAAAAATCACTTGTATGGTAAAGAGCCGAATAGCGTGTAAAAGCAGCAACTACACCGGAGCGCGAAACATTTCTAACATAACTGGAGAATTTGCACATCTTTTCCGTGGCCGATTTCGAAGGTTCATCGAATTCATCAACAACCAGCTTTTATTATACAAGTTTATTTATTTATACAAAAAGTGTTATAAATTGCTATTATAATGAAATTGGCGTAGAAGATGGATAAATAAATTTAGCACATTCGAATGAAAAATATAAATATCAAAATCATCATTCCAAGCATTTTGCGATGAACGTCGCACTTAATAGGTCAATTTGTTAATATTATTATAATATTATAATAATATTATTATGAATATTTTTCTACGTAACCAATCAGAAATTTTATTGTGTTATGCATGAGCCACTGATGGACCGTGCTTTATCAGCGCGATACATCAGTCCGTCATACTTAACAAATCATATTCAGAAAAAAGATTTATGACTGCAAAAACGTAACACGATTTTCTTTCTCCATAGAAATCGCGTATTAGCACATCACGTATACACTGCGTAATTAGCACATTTGGTCGACTTTGACTTAACAAAAGGAATTGGCAAAAAAGCTTTTCTCTTCTTGAACTTGTGAGTAAATGTTGAAGCTGCTATTATTTATCTTGATTGAGTTGTTATCATAGTGCAGTACTCAAATCAATCTCTTGCGCTGTTCTTGTTCTCCGTACTTTAGTAAGATATCTGTATTCTCCTAAACCTGTATACGAATAAATTAAATTTGTAGAAATGGAAAGAACTGGGATTGAATTAGTATCAGCATTAGAGACGCCAATTTTAGATTCAAGAATCTTTTACCCAACAACCATGTCCGTGCAAAAAAAAAATCACTTGAACGGTTAGGGAAAAACCTCAACCCGACTTGGAACTGGTATCTGAACGAGAGTTCGTGGTTCACCATGCGGTAAAGCCCCATACTTGGCTTTCCTCTCCCACAGGATAAAAACAACATCTAATCCTAGAAAATCGCACCTATTTCGACTGACAACTTTTCGTCCTGACAACTTACCGTATAAAGTTAACGTTGTTATCAACAACGCTATATGCATGTAGATTTTTGCATATACACACATGTATGAACTGATAGTATATTGTAAGAAAAATCCCAACATTATCCATAGATTCCAAGCGGTAAATGCAATATCTTGTCGTTGAGGAAAGTATTCGCCATATCGAACTGCAACAAAAACTAATATCGAGATCTAGGTTTTGCTTATAGCTTAATTTAAACGAGATTAAAAATTCACCATATGAACAGAATAATAATTCAACAAAAAAAACGTATGGGAAAGACGCGATAGCTGATATTTGACGGCATTTTGCAGCAAAATCATGATTTATGTAAAATTTTACAACATGATTTCACTGCATAATGAATCAATTCAAACATAATCAGAAAACGAAATTACTTTTTATCACAATTCCTGGCTGTTCGGTAGAAACATATCTATTGTGGGCATAGTTTGCAAATCCTGATGGCGTTTACTCGAAGGTTTTCTCATATTTAAACTTATATCGAATTGTTGGTCCGTTTTTTACATGTCGTTTGGAGCGTTGGCACTGTAGGTTGAACGTCTCAGGTACGCGTCCAGCTAGCTGTACAACTCATGTTCTCATAGTTATGAGTCCAACTAAGGTCTTAATGTGTTGCTTTATCGTTTTACACTTTGTTATTAAGATTTCTACTGACGTGTCTGCTTAACAAACTGCTGGACGAGACCCATGGCATAATGACTCGGATAGGCTCGGTCGACAGGGAACAGGTACGTCTAAAGCAATACCAACCCGTTCTAAGTAAAGGGCTCTGGGTAGGATGATTCACGCAACTAACTGATTATAACACACACCCTAATGGACTCTAGAAAGATTGGCACTCGCCCAAATGATATTCCTGAATCTTTTCGTCTTCTACCAGGTGCGTGGTGTGGACACACTGTGATAATATTGTATCTCATTAGTTTCAATTTTGACTTGAAAAAATCTTTCTGCTCTCGTTCCTCCGAGTACAGTATGCAACCGGACCACTCGATTGGCTTCCAATTCACACATATTCTATTCATTCAGTGTGGAGGGTGCCACAGTGTCACACACAGTTTTATGCAAGAAGTTTTTTTTTCAAGAACCGCTAAAATTTGGAATCCTTTGCTTTTCCATTGCTTACTGGTCGAGTGGATCTGCATGGACTTTGGATCTCGCGTTTCATGTAGCTTTTGCACCCTAGCGGTTTCGGTAGAATTTTCAAGTATGGTATGTCTTTTGTAGTATTGTTCCGAGCGACTTTTGACAAAATAAATGTAGAAGTTTTTAAATCTCACTGACATACTTACTCCATTGCAAGAACCAATGGCTCAGATCTACATGTAGTGCTTCACCTTAGGTGCAGTTGATGGTTTCTTTTTATGTTGCTTCTCTTGGTATATTAATCGCGGTTAGCTTATTCTTTCATGGCCAAAAAACCTATGGCACTGTTCTGTAGAACGAAATTGATTTGCAAAAAGCTTGTAAACACTATAAAATATACCCTCATACGTTTATAGACAATCTATCGTATTTAATATGTTGTACTTACAATTTAATAATGTTTGCCAAATACCATCAGCACATCCAAAACCAAAGAAGAACAAATATATAACCCAAGAACTGGTGGTGTTCGGGTTCCACGTTAAACATATACTGTAGTTAACTGTGTCCATTACAAACGCGACTAGCATCGGAAAATTTCTCCACATTCCAGTGGTTGGAGTCTTCGCCACGAAAAATGAAAATATGATATCACCAACTCCGTATGCAATCATACCTAATCCTACCTGGAAAATATAAAAAGTAGTTCAACTTTTGCAGAAAGAGTCGCATAATATATATACTCATTTCACGGCAGTAAAAATTAACGCTTGCTTCGTTCCTTTCACTCGTTCTGAAATGCTTTCACTCGCCGCATTGGTATATTTTCGAATAATGCCAATATACCGGAAGTAAAAGCAATGGGTGCAAATGCTCTTTGGAGCAGAAAAAGTCAGTTATTTACCACTGCATTTCAAACGTTGGATATCAAAATGGATATAAGAACCATGGATGGCATATTTCGTATTTTGGTATCAGCTCATCACTAGTTTTTCTTTTTGTTTTTGGTCAAGTCCTTAAGAAAAACATTTGTATTCAATGATTCCCAAGATTTAACAATCGAAAATGGACCAAATCATCGGATGATTTTGTGCTTTATACGCAATCCATACTCATGACATACATATTGACTCCGTGGCTTTAAAACTGTTTTGATCATTATATCGAGTTGAGTCAATTTTATCTTCTTCGCGTGCTACATTGATTGACGGAAACCATATATCTTGAGTCAGTCGGTGAGAATAGGATTGAATTCTCAAGCTGAATAGGGGTGAGGGACAAGCCTGTAGAGACTAGTTGAGGGGAAGAAAAACACGGAATTCGAGCGCAAAAGGTAAACAATTTAGTACCGCGGTGCCAAGCACATCCGGACTATACACGTCCGGACTATTGTGTTAAATTTCGTCAGTTCATACCTGAGATAAGCCTAAGACGCATGATGCGTATGCTCTGGTGAGCTCTGATGCAACAAATGATATCACCATTCCATCATAAAATGTTATCCCTGCAACTAACAGTTGTTGTACGCTAATAATATGCAAGAATGTTGCCTTTATTGTTCTGTTCAAAAAGTGAAATGTGCTTTCCTGTAAAAATAAATGAATTCCTAGTAGTGATGTGTTTCGAAGAAAGGCGGGTATAGGGTGAGTTCTTTATTAGTTTGTAACATAACTCAATAATTGTTCAAGTAAGAATATTTTCTGTGTGTTCTAATTGGTCTACCATGGTTCGAATATTCAAGAAACAAGAAGTGTTGGAATGTTAACTAGGGAATCTACTCAGCCAGAAATGTTTCTTAGACACGGTCCATTTGTGACTCATGGATAGTAAAGTAAACTTCCTAATTGTGATTTCCTTTAATAATGCACGATCGAATAGAGCGATTTTATCGAATGTTTCAAAATGGTAAATGAAGGATTTTCAACGAATACCTGATCGAACCTAATTCACCCTGAATTCATATTTAAATTAAAAAATAGAATTAAAATTCAAAATAACGTTTCCAACGATTTGCAGACGGAATTTACAACAATGATTTGGTTTTGGTTTAATTTGGTTTTCAAAGCTAAAATAGCCCGGGGAGCTCCATATATTTACAATAAATCCTACCTCGTCCCCTGACATGTGTGATATGATTTCCGTTGAGACAGATGATTGGTCTGATGTTTTTGCGATATCTTCGTTTTCTTTTTCGAAGGCTTCATTAGTAACTCCACCATTTTCTTGATTGGTTTCATTACCTGTCTCAAAGTCCAATATTTCTTTGTTCTTATTATTATTTTTTTCACTGTAATCTTTTTTTGTTGGCATCTCTAAACTAGGTGGAATTGTTGGCAAAAATATCACCTTTACTGCGATAGATAGAGCGATAAGCACGCACAGTATCCCGATAAGTATATATAAAGATTTATCTGTAGGTGGGATGTACTGCTCTAAATTTTGCGCTGTAATGTTTGGGTCTTGACAATCATGTGCTCCACACACTGATAAGTCTCTCTCCCACTCGGATATGGTGGTAGTGTTGTAGGAGTCTGTTGTTATAAATCCGGGTGTCGTTAAGTCCCAATCTGTCGACTTTTGTTGCTGTTGTTTTGCTGATTGTTGGAATGTTATAGTTGTGAATGCGTTTCCGATTATCTGTCATGTAGAACGTTGGATTATTAGTGAAGTGGAAATTTTGAATAAAAATGAGAGGTGAATCTTACGATTTGACTAAATAAAGAACAAATTAAACACTATGTTCATATTCTCATACTTTGTGCATGCATGTCCTGAATGCGATATGGATATTGGATCGCTCGATAATTGATCCTAAACTATTACCTACCAACTGTAATGTTGGTTTCCACTACTTGCTACTTTTTCATTTCTTTTCTCCATGTCTATTTCACTCTTGTATTTCATTGTTTGCAGACTTTGCTGTATGCTACTACAAATTATATGGACGTTCCAATCCGAATAGTCAGCTATTGTAGAATTTTGCTTGAAATTATTTTCGTTTTTTGATTATTCTTAAATCGATTCATTCGATGTACCTGATTAAACTGGAACACTCCAAAAAATTTAGCTGTATATGACTGAACATATAAATTTGGAAACTTGCTTGCATGACTCCAATGTTCTAGTCCAAAAAATACACTGAATAATGATGTACAAGGCCACATTGTCGCAGAAGCAAGACCAGAAAATATTCCACCTGGTATCAGTGTGTATAGTGCTGAAAATAGTATAAGCGTCAGCTTAATGTATTTATGAAGATTTTTAGGATCTTATGTTAGGGGAGTTCAAAATCGAATATCTGTAAAATTATGATTTGAGTCGGATAATTTTTTACAAATCAAATATTCGAATCATAATAGTATTATAATAAACAAGTCATTACCAGAGAAAATTTTTGGATACATTAAAGTAGAAATTTTTTCTAAAAATTTATATTTTGTGAATATGTTGATTTTGAATATGTTCTGAAATAAGGAAGATACATTTGCGGAACGGTATTTTTTCAGTATTTCAATCGCAGTGTTATAGTTACTAACTTATTAAACCTACACGGATAAGCGTTAGCTGCAACATATATGAGAAAGCAAGCGTCGCTGAGGACAAGTGCAAACTTTGGTTTGAGAACTCGTAATAAAACTGGTGTAACAAATAATGCACATAATATTCCACTCCCAAATGTTGTCATCGCAGTCTTGTTACCTGAAAAATTATGATACGAACTTAACAAGGGCTCTAAGAACGGCCATGGTGATTTTTTTCTGATTTTTTTCACTAGTGTGGATCTTGGAAGAACTGGGTAGAATATTTCTATCCAAGCGTGGAAGTGTAACTTATAGTCGATACTTTGTCTGTTCATACTAACTCAGATACCTGAAGTAAGCGCATTCTATCGGGCAAAACTTGCCATTAGGTAAAAGGCATAGGTATTTCTATGTTAAAACATTCATTAGAAGATTGAAATGTCTTTTTTGAGTGACTGCGCGGTTAATCTTCATCATCAATCAAAGGATTGGTTGTAAAAGAACGTTCTTAAAGCTTTTCATTCCTCTGAAGAAATGACGGAAAGTTTTCACGTTATTCGAAATTCTCAGAGTTGGTGATTCTAAATAAAGTGTCGAGTTACATAGTGTGACTGGACACTAATTATTTGAAAAACGTTTGAAATACAGTGCTGCGTTTGCCCACTATATATATACCTAATCTTCAATCATTTCAAAATCGTTTGAAATAAATTATTTTGTGATTTGAATTTCGGAATAAACTGAAATTTTACAAATGCAACCTCGAAAGCCTATCAATGAAAGTATTCTATTTCTGAAAGTGATAATATGTTGCCTAGAAATTAGGGTGACATTCTCATAGTTTAGTTGAAACAGTATCCGAAACTCACCGTATATATATATGTATATAAACACAATAATGCTTGAACTTTTAAACTAACGAAATTGGTGGTATTCGACTAGACTTTGACAATTTTGCAGCCAAGTCATGATTTATGTCGTAATTTACAGCGTAAAATTTTGTCTATATTGAAAATAATCGATTTCCAGAATACTTGATTATTCTGATAAAGAGGTCTTATGATGAACAGAGGCGTCGTTTTAGAAAACTGTAAAAATATATATATATACCTGTAGGCAAGGCTGGTAGTACGGTACGGTACGATACAAAGTTCGGTACGGTACGATAGAATTTTCCGTTACGATTCATTTTTCAATTTTCGTACTTGGTACGGTACGGTACGAAGTTCGGTATTTATTTCGTACCGTACCGTACTCTTTTTCGTACCTTCGCATTACACTTTCTTCTCAAATGAGTTCAAAAAAATAATTTCATTTAAAATCTATGTCATTTCATAACGGGGCTCTGATAATATAAATTGTGTCTATCAAAGAATTTTTAAACTAAAGGGCAATTTCAAAATGATTAAAAGCAGCGCAGGTATGGTAATAAAAATGAGCTATGTCGTACATCGGTTTTACTGCAGTGGCGTGATTGCGTGGAAATACATATTGGCCGCTGATTTATCACCTATTAATCTAAATGCATTTTTCTGTAATAACGAAAGTTGTGATAGCCCAATTAAAATCGACAAGATAAGCAGCATTCATAATACTTAAAATCACGGTGCCCGAACATACCAACTACAATCGCGGATCCAGAAAAAAAATTAAGGGGAGGGGACACATTCTTTCCAACATGCAAACACGGGCTTTCAAATTTACAAAAAAAATTAGGGTGCCGGAGTCACGCACAATTTTTTTGAGAACGAAACAAAAATACATGTTTTAAGAGTGAAATAAACATTACCAGACAGGAAAATGTATCTGCGCGCCGGAAGCCCGCTGAAATTTTTGTAAAAATTGAATAAAAATTCCCACTTTAAAGGCAGAATATAAAGATATATTTAGGCTGTTTTGAGTTGAATGTTTGCTAGCTAATGCTCATCTTAATTAGAAGTTATATTTTGTAAAAAAAAAACAGCCAAGTCACAATATAGACAACGAGGCATGCCGGGAATGCGTCTGTTTGGTATGAAAAAAGAAATAGCATTATTCAGTAATGTGAAGAGAATGTAAATTGCACCAGAAATACCAGATGCACGAATGCACAA
This sequence comes from Styela plicata, assembly GCA_963675895.2. Classification (NCBI taxonomy): domain Eukaryota; kingdom Metazoa; phylum Chordata; class Ascidiacea; order Stolidobranchia; family Styelidae; genus Styela; species Styela plicata. The sequence goes on from OZ023153.1 coordinate 12,167,982, forward strand.
TGATAATGTTCTTATAACCATGCCTTCGAATGAGACAGCACGAAACTCATGTGTGGTGCACAACGAACATTCTTTTGTGGAGAGAGAATTTCTTGTGACGACACAATGCTGCTAATATGCTAAATATTGCTTCATGCCAGATTTTTTCGCGAAAACGGTGCTCGTCCTACTACCATTTATCACCATCGGTCTACCATTCTCATACTATACGCAATGTGAACAATGATATTGGGGTGACATATGCTTAGTTACACGCATGTTCTTCTGTCCTGAATTTTGAACCAGAAATTATAAAACTGCATCACTTTGATGTAAGATGTTGGTGACGTTTCTTGCGATGGCCAGATCCTACAAATAAAACTGATTTGGACACTGGTAGTTGGTACGGTACGAAATTGCTGCCCAGCGAATCGTACCTGTTTTCGTACGAAATTTAGTACGATAAATGGAAAATATTAATCGAACTTCATTTCGTAATGGTACGAAGTTCGGTACGATGTACGAAAAAAATAATATCGTACGGTACGGTACGAAAAATTTTCGAAAGGTAATTTTCGAAATTATTTTGCTGATTCGAAGTACGATAAAAATTTCGTACCGTACCGTACTGCCACCCTTGCCTGTAGGTATGGGCTTCAGAATAATCCTAACGTATTTCCTGCGTGTCGTGAGAGGCGGTTAAATAGAAGCAAAGAAGTTTTAGACGGTTTTACCATCGCCCAGGGCTAACACCACTCACTGCGCATTACCAGGGCAGTTCAGTTCCACTTGGGATGTTTCCGTCCAGAGTGCAGTTGCTGGTACTACATCTTTTAGTAGCTCTTTGCTATTAAGTGGCCGTTAGTTGGTTCTTTCTAAGCACTGCTTCCGGCTTTGCTCAGAGTAAAAAAAATATATCAAAATTTGCTTCAATGAAAATTTAAGCATTTTTGGTTGTCTCGAATCTCAGGAAGAATCGAATTGCATAAAAAATAAATTCGCGAACCGTCGAAATCAAATTGAATATTTTTAACTGCTGGACTGATAATACTCCGTGTTAGCTGATAAAAAATATTTAAAACTTACCTAAACCACCTTCAATGTTGATACTCGATTGCAAAGCATTCATTGATACAAAAGAACCAAATGTTACAAAAACTGACGAAGCAAAAATATAAAATTTTATTCGTATCTTTTTCAGTTGATATTTCTTTGTGTCTTTATCTTCCGCCATGTTGAATAGAGTGGAAAAATACAAAAAATATATAAATTGCTACACAAAATCTGTGAAAAGGTAATGTTTGAAGGAACTTAATATTTAATTAAATCAATAACGTCTGGCATATTACAAAAGAAGTCCGTCGAATTTCACTTTCAATAAAGAGCATACATCATCGACAAATACACTAAATATTGTAATTGTACATCTTACGTCTTTGAGTTGCCATTTTCCCAAAATGCTTCAAACTTCGAATGTAAATATTTGGATGATTTAATACGTACCGTTCATTTTTTCCGAATCTTCAGGATTTTAAAAATATTTACTGATCCGTAAACCTAGCTCTTATGTGTGTTCTGCTACCTGAATACCACTTTTGAATATATTACGTTACAAACGCGATTCAATTTCTTATCGATTTGCAAATATTGTTTACGCAGTATTTATATGCCTGTATTTTCCCCAAATAACGCAGCAGTGCAGTAAAAACAGATGCAGTGTCACGTCACTTTTTCATTTTAATTCTTATCTTATTCTTATCTCATGCGAAGCAGATGACCGAAGAAGCAATTTTTTTCATTATTATTAAGACAATATGTTGAAAACGCTTTGCATACAGAGGCATTCCTACCAGCGACGTCGATACAATGTTTTATTATTATATTATATGCCTGTATTGTCCCCAAATAACGCAGCAGTGCAGTAAAAACAGATGCAGTGTCACGTCACTTTTTCATTTTATTTCTTATCAAAATTTAAGCTTCTTATAGACCCTCCCCCGAAAGTGCTTTTCATGACTTTTTTGTGCCTGTTTTGCGCCAATCCATCTGATTTTTTGAACATGAAAACTAGTAGTGACTCATGCTTTACAAAATAAAACGCTGTACATATCATTGCTCTCTATTGCGCAAGTTTTTTCATTCCATTAAGATTTCATTAAACATATCTTATGTAATAGCAACCGTCTGTACTATTATGTTATTTTATTAGTCATAGTTACTTATAACCTCATAAGTTACTTATAACCACATTCGAACAATATTTTACAACGTTTTATGAAGGTATTAAGTTATTATTTATTTAATCTTTTTTGAAAGTAAAATTGATATCAAAGTTTGTGATGATAAAATATTTTGTAGCTCACTGAATGAGTAACCGAGCAGTAGGATTTTCAATGCAATATTTTAACGTTATACTCTTTCTAAAACCTATTTTTTATTCGAATAGTCAAGTATTTTAAACTTCTGATTAAATGTAAGGTAATTTGTTCGATTATTCCATAAGTTCAATTCATTTCGCAGCGAAATCATGATTTATGCCAAATTTTACGTCGTAAAATTTGACATAAATCGTGACTTCGCTGCAAAATATGGCCAAATATTAGCAATTTTGTTTATTCGAAATGCTGAAACGATATACTATACCTAAAATAAAGTTTGAATCCCGTTTAAATTGAGCCGTAAGTACAACGCTAGCATAAGAACAACTATAGTGACAATGATTCAGTTCGATTCGATAAAACCTTTTCAAGTAATACAAAAAATGATTCAATTCCAATCTACGTTATTAAGTGATTGTGTTGATGATGTGGTGCATCGAATGGAATTTTGACTGAAAATGTCCAAAATTGAAGATAGTAGTGTTTTCTCAAACCTCAATTTTAAATGATTCCCGTTCACGACGCCAGTTCTTTCCATTGATTCTATTAGTCCAATAATTTCAGCGCACTGCTTCTATGGTATATAGAGTTTTACTCACGAAGGCAGTCCAGTAAAGCAATACATATCCTGCTTAAACATGGCTATGACTATAATCACAATTCATGAAATAAAAAAGTCCAGTTAATCTGGTTTGCCTACTCTAACACGTTTATATTCATAGAATATACGCAACGTCTTTTTATTTTTACCGTTGCTTACTGAATTTACTGCTTGTCATTTTATCAACAGTATTCAACGTATTCAGGTGCTGGTACCCGGTTTGGAGAAACTGAGATTTTTTACTTTACCTACGGTTACTGTTTAGGATATAACTGAATTTCCCGTCACCGACGTTGGCAAATCGCCTTGAAAACCAATCTACCTACCCGCATATTGTCCTACCCTCAATCAGTTAACAATATTTTGTTAAGTATTGAGTTACAGATGGGTCGTGCCGCTGGCCATCTGTGACTCATGCGTTACAAAATAAAAGTTCTAACTGGACTATATAATGCTCCCTTTTTGTACTTGACAGTGCCTTATCGGTGATATAATCCGCCATTACGTACTAGCATCACACATTGTGTGCCTAAGGTCTACACATCAGTTTCCTGCTCACCGGTAACTATCTTGTTAATTACTGTGTGACTAGCCAGCACAAACGCAGCCAATCTTGCGCGCCGCAAACCAGAAATTAGGTATTGTTTCTTGCATCTCAATCTAAAAATGAATTGAGTAAACGTAGTAAATTAGACCCTAGAGAGAAGTCAATGTTGCATATATAATTGTCGCAATCCTATTTGAATAGTCCATAATATCTATCTTATTCGAGAGATGTTGAGAACGGGTTAACAATCTCGATACCAAATATTTATCTGGTTCGCTGTTTCTTATATCATGTTTATTCTATGAGATATTATAGGTTGCTCAGTGATGGGGTTTCTCGCGATAAAAGTGGAACAAGGGTGTAGGTCGGAATAAAACACCATCTCGTAATGTCTGACATGCTCAGCCAATGAACTACGTCGCTGAGGCAAAGTTAATTTCAAAACATATTATACAACCGATATTTTTCGTAACAAATGTTGCCATATTATTTAATTAACACTGTATATACTGCAAGTTGTATCTTCGACCATTTTTCGAACTTGATTCTGTGTGAATGACGGCAAGGACCCATCAAAATCGCCCGCGGTACAAAAAAGGGGAGCCTACCAATCGTTCTTGCTACTTTTTCGTAATTACAAAAAACTGTGCAAAAACATACTTGGTCAAATATGAGCCAGAAATAGATCATGAGGTGCAGCTGAAATACTACATGTTTTATCCAGGCGTGGCCATCTGCTAATGCTCGACAAAAAGGGTCTCGGATTCACACGTACATTACTGGAATAATCAGTCTGCAATATGTATATCAGCACTCCGTATTCAACAAGACTATCATCAGACCACATTCAACTACGCGAATCCTGCCAGAACAATTTTACGTATGCATATATGGTCGGGCAAACATTTTCATCCCTTGTTCGAGTTTTCGCAGCAATTTTTTTTTTTGGCAAAATCCATGAAAATAACCATACATTTTTATCATTTATTTGTATGACGTATAAAATATTATAACTTGAAGTGCGAATGAAGCACATTTTTTATCGCCATAATCTCCTTTGTGAGTTTGCTTCTGGGCTTTTATTATCACAGTAAATGATTTTAAAATATGCAACTTATGTTGCATTTACCTACTGCATTTCAATGAAGCGATGATTCAACAGTGAAGATTTTTCTCATATTCACAATCGCATATACGTTGGTAAAAACCCAGCGTGTACTGACTAAGGTAGTATATTGTTCGTCAATCCAGTTGCTATTTTATTTTGACAATCATGCGAAGCAGATGAAGGAACAAGTAGTTTTTTTCATTATTATTAAGACAATATGTTGAAAACGCTTTGCATACAGAGGCATTCCTACCAGCGACGTCGATAAAATGCTTTAGCAAGAAGCTTGGAGAAGTAAAACGCAGAAAAAAATAGATCAGACGTAGGTCATCGTGCTTGTCATACAAGATGGACTGGTTTCAACGATGGTTGCTCTGACTCCTTTTTCTCAACTCTTATATACTATACAATTACAACGTGGTAATATTGAAACTTGGCGAATCTGAATTGTTTGGCTTTTGAATCTGATTTGGGTAATTTTCCGAATCGGATCGAATCATTATACTGCTCTCGTATTAGCAAATACCGGACTTGATTATCACACCTTCGATCAATATCAATTGGTCTTCTCAACTGTTTTTCTTACAGCAACGGGAACTTACTGTATAATTGTATGAAATTGTATATCCCATCATCAGGAAATTTAAATAATGAGACTATTTATACCTCTTTTATATACATTAAAACTTTTATTATATTGCTTTAGTGAAAATATCGAAAAGGGCAAATAATATAAACAAGAAAAAAAAATCAAACAGCCAGACAAAAGAATAATTCCCTTTACGGTAAATCCATAGCGTGATTAACATTACAAGTAAGTGGTAAGTGGTTTTACTATCGCACACGGCAGATATCCTTTACTACACTTTACAACGGCGGTTCAGATTTGTTCAGAATGCTTTCCCCTCATTGTTATATATATATATATAGCATTATCAGCATTATTGGAAGTTGTAGATGGTTTTATTATCGCTCAGGGCAGAGATCACTTACTGCACTTTACCGTGACGGTTCTGATTCGTTTGCGATATTTTCGTCGTACAGTGAGGGTCGATTTGAATGAATTCATTATCGAATTTAATTCGAAAGTGGAATATCCAATTCTACTGGGTATTGATAACAGTAGGCTAAAGTTTTGTCAAGTATGTAGCACAGATGGACCGCGCCTCTGCGGCGCGTTTCATCAATGGCCCATACTTAATAAAACATGTTCGAACTGAAATTTAATGACTGAGTGGTTTGCACAAACAATATAAATTCATATGTCCAATCTAAACCTTGTGGGGGCGATACATCATTGCGACTCATGTTAAACAAAAACAAACATATTATATATATATATATCGATTATAAATATTTAGAACTTCAACGTTGACATTACGTTAGAATAATGATAATGCATTGGTGATGTGCAAAAAAGTTTACGCTATGTTAAAAACTATGGAATGATCAAACCTTGAAAGACAGAAAGGTTTGAAAACAGTATATATGGTACAGTGGAGTATGTTGTTGAACTTGTTTCCAGTCTATGTTAATAATCATTATCAAAGATATCTCCGAAGCGCGCGTGAGTTTTCCATTTCGTGGTTAATAACTAAAATAATAACTTTTGTAATAGAAGTAGAATACTAGTTCTCATTGATACATTACAAAAAAAATATTATTTAATAAAAGTGTGTAACAATTGAATATATTTCGAAGTGCAGCGGTGATAGTGCAATAGTGACATGTTTAAACTTTGTACAGCAATTCGGACTGGGTAAAACCGAATCATTTGAATCAGATTCGGATAGTTTTTTTTCGGATCGCTGAACCTGTACGAATGTCCAGTTTTTTCATTAATATTTGCACTTTCATTAAGATTCTAAAATTCCACTTCATTTTACAAGATTATGTTGCTATGACCGATTCGCGATTCGGATTGGTTCGAATATCTTGTGCTTTGAATTAATTCGAATCCCCGAATTGAATTTACCTGACCCAAGTCAGCAATGTGTATGCTAATTACTACATTTTGAGTATTTCTCATAAGTAACCTATTCATAACGGCCAAAGTATGGATAGCGTTTGAATTGCAACTTTAAAGGTGCAATTCAACCGTTTTTCATACTTGACAAAAGGCTAAACGAGTGAAAATTATTATTGCAAATAATTACACAATGCGTTTATGTTAAACAAACACTGTTATTGCCTAATACAGTGACGCATTGCGTCAAATGCGTTAGACCAAAAACGTCATGCATCTCTATGATCCTCAATTCCGGTTTCCTAGGGTCAAATGAACTACAAAAAAGATAATTATAGTTTCGGGTTTGCAAATAACGTTATGAAAAGGAAAATAAAGTTTATTCCGCGTTAGAATGTGAACTTTTGAAAACGAAGGTATAATTGATAGGCATTTGATAGGCGATTGAAAACCATGAGCAAAAATAGACAAAATGGTAGAAATATCATGCATAATATTTGAAGAATAGAGTTCAAATAAAAAAGAGTAAATGTACAAGCTAGCTTAACTCAATAAAGAGTAAATAAGACTTCCATATTGATATTATAATAATAATGATTAATAAACAAACAAAAAAGGAATTGAAAATGCAAATTTTGACCCGAAGTGGCGGTAGAGAGTGGGACTCGGTGCTCAAAAGTACCACAGATTATATTTCGATTGGAATGAATTTCGTTTACCTCAATCTAAGATTTCTTTAAATGTATTACTTCATTATAGTGGTTTCTTCCTCTTTGGAATGTTTTTAACTTGAAGTGCAGTTGCTGGCACTACATTTCGAGGTTGTCCCATAAGTAGGCAAAAAAGTTGGTTCAATTTAAGCTCTGCTTAGAACGAATTTCAATTAGAAAAAATATGCGAAAAATAGTAATTTTGTTTATTGAAATGCTAATATTACTAAAATGAGTATTGAGCTTCAAATATAATTTTTTTTAAGTCATTCGTTTCAGTGGATCACCCTGAACATGGCTTTGTAGGAGAGGCCATAAAGCTCATTACTCTCAATAGTTCTATACTCTCTCAATTTCAACTTTGGGGTATATCTCAATCAGAAACTTTATTTTGTCAAGCTTGAGTCACAGCTGGCTCGCTCCTACACGGCGCGATCCATCAGTTATTCATGCCTAACAAAAATATTTATATGTTGCCTTTTCTAACAGCAATGTGGAGTAATGCAAAATGTCATAGATGAACAATTTATGTAACAATTGTTAGGCTATACAGGGCAGAATTTATAAAATGATAATGTACATATTCACAATGTAAATGTGAAACTTTCGTCATTTGTACAGAGAAGAGTTCATTTTTTGAGGCCACGTTTTGTAATTTTACTGCGATGACTGATGACGTCATTTTCCTGAACTCTTTGTCCTGGTTTCTTGATGAAACAGATGATTTTGACTTGATATCAGTCAAATTTGTGTTAAATCATACATCGTTCCGTTAATTTTTCAAATCGTTGATTTTGTCCGGTACTTACCTCGACGTTACGGTAGATTATTTTTTACAAATATTCGTATTGCGTCTCTCGAATGTTTTTTTTTCCTTATGGTTTTCCATTCTCTACTTTCGATTCGGATTCCGAGAACACGTCCCCACCAGTGGTCATGTTTGTGGACATTGTACCATGACCAGATGTACTCAGGGCAGTAATGTCGCTGGTATTGCTTCTTCCTTTCGAGGTGAATTCGAATGAGACTGAGTACTTCTTGCGTGCATTAATGATAGACTTCCGTACCTCTTTTCCTATGACGCAGTACACGAAAAATAGAAACACACCTTGGAATCCGTTGATGATCGCGTTCAGGTACATGAAAGTAACACCGGCTTCACCAACCTCAATGCCTTAAAATTAGAATAAACTATAGTATTGTAGATACATAATAACCAGGCATTTTCACTCTGTAATTCATGTCGATTCGAAGCACAAATTATTCAAATAAATTGTGAATCGTTAATAGGAATCGTTAATATTATCTAGCTGAAAGTGGAATTTTCCATTTTTACCCGAAAATTCAATCGATTTTGGTCAAAATTGACCAACACGTATATAAAAGTAATATGTCGTGTTAATACGACTGGAAAATTCGGCGAATCGAAGCACAAATTATTCGAACAAGTCGCGATTTGGTCATACACATTGAAAAATGCTATGTTCTCAAGCATAAGCCACATATGGCCGTGCCGCACTGGTATAGGAACAAAAACTGTAAAAATGGAGTGGACCTTTCAAATTTCGCCGGGATAATATAAGCTATATAAAATATATCAATTACTTTTTCAGGTTTCACGATTCGCTAAAAAAAATATTATTAGAGTATATTGTACTGATGTATGCTTATTGAATTACATTGTTCAATTTAGTAACTTTCGATTCAAAACGGATAATGACGGATAAATTTCTTTCACTTGTGAAAATAATGTAAAAACAATGGGAAATCATTTCGAATCGAGGCCGGCAAAATACAATCGAAAGATGAAAATTTGATTTTCATTTGACCTTTAAAGTTGAAATGTTTATTGAACTGTTGAAGTAAATATCATCATTATTGTGCTCCTGACTATAGATTGTTTTTCCATCTTCATAATGAGGAAAAATTGTAATGGATCGATCAATTCGATCAAATTCGCAAAATATCACGAATCGAATTCTATATGGTTCTGTTTTACCTGCCCTTAAATGGTTTGGTATATTTTTTATAAAACAAGAAACCTACCCGTGAAAAATCCTAGAAACCAAGGGATTCCAAGTACCGGCAGAAGAACTAGAATCGCTTTCAAAGCCGCTTTGACATGTTCAAGATCCAAAGCTTCCGACGCACTGCTGTTACGATGCAAATTAGTAGGCTTGTAGTTCTCACTCTCCACACTCATTTTATACACAATATAGAACATTCTGATCACAATGCAGAGGCAGGCGAACAATATGATTGCAATCGGAATGACGGCGGCCCCAAGTAATATATTAGCTTCAGCAGACAGATAGCAATGCTTATATTTCAAGCCTTGATTGTCCCGGGCATATAGCACGTTGATGGGCATGTATACCTCATTAGCAAAGCCATAAGCAGCAGAAACGAGCACGATTATGAAAGGCACTGAGAAGCTGATGACGTAACGTGCAATAGCAAATTTCTTTGCGTTTTTCCCACTGAGTAATCTCATCACACTATCCATGGTTTTGAATAGAAGAGTTATGCCCTCCATAAGCATCCACATAGCTATGCAAAATATAAAATATATGTTTATAAATCAGTCGTTCGAATACCAACATATACTCATATGGATATGAATATGTACTTCTTTTCTATATTCCACATTTTTAAATATATATATAATTGGAATAGAATTTTATTATTTTAATTTCAAATCGATTCTTCCTGAAGCAGACTAAAAAATAAAAAATGTCATTTTCTCTTTGTTGGTAAAAATTGTAAATAATAAACCTGAAATTCACGCCAAAATTTATTTTTAAATCATTCCGAATCACAAACAGGTATCCGAAACTTAACTTATCGAATATCGGAATCGATTCAAAACTTAATAATAAAGTTACGTCACACAGGGTATTTACAAATACAAAAGTCAAAAATTAGTTTTTCCTTTTTAAAAAAGAATGACAATCATGAACAATAAAAAATATGAATACCTTGAATTTCTTCCAAAGTAAAAAAAAAGATTAAATTTATTTTTATTTCCATTTGCAAATTTTAAATTATTATTTCAAAACTTACGAATACCGCCAAATTATGACTAAGCGTCATCAAATTGATGAAAAATTTCCCGAAATATCTCATTCTACAGAAATCGAAAAAGCAATTTCCGCGAATCGGGAAACTGACAAAAGCTCGCGTTGCATGAGTAACGCATTCTACGTTTATCAGAAATTGTAGTTGGCCAAGTATGGGGCGACGGCGGCGCGATCTATCAGTGACCCATACGTGACAAATACAACAGGAATGATTAGTTTGCGATTCATAGTTTGACAAGGTTTTTGTTGAAAATTAACGCCTAGCAAGGTCGGTAAAGGCATATAAAATGAACCGATTAACGTCCGCTGGTATGGCAAAAAGCGACCGAAGATTCCAAACGAGCCTTGAGCAGAAAACATTTCTTACAAAATTGCACCGCTATAATAGAGTGAATTGTATTTTACCTGAACGATGTAAAACTAAGTATAAATCCTCTTTAGGCACTCTTACAACTCCCGGGAAATATCTTATAGTAATTTTAAATCCCGCATTAACGGACCATTCTACCCACTTTATAGTCGGTCACTCGACTGCTGGATCGTTCCCAGCAAGTATCCTGACCAAGGATGGAAGTTTCGATATATTTTTTAATATATTTAAATATTTACAAATCGAATCTATTAGAACATGATTTTACCTAAAAATAAGCCAACCATTTGCCAACCTTTTTTTAAGATACTATGTTTCTTTACGAAATCCAAAAACACATCTGTTGATAAAATTTGAGTAACACTGGACATGAACGAACTGGGTACAACAAAATTGGCAAAAAGTTATCATAAAATAAAAGTAAATAGCAAAATAATTTTAAAATTTTGGCTTTCAAAGTCCTACAACAACAAAATTTGACATACCCAGCGCAACAAGAATCTATTAGAATCGGAAAGAATTCGTCAATCGATTTAATTCGAAATTTTAAAACTCACATACCTAAGATCCCTGCTCGGTTTGAATGGTTATTTCTTATCCATGTTTCATTGGCATGAACGGTTCGTAAGCATTATCAGTGAATATGATAGAAAGCTTAACCGTTTATCCAAAGAAAAGGATATGGAAAATAAAATTCAGACACCCGAAGAAAACCAAGATACTGCCAATTTGATGTACCATGAGACGTAATCATATACCTGAGCATAAGAAAGAATAATGCATCAAAACTGCAACAATTTCACATGTCGTATCGTTCTGCAGGGCCAAGTCGTGGAAAATATTGAGAACATGTAACGCCAGTAAAGAAAACGTAACACAAATTTGAACTTTGACTCTGTCCCCTCTCACGTGATTCCGAACTTTCATCAGCAATGTGGCGGTGATGATCAAGAAAATTACGGAAGTGATTTCAGCGATGTAAGACACGACCTGGAACAACACAATATATTTTACAATTACACGGGTGCAATTTACCTTTAAACTGTAACGCTATTCTCGGATTATAGAACCTCATTCATTAGAATTTACACTAAGAAAGACAGGAAGCAGCCCCTAGCAAAAACCTAACAAGGTCTCCTACACGACTAAGTGTCATTACAAAATGTAGAACTAGAAACTGTACTTCCAACAAGAAAACATCCCAAACATAAATGAACCTCTTTAATACAGTACAGTGAACGGTATCTGCCCTAAACTGTGTTAAAACTTTGTACATTTTTGGTTTCCTTTTATTAGGTTCTTGCAACGCGCAGGATATGCATTAGGAAAAATAAATTTGATACCGTCGCAAAGCTAAAAATACGCCTCTTGTGAATGAAAATATTTTCTAATTACTCTTTTTTTTACTAGAAGCTTGGGCTGTCAAATTGTTGGCCTCAAGCATCATTTCAGCTTTACCCAGCTATCTAATCAGGGAGTGTCATCATATTTCCACAAAACCAATGCATTTTTTTACCTTCACTCCATCTGGCACTGCAACATATTTAGCCGACATAAGAACAGCAAACACAGTTGCGTGGTTGCATGAACAATCAACACTTTCATTAGGAACGTATGTCCCAGTAGTACATCCTTCTTCGGACATTCTCTTTGTTGTTTCGTTGAAAAAACCACACGAAAGTACTAAGGATTCCACTACTATTCTTCCAGTGGTGTAATCCGATGTTTTATTTTTCAAAGCATTACGCGTCGCGTCGTAGTTGCCATTCGAAACACTAATAGTGTAATCAACCGCTTTCACTTCATATTCTTCGCTTGTATCTCCTTTGTAAAGGCTGATTGATAAAAAATTTTCTCCAAAAATAGATTGAACACTCTCCCTCTCTCCTTCAGGAATGTTCTCGGACACGGTTGAGGAAAGATCGAACAGCGGAGTATTTTTATCTAGAATTACGTCTAAGATGACAGCTCTACCGTTGGTGATCTCTTTACCGAACTTGATCGACTTGACCACAGTTTTTCTGCCTTTGGGCGAAACAAAAATTGGGTTCTAAAATAACAAAAATAGTTTGATTTGCATACGTTTGACTCTTTAAGTATCGGTGCATTTGGCGCAAGGATGTGGCAACTGGATTTGTCACTCCCAGATTCAAGATTCGAATCGGACACAAGCCTGATTGGGATGATTCGGATACTCATTTCTGGGATTTCGTGTTGGCAATTCGAGGTTAAAGGTATAGGTATAGAATTTACCCATTGACCGAGTTTATTTTCAAAACCTTTTGTGGGCTAGATGGCCTAGTGCTATCATGTTGATATTGCAGCTTGAAGATCTCTGGTCCCGGCTGAAACCATGCCCACCACTTAACCCAGAGTCTGACAACTTCGTATCTTTCCAACAAATCTAACCCTGTCCGCCTATGAGTAAATCAAATTTTCTTTTTTAAAAAAATTTCAAAATGGAAGATTTGAATATTGGACCTTCACGTTTATTAGAAATGCCTTAAAGTCTCAGGGTGTCCAATATGTACGTATCATTTTCTTCGACTAGACAAAAAAACTTCAAAACAAACAACACTGCTATTTCATAGCAGTATTGATGATTTTGAACCTTTTCATACAGTTCGGTCACTACAAGACACTCAAGAAGGAGCATTTAAATCTTTTAGTCACAGAGATATACTGAAATATTGCTTCTATTTTTCTTCTAATAGTCTCCTTCTGGTGTCTGAGTAGCTGACATTCTTTCAATCTTTTATATACCTCTTCAGACGATTTTATTTCTTTTCCTGAAATATTTTTTTTTACTTCTATGATTAAGTTTTTGTTATCACGATTGCTTTCCATTTGCTGGTGGCTTAAGTTGTTTATATTTTCCATTGCTTGTTGACCGTTGTATGCTGAAATTATTGAATCAATAAGTATGTATCGTTATTTAATCGCAATTTTTATTAGTTCACAGAAGTGTTTGGAATTTTGTACCGAGTTTATTTAGTGTACCTAATCACTGAGTATACTTTCAAAATACTTTTGCCTAGTTACATTGATTTACCTATTTTAACTTTTTCCGAGTTTCCTACTTTAAGTTTTACTTAGTAAATTTACTTGATGAAATAGGTATATTTGCCCAATTTTTAATTGGTTATCCGGTTCTAAAAATTTGGTACCCAGTGTAGAGTGAGTCCGGTTCGCTTATCCATGCCCACCACTCAACCCAGAGTGTAATAACTTAGGTAGGCTAAGCCGAACAGGAAATAATCATATCTTTCCAGCAATTGTAACCCTGTCCGTCTGTAAGTGGCCGCTGTTACAGGGACTTGGACAGAGTGATCCACTCTAAGAAGTGGCTTCAAAAATAAAAAAAAAGTCTCTAAAATGGACTATTCTTAAGTTTTGACCTCCAAATCTATTAAAAAAGGCATTATATTCAGCCAAACGACTACCAATTTTTAAAAGTGAAACTAAGTTACTTAGTCTAGATGTATTTTGCCTAGTTTTGTGGTGAATTAGTTTTGCTTCAGATAGTTCAAGAAAAAGTAGGTTGCCATTAATAGTTCGCGGTTCCCAAGCGAAAGATTTTGTGAAAATATCTTTTGTTAAGTATGCGTCACTGATGGATCGCGTCGTTAAGACGCGGTCGATTTGTGGCGACTGTTTGACAAAATAAAATTTATGATTGAAGTTGTTCTTATAATTTGGTAACAGTATTCGAAATTATTATATCAAATAATTAATGATTCTTATTTCAAATTAAACAGATTGCTGATAATTGCTCGTTTTGCAGCAAATCCATGATTCATGTCCAATTTTACCATGTAAAAATTGGCATATATCATGATTTCACTGTAGAATGAATCGATTCAAAATAAGGAAAGGTGAAATAGGTTATAGCAAAATATTAGAATAACTGTATATTCGGAAAAGGACATCCTTAGTTAGCAAAGCATTTTTAGGGAGAAAAGTTTCATGAGCCCCAATCGCAATCTTTCTCTCTCGGGATAATAGCCAGCTATTTACAATAAAAGTATTTCGACAAAGTATATTAGGTCAAGCATGGGCTACTGATAGATTGCGCCATTGTACATACTGACCAAACAATTTTTTTTTAAATATTCCGTAACGCATTTGTCGAAACAGTGAAAATATTTGTGTAAACCCTTTTTGCATCGATACCTTGGTTTAACACCAAATCAAATAAGTTCAAATATCTTAAAATTTGTATACAATATAAAGGTAAAAAAACTTTCACCTAAAAACGTATTTTGCATAATATTTTAATATTTTATTAAACAAGTCGCTTTTTTAGAATGACATAATTTTTAATGACATTAAACTAACGTCTAGAATGTCCTGTCTGAACCAGGAAACGATGAAGTCAAAAAATATGTGTTCCATTTTATTTTGTTTCATACCGACAGGTCTATGAAGCCCTTGCGTAAAAATGACGTCACGTAATATCCTTATATATCAAAATACAATTTTTTTCTCTCACGATCTATCTCGTGTTGAATCTTACGAAATTTACTGGAATTTTCAACCCATAATTTCGAAATAACCCAAAACGGTCTACAATGAAAAAGATCATAAATGGACTCAGATTTAGGGTGGCCATTTTCAGAGATGATTATTTTTGAATTAATCTTTTCAAAATGTGTCTATTTAAAACATGAATGTTAGATTTAATAAATGACCATATATCTCCCCATTATATTGATATCTCTTTTTTTTAAATAGATTGCAACACGGCAAATAGTTTGAAATATAAGAACAATTAAATTTATGCTGAGTATGGACTGTTGATGGACCTCGCCGCAACAGAAAAAAATTGGCAGAAAAGTAGATTTTTTAGTTTTGTTTCAGTATCAGCAAGTGAACTTACTGAAAATAGAGGCAATTTCTTGCATTTTGCTTAGAAAAAACATTTCTATATTCCCGACATTCAAGAAAAAAAAAACTAACGAACCAAAATGCATTTAATAGAACGCATGCATAATAAACTCAAAAACTACAATTGGGAGATTATCGCAATCAGGCTTATTAGTGTTAGTCCATGCATCGACCATGTTAAAAGCATTTCGTGATTTTTTTATTTGAATATTGAAATTTGCTCTATGCAAGACCGGAAGCAGCGCACAAAAGGAACCAACTGACGACCACTTAGAGGCAAAGAACCAAATGAAGTACCAGCAACTACACTCCAAGTGGAAAATATCCTAAGGAGGAATGAACCACTAGTAAAGTGCAGTGAATAGTATCTACACTTGGCAATGGTAAGACCATATACTACCTTTCCGTTTTCTTTTAATCGCCTTATATGACAAAAATAAAATATTTCAGGGCAATTCTAAAGCCCACACATACAGAACTTAAAATAGCATCTGAGAATATTTTCACAGAATAAATAAGGTAAAATTTGAGGTACAAGTGGGGCTGGGCGATTCAATTCAGTGATTTGAATCGCTTCGAAGCACAACTGATTCGTACACTTGTCATAGAAAAAAGTTTGCAAAATGAACTGGGATTTTCGTAATTTAACGGCAAAATAGAACAAAAATGTTATAAATTTTGATCAAATTTATTTGTTACCGTCAAGATTAGGTTGATCTGAAAGTATATCTTTTTCACCGTTTTCGTAGTTATCGATACCTTTTTTGGTAATCGAATTGTTACAGAAAAAACAATATTTGCTTTTTACATACGATTAGCGATTCGATTTAATTCGAAAAAATATCTGAATCAATGTCGAATTCCGGTTTTACGATTCGGTTTCACTCAGCCCCTGGTGCAAAGGGCAAAAATTGGTGGCAAAATGTTAGTTTGTGAGTTCAAAATCAGACCTTAACTTAACGCTAAGAATCAGTGCGTATAAGTTTCGAAAAAGGTATTGATCTTCAAAACGGCGCTCGATTTCGAAAATACACATTAAGTTCGAAATTTTAGGAAATCACCATTTCTATACTAAATTTACTATTTTTTGAGAATTGTTTTCCTTTTTAATATAGGATAATGTTGCCCCGAAATTATTTCCAAAAACATATTCCAACCGAATCTCAGATTCGATACAAAACAGATAAAATATTCTAAAAAAAATATTCTGAAGCAGTACTAAGCAAAATTATACCTGTAAGCTTGGATGGAGGAGCTAAAAGTTAAAA
The DNA here is from genome assembly GCA_963675895.2 of Styela plicata. Classification (NCBI taxonomy): domain Eukaryota; kingdom Metazoa; phylum Chordata; class Ascidiacea; order Stolidobranchia; family Styelidae; genus Styela; species Styela plicata. Next base: position 12,184,876 of record OZ023153.1, read on the forward strand.
GTAGGGTAATGGAAATTAATAATGAAATAAAATCAAGAAATTAAAACCTTTCAAATGCAAATTTTCGTTTGGTATTTCACAAACACAAATTAGTAATGATTTTGCTGGACATAAGCCACTGATGGACCCCTCCTTTACAGCGCGATCCACCAGTGACACGTGTCCAGCAATGCACATTTTCTACCAACACGTTTTAACTGGTTTTTCACAGTTGCTCTCTAACACAACAAAAAATGGGTTAGTCATTATATTTCCTACAGAGAATATCCGTGCACACTCCACAACACAGCGCTACCTTCTGTTGGCACCAAACCGACTGTCGTGGTCGTTTGTGTTGTTTTCTTTGTCGTCGTCGTATCTTCTACAGTCGATATAATTGTGGATGGTGGGGTCGATAACTCAGTCACTAAAGTCGTCGTTTTTAAATCAAAATTATGTTTCAAAGTTTCTAATATAAAAATCACCAGGGTCACACAACGACAATACTGTACATGAAGGACACCAAAAAAAATTATTTTCTTAATGCTGAGAATTGATTCGAATTACCAGTGATTCGAGTCAATCCGATCCAAAATTCTAAAACTTACAGCTTTAGTCAAAATCTTGTTATTAAAATATATATATATTTTAGTGTGTTTTGCTTTGCAGGCAGGCTATGGATTACTGTTACTGCCTGCCTGTACTGTTAAGAATTTTATTTTGGAAGACCTTCATAGTACTGGAGAATGAAATTTTAAAAGTTGACAAGTTGTACGGAAGATGTATAAAAATTACCTGAAGGAGTCACGGAGGATGTTGCAGGACACACAGTTTCATCTGTAAAAATAGTAACGACTCACTATTAGAAATTTAAGAACGTAAGCCATTTACAGCGTGTCGTAAAAAGGCACTAAAAGAAACAAAGAGGTTTTGTTAGGAGAATACACATTTCGAGAACAAAAACAATAAAAGTCTGTACCGTATGTGATGTATGCGAACATTTTGACTTTGAGAATGATGATGCCAAACTAGTCTTTTCCTTAACTAGGTAAGGTAAAACAAACTTATCACAAAACTTGGTGAAGTTTTACTAGATATCCTAGTTTTACTTTCAGACCTAGGTAGCACTTTAATTAAAACAAGGTAATCTTTTTTTGACTGCTTTTAATGCATTTTTAATACATTTCAAGCTTAAAATTTTCAAATAGTCTATTTGAAATCTTTTTTTGTGAGGGAAATATAATTTACCTATTTTTTTAAACTAATTACCCAGTTTAAAATTAGGTAAATTTACCTAATTTTACTCGGTAATTTATTAGATAAAACTCAAAATAGAAAACTCGGTAAAAGTTAAAACTAGGTAGTTCAGTGAAACTAGGTGAAGTATTTTGAGAATAAATAATAAAAGGAGGTTGAGTAAGACTGGCTCGATGATCCGCCCCACCACCCAACCCAGGGTGTAATAACTTTAGTAGGTTAAGACGAACAGGGAAGATCATATCTTCTACGCTCTTAACCCTGTCCATCTATTAGTGGCCGCTCGTGACGTGACTATAAATAAAATTATCACTTACTGAACGAATTCGTAAGGTTATCACAGGTTCCAGTGGTGTTAAAACCAGTAAGGTTGTACAGGAATGTTCCAGCAACCATGCATCTACAATTCCGTGCTGTAAAAATTTGTTCCAGTTATTAGACCATGTAGTTCGCAATCAGAAATTGATTTTGGCGAACATGGCCATCAGTGTTTAACTGAAAATGAGTCAACGGGAGTTTTCTGATCAGTTTTCCGCAAATTTTTTTCTCGTGATAATTTTCATCGTAAAAAAGGGTAGATGATGTATAAATCGCGCCAGCTGCATAACGATGGAAAATAAACTGGTATGTGTAGAATTGAGAGTTGCAAAATATAGCAAGCTAGCCGGCGCAAATTGAGAATATTCTCATTTCAAAAATGTCAGAGCACGAAAGGCACTAATGTTAAGCTTGGAAATTTTTTATCAAAGTAATCCGATTTTCCACTTTTAGTGCAGTTCATTTCGTAGAACGTATTTATATAAATGGTCATTTGTCAAGTCCTTTTAATAACCTCTGGTTCTTGTCTTGCTTGAACTGGAATTCAATTAAAAAAATAGGAGGCTAAGTAACCAAATTAGATATATAAGATAGGGATTCGAAATGAGTCAAGTCTACATCCTGAAATGACAAAGTCCTACTCAGATCTGTCCTGATCAGCAATTTGGCCTTGTCGGCGCCATCTATCAGTGACTCAAGGGGTTTAGAGTGGAGAAAAATCTTCTGAGGATTGAGGTTATCAATTTATTTATTACTAATTTCGGCCTCTCTTGACAATTATCATTTGTACCTTGGTTCGAGGATCCAGCAGCTTTCGTCTTGTTGAACACTACAAAAGGAATTAATAGTTTAGGTTCAAGTAAAAAGAAAGTGATCGACTTTACCGAAAGATTTAGACTGAAAATCAGCAATGGCGACCTAGGTCTCACATAAACTGGGTAAAGTAAAATGGATTTACCACAAAACTAGGTGAAGTATAACTAAATAACCCAGTTTTACTTTCAAGACATGGCAGCACCCAGAATGAAAACCAGGTAAACTAGGTAATCATTGCGTTCGGCTGCATTTAAGGCAATTTATATATATCTGAAGATCGAAATCTTCAAATAGTCTATTTTGAAAGCTTTTTAGATAATAAAAATATGATTTGCCTAAGTTTTTAAACTAGATATCTGGTTTTTCCAATCAGGTACTTAGTTGTTAGATATGGTATAGTTACTTAATTTACCTAGTAGACTTACTAGGTGAAAATTCAAACAGAAAACTCGGTAAAAGTTGAACTGGTTAAGGTATATGTTTTTGAACTAGAAGAGTACTTTGAGAATATACTCGGTAAACTTAGTATACGAGAACTTTTTCTTTTTTTTCGAAAATCCACTACAAAGTAAATACGGGGAAGTAGAACTAGAAAAAGGTTTGTGCGCCGCCGGGTCGCAAAAATTGTGAAATATTTCAGACTAGAGAGCTTTCTGTTTTCTACGATTTCGGGTGCTTTTTTTGAAAAATGTTAGGAAAGGGGGCACGTGCCCATGTTCTGAAGCCAGGAAATATAGTCATGTCGAAATTAGTCGTTAGCGGTCACTAGTACAGGGGCAGTGTTTTCGGGGTGATACACTCGAATAGTTGATGTTTGGCATTTTGTAACATCACATTGACAGATTTACATTAAGATTTACATTTTTAAATTTCAAGATTCGAATTAATTCGACTCTAAGTCTGATCTACTGATTCGAATATTCAATAATGCGATTCGATATGATTTGATCTGCCAATAACAAATATCATCATTCGAGACGCATATGGACCGCGCTTCGGCGACTCTTAATTAATTAATTTAAATTAATAATTAATTTTGTTAAGCACGAGTCACTGATGGATCGCGTCGATGAGACGCGGTCCATCTGTGGTTCATGCTAGACAAAATGAAATATCTGCTGAGAACGAATCAAGCTTAACAAACATGCAAACTGCTATTTAATAACACCGTTGATAATTTACGAAGTCTTTCTGAATCAAAAGCGAAGGAGTTGCCAGAAACCTAAAAAAGGTGCTGTAGTCTGTCCCACTCCCTCGTGTGTTCCAAAGAATCTAAATTTTCTTCTTACCTTTAATACATACGTGGAAGGTGAGATTTCCATTGTTGAACAAATCTGTCCAATTCAAGCATGAATTAAGTTGTTCGATTGTAGTATTTGCCCACGTGCTGACAAGTTTGCTTACACATGGTTGCACGGTTTGGTTCGCGTCTGTTAGACTTCCTTTATATCAAGAAAATAATGTAATACAAAATTTAAAATTCAATTATTAGATGATTTATCCCTAACGTAACATCTATTCTCGGAGCAACCTGGTAAATTTTTATGCGAGGCGTATAAATATCAAACGCAAATACTGTGTAATAAACGATATAAATGTTAATCAACGTGGATTCCGTTATCGGCCTTAGTAAACTAAAAAAGCATTAAATACGAATTGAAAGATAGGCGGGTCAATGCCCGACTGTTACACCACCCACGATATATTTGTAACAAGTCATTTCATTTGTTGCTGAAATACATATTGGTCACTACTACAAAGGCCCGCTTTCAGTAATTGTTAGGTGGAAGTAGGGAACGTCGCCAAGGTGTTGTCCATCTTTGGTTCATGCTTAACAAAAACTAAAGCAAGATTTTCGGCGACGTGCTCAATTAATTTGCCTTCTAAAACACTTCCGTTGAGAATTTGATTTTGTCAAGCAGATGAACAGATGGACCGTGCCTCGCACCTTTGCATATGCGGATGGTGGCATTCCCATTTTTGAATAAATCTGTCCCATTTGAGTGTGATTTTAGCCGTTCCATTGTAGTATTCATCCATTCGTTGACCAGCCGATGTGATTTCACTGCGGAAATAGAGCTGCCGTTAGGAGTTTTTGTGTTGCTCATGTTGGGTAAAATCTTGTATTATCGTAATTAGAAAAATTTTGTACGCAGGGGGGGCGACATTTTTCACTGAAAGAATATTTTTGGGTACAAAAAGTTTGTTCCATATTACAATTTTTGGAGTCTTGGTTCTTGGGCTTTACGATCCATCGGTATCAAACACCTAACGAAATATTGCCGGGGGAAAATATTTCTGACTGGGAACCCAATCGGAAAAATTTTGTTCGAAGTCATCGAAAGAAGAAAATTTCTGATGAAGGCCGCATGAAATTTATGTTCTCGGCAAGGTATCATTTACCTGCATTGGTTGGGTATACCCATAAGCTACAACACGCATAGAATTTGTGTTGTTGGAAAATATAGTATAAGCTTCCATTTCTAATCTACGAGAGAGGAGAGCCCAGAATACCCAGAAGCCCATCAGCGAACCACGGCCTCTCGTGCAGATATCAGTTCCAAGTCGGGGTTAAGACTTTTGCTCAACCGGTCACCGATTTTCCTGCGCATGCGCATAGTTGGTGGAGGAAGCCGGAACCATTGTTGGAAAACCTAGCGCAAGAGCCAAGATTCTCTCTTCAAAATGGATTGTAATTTCGTGAACAGGTTTGTTTCATACATGTAGATAACTTTATTATGAAAACGCCTGATTTTTCAGCTTGCTTTATTTTAATTGGAAGATATCTATAATTGACATTTGCTACCTGGTTCGGTCGAGTCTAGTCAGGTTAGTCTATGCATAGAATTAGTGTTGTTTTGAAAGATATTAGTTGCCCTGTTTGTCGATTCAACCCAAGTTAATACATGTAGCAATATTTTACGTAAACCGAATATAACAAATTACGTAATCCATATCATAATGACGTACAAGAACCATTTAAAGTGCACGATGAATGAATGACTGTATTTTCTTAGCCAGATCTTATGACGCAGCTAACGTATTTTTGTAATTTAATAAATAAATGAGGAAAATAAAATGATTCATATCAGTGATACAATATTAATTCCAATTTATTTTGTTATGTTTAAATATTAATACATTATTACATTTATATTTATTGCGTTCTATTAAGATTTTGACAATCTTGTAGAAACAATTCACATTTAAATGAAAATTTTGAGATGATTGAATGATGTATCTGGAAAGCAGCTAATGCATAGAAATAAAATAAGAATTTGCAACAGAAAAATTATATTATTGAAGTCCCATGGAACCATAATTATGTAAAGGGCTATTAAAAGTACAAAAATGAGCACTGAAAGGAATCTTCATCCCCAAAAAAATTTTTTTTCACCAAAGGGACCTGTCACGAATACTGTATTCTACCAAAGCATCATGTACGAATTGTTTGTCATATCTGGCACAATTATTGCTAGTAAGGGTAATATATATCGCAAGGCTATAAAATATAAAGGAATCGTCGACACACTATTGGGCCATACATGGACAAGATATATGTCTTGTGTGTTATCCTTTCACCAGATTTGGATAAAGCAAAGTATCATTGAAATATAACTGGAAGAGAAATATCGCTCGTTATTCAGTGCACTGCTTGCCATACTATGACTATATTTAGTAATATGAACACAGTCCCTAAACAGTTTCATTATTACTATCAGAGGGAATCCGATTTTGCCGAACATGAGCCACAAATGGAGTTTGCCTAGGCGCGCAATCCATCTGTGATTTATGCTTGACAATGTTTACTATCAAAATTGTTTTCAACTGGGTAACCATTATTCCCTAGTCAATGGCGTTTTTTTTTACCAAAATTCACTCTGAGCAAGGCCGGAAGCAGTGCCGATAAGGAACCAACTCACTTAATAGACAAAGAGCTACCAGAAGATGTAGTACCAGCAACTACGCACTCTGAGGGGAAAACATTCCAAATGACACTGAACTGCTATGGTAAAGGGCAGTGAATGGTATCTGACCTGGACGATAACAAAACCAACCATCTATCATTTTTTCGCCTTTTAGTCACCTCTTACGACACGGATGAAATACTTTCGGACTATCCTAAAGCATATATCTACAGGTAAGCCTACTTATTGTTCAAGTCCAAAATTGAGCGAATTCTTACAACAACAAAAAACGAACAACTTACCATCTGTTCCTTTTCCGTTGATGTAAGTAGCCGTTGCTAGGACAACTAGAAAAACTGCTAAAGTCGTTCCCTTCCACATTATGGAAGCCTCGATAACGCGGATTTCTCTGTTCTCTTCTATAACGTAGTCCTTTTTATAGATATAATAATTTTATCTGTGTCAATGAAAAGGTCATGTTGTTAGAACAAGTAGGTACCTCTTACTGAAAATTCTAGAAGCGACTAAATTTTTTGTTTATTTCAAATCTGAATGGTTTTTTGTTTAAAATTTCAAGTTACTTTTGATTCGTTTGAATGTGAAATTGGTCACGATATAAAGAGAGTATGGCAAGCCACTAACTCTGTAGCAAAAATAGTCAAATCGATAAAAAGGAGCGATTTAAATTTTGGCAACGATTTTTGACATGCTGAATCACCAGTTTATGCAACTCTTTTGTACTTTTAGTAATCCTGTAGGAATGCTGCACCCAACCTTTTTTAAAATTCCAATAAACAAGATATTGGTCATCTGGGTCAACTTTTCTATTTTATAGCAGTATTGATGTTTTTCTAGCCATAGGCATATAATAAAATAATGTCCATTTGCTAATGTTTCATCCTATGGAACCCACTTTACTGGCGTTTGAATAGCAGAGTAGCATTGGTATTCAACCAGTCTTTCATTCAACCATAGGTTTAGGCGCATCAGATAGCGAATAGTTAGACCTTAGATACCAATATCGATATCGATATCTAAGGTTAGTCTCTCTGTTATGGTCAATGATAAATCGCGACTAGGCACGATCTATCTGTCTGGCCTTCTTAATTACCAGGCAACTTTATATTGTGGTATGAGGTATGAGCATTTAATGAAGACAACCTATGGTCCACTTTGTAGGTGGATGTCATCAGCACATATTACCGAATCATATACTGTGAAAAAAATACAGCAAATTTACAGCTTATTTACAGTAGTTGTATATTTCGTATATATTATATATTTTATATATATATATTTTTCGAAAACGCCTTGCATTTAAATTTGTGCCAATTATGGGCTTTTGATGGACTGTACCTTGGCGGTGCGGCCCATCAACAGCACACATAATTGGCCGAAAAAATTGATTTATATTAATTATTCCAATCTTACCACGTAAATTTGGGCATTAAATGCATAAAATATTGTTACATTCTGCCGAATATGTAATTAAAATTTGAACTTGATCGAACTCTAATCCGAATAAAGTCGGCCGTTTTTTTACTGCCCATATCGCTTTGTTGATTCGATCGAAACGTTTTAATTGTAAAATTGTTTTCAAATAAATATTAAATAACCTCAAAGAGATGATAATTTGACTCGATTCGTATTAGGGTAATTCATATACTGATTTATGCACTTGGGTAGGATTTGATCCATCTGCTATGTTGAAATGTTACAAATATTTAAAAATAATTTTACAAATATTATGAAATTGAATATAATCAGATCACGAAGAATCGATTCTACATGTTTTCAGAAATAAATGTATATAAAAGTGACTACCAGAATTTTAGATACCGTACATTTATTTACGAAACGAATTTCAAATCATATTACAATTCGAATCGAATCTTTCCGAATCTGATTGTATATTCAACAAAATCATAGCCAACGTCAGCTTTTACTTCTAAATATCAGCAAAAGTTTTGAAATATATGAAACATTTCCGATGAAATTTTCTCCCAAAAATCTTGTCGAATCATAGCGAATCAAGGAAGCGAGTATTCGAACCGTGACATACTTTTCGAATAAATTTGAATCTTAATTTTCGAGATGACATTCCTACTATGTACATATTTCAAGAGCAGTGAGCGAATGCGAGAGGTTATGAAGATTAATAAAACGAAACGAAACTGAAGCCAGAAAACGTTTTACAGAATCATTTTCCAAATTATTCAAATCAAACAAATTTTATTTCAAGATTAAAATATAGGGAGCTTTGTCACGCCTTTATATCGAATTATATTATTTTGTTCTTCAATTTTATTAAAGAGAATAATGATTCAAAATATTCTTGCTTTTTGTCAAATTTATAACTTTCCTCATACTACCTCAATCAAGCATTTTATTTTGCGCGGTCCACCAGTGACTCATACTTAACAAAACATGTTCGGGAAAATTGGGTTCTGACTGGGTTGATTTATTTGAAAAATATCTCAAAACAATTCTATTCTCAAATTTTTTTTTTTTTGAAAAATATTTACATAACATTGAATTTTATGAAAATTTTTGCGGGAATATAGAATTTTTTCAATCAGAAAGCCAAATTTGCCAAGCGAGATCCCCATAATAGGCAGTGCATCAGTGACGCAATCTAATACAAATTCAGAATCAAATTTATTTTTTAAACAAATAAAACTAGCAGTTTGTATATATAGGCTGATATTAGGCGCCAGTCGGTTTAGCGATTGTAAGGTCCAAAAGGCCGGAAGTTCATGCTTGATCGTTCCATCGCCGAATGTTCCCTTTAGCAAGGCACTTCGTGGGCAGCTGTAACATAGAGCAGATACACAGTCACTTCACGAAAGGCCGTAGCAAATTATTGGAAAATTCATTAAAAAAATCGAGCGAGAAAGGCAAAACTATTCAAAATGGGTTCAAATTCATATTTTTAAATGATTATATTTCAATCTGTCGTTTCTCGTATTCATCATAATCTATCAGAAACTTGAAATAACTTCCAACTTATAGTCCAGCCAACATCTATCTACACTGTAACAAAATGCCGTAAAATAGACGCTATTTGACAGTGATATTGCACAGTGTAACCGGCTTGAAGTTAAAAAACAACAAGACTGAAAAGCAACTTTGTAATAACACAGCATGTTGGACTCATTCCAACAACGTTAAGCGCAACCCGATCACGGGAGTCACCAACCAACAAACACACACGCACCTGATACCAAACTACCGACAGAGGCTAGCCCTCGACTGAACTGATCGTATAATGTTACGTATACTGCAACAACGAGGAAGTCGTAATGCAGTACATAAAAACAGCTAGCAACTAAATGAACCAGCGAACGCCTCTATGCAGTCTATAACTACCAGTACATACGCGGAAGTTGCAATCTAGTACTATGACTAACAATAGGAGCCGCTTTTGGAGCTTCTGACGCAAACGCACGCAAATGTCGTCTACGTGTGCTGTGAATGACAAAATATCAGTTACATGATATTGTGGTCAAGTATGGCATATATACGGACCGCGCTTTGTAGCGCGTTCCATGTACATGCTATGCTTGAAAAAAGCAAATGTTAAGCTTACTGAAGCATTCAAAATACATGCAAAACACCAAAGCTGTTGTTCCTCGTAGGCGTAAGAAGGTGAGATTAAAAAAATATTTTACATACGCGTATACCTTCGTATAAAGAAATCCTTTCATAAATCATTATGAACAAAATAAATTGTGGGCAATATTTGAACGATTCTTCTGAATTCTATTACTTTAAAAATAAAATTTGCAAATATTATTTGTGCTTTCGTCTGACAATATTTGCCACTCATTTTTCCTCATTGAAATTCGCCCTGCGCAAAACATCGCCAGAAAGAAAATAACAACGTGTATTGATGGTGGCAAAAATCTAGTAGTAGGCTACAAAATGTAGTACCAAGCTAGCAACTGCACTCGAATCCCAAACAAAACTACACGGCTACAGAAAGTGAGTGAAGTAGATACCAACCGAATTGAGTAGACATCTACTCTCTGGCGACAGAGAGTACAATAAACACACTACAACAATACACATCAGCCCCTAAAACCACAAAACTATCATATAATCATCCGAAACACTAAAGCAAATTGTTGCTCATTGATTGCATTCGAATTGCGAAATATTGCATTCGAATTGATACGATTCAGTTTGAAAGAAAACATCTGAAACTGGCAACCTTATAGTCGACATGGTTCTAACGTAACGAGACTTTTCTTGTTTTCTGTCGCCGCTAGCCTAGTTGTTTTAGCGGCTTGTCTTTTCTGAATATTTGAATATTCTGGATTTCCAACCCAAATGATTGTTTTAATTTCATACAATGTACCATAACGTAACTTTATTTTGCACAACGGTATTTTTCATTTTAAAATTTTCACACACATCATAATTTTCCTGCATATTAGACAGAAAAGGATGTTAAAGACAAAATACGAGTATCAGATATGTGATTATCTACCCATATTGTGCATTGAATTCCGAGTATCATTCAGTTCCTTCAAACATCCGAGTTTTGCAAAATATAATTTATTTTGAGGCTATTATTTTTCTTTGTTAACTCACAAAGAGAATGTAAAATGCTTTTTTAGGATTTTTTTCGTCATTTTGAATTGTTACAGAACCGTAAAAATATTTTCAATCGTGGAAGTACGGTAATTTTTGCGTAACAACTTTGGCGCGACTCACAGGATTTACGTAGCGGAATTCCACGAACATGCAGTCTATTTTGGGAATTCAAAAGCGACGTTATATGACGCTAGACGAGCTTACGCACGAATGTCGAAAGTTTAACAAAACCTTTTTTCACATCTATTGTGTTATTTTTTACCAAAGTTGGTCCAAGTGTCATCCAAGAATGTGAATATTGTAATTAAGTTCGATTTAAACTTGGATGAGTACAGACTATTCAGGATATTATAGTCATCGAAAACGATCCTTTTTGTCATTTTTTATGTTCTTCTTATTTCTCGCCGAAAGTTAAAATGATACAGAACACGAAACAAATTAAATGCGACAATTTTTGTCGAAAAGATCCAAACGCTCATGTTTGATATCATTTTTAGTGTTGACCCATATTACCTCACGTATGTGTGACGAAACCATTGTAGACGGCTATATTTCCACGGGCACTAGGAACGAGTGTAGACGACAAGGCCAGTCATGCATGATAAATCAGTCACAAATTGTTTGTAAAACACGGGTTATTTCTGGATTGGGTCCGCAAAACTGCTCGTCAATTCATTCCTACCACTCAACCAAGCTATGATAACTTGGGTAGGTTGGTCTGAACCGGAAAGATTATATTTTTCCATCAACTAACCCTGTTCGTCCATAATTGACCGCTATTATAGAGCCTAGGTCAGGATGACACACTCCAAAAAGAGTGGCTGTAAAAAATTAATAACGGAAGTCACTCTGCACTTGTCAACCACTTTTCTATGCCCTGCAAACAGCTAGTATAATTCCTCTTCTGTATTGCATTTTTGCCTTTATCTTTATTCACTATAACTTGTATACTGCAATGAAAAAAAATATATATATGTCTTTTTTGTATAATGACGCCAGTAATGTAGTTTGCAATAATGGATATATTTGTGGGAACCATGGGCAAAAATCATAACCACTAGGAGAATCTGGCATTCAATGTATCAGGTTAAATAAGTTCGAGCATCATGCGTCCAACGCATGATCAGCAAAATTAGAAAAAAGTTTTCTTATAAGCAATTAAAACGGGCTATAATAGCTCCAAAACAAGTTTTAATCTTTTTACACCCAGAATTATAACTCTAATTCGGAACTTTTAACCCTTTAAGACAAATCGGCCAGTATCGCAGTGAGAGTCATAAACAATTATGATTAGCACTCCGAGAATTCTCTAAAGAAAATTGAAAGAAATTATAGCTTAGATTGTCCGGTTAATCGCCTCGTCGACGTGTACGACGATTATGTTGTGATCACGTCCGACGAAAAGCGATTAGAATATCCTGTCTTAAGGCTAACTTGGATGGTCACAGAAAATGTATAAAAGCTGGTGCATTTTTTATCAATTAATCAGATTGTATCGTGAAATTATTCTTTTTGCTGAAGTATAATAAAGAATATCAACTTTGGTCTCTATCTCGTCTTCTATCTTGACCCTTCGGGGTTAAGATTTCCCTATAACTGGTGACCCCTAAAGGATCGCGCCGTCTGTGAAACATGCTTGACAAAGAAATTATTTTTTGATTGGGATTAAACATAGTCAAATAAATACAACGTGAAAATAATTCATCAAGCCATGTAGAGTGAGGACGAGATTTCAGGGATGAAATCAAGCAATAGAACCCCACCTGCATATTGAAGGTCGATTATAGGATAGCAAAAATAATATTAATAATAATAAGTGTATTATTAATAAAATTTATCAAACTATAAACCAGGAAGTGAGAAAACGAAGCAATGAGCAAATTTAATTTTCACGCATGAGTCACAAACCATTCCACCCTGCTTCATACAGCAGGCCTATCACGCAGGCTACTTCGGTCAGACATACTAGCCCATTGGAACAGGTAAATATATGAAAAATGACAATTTCAGATTCACAATTCGCCCAGCCGGGGGTAAAAAAGAATAAACATAAAAGATTTGGCAAACGGGCAGCAAAATGGGCTTCATTGATCATAACACCCTCTCAGCATGCCTCTGCTACCAGCTGTTTTAGATCAATATATAACAATTGTTTGAAAGAACATTTAGCAACTATTTTCGTTAGTTAAAATTTTATTTTTTCCGTGGGCGAGTCGGACTCCCTGGATGTCGGAGATCTAGAGATTGTAAAAACTAGAATATCACTTCCATTCCAGGTGGGGTTCTGTTTCCGATCATGCTTTGAGTGAATTGTTGACAATAAAAAAATATCCCGTTTCTACCGACACAGTTTACCCCATTATAAAAATTAGGATATATGAAGGAAATTATTATGCTCCGTATGAATTGTATGTGCGACGAAACCATTGTAGACAGCTACATTTCCATGGGCACAAGAAACAAGTGTAGGCGACAAGGCTAGCCATGATAACTCAGTCACGAATTCTTTGTAAAACAAGGGTTAATTCTGGATTGCGTCCGCAATACTGCTTTTTAATCCAGTGGTGCCCGGTTAGCTATTTGATCGTCATCTCGCATCTCTGATCGTCATGACGCAGGTTAGTCATGATGCTTATATGCGAGAGTTCTGCCGGTGCACGGTGAGAAATACGATAATCAAAAAAAAAAACGCCACCCCGATTCGGAACTGGTATCTGCGCGAGAAGTCGTTGCTCGCCATATGGTTAATCTGTATTCTCGGCTTTCCTCTTCCGCAGGATCAAAATGATATCCTACCATATGTCTACCACTCAACCAAGGTGTGATAACTTGGGTAGGCTAGTCTGAACTGGAAAGATTATATTTCTCCATCAACTAACCTTGTTCGTCTATAAGTGACCGCTATTATAGAATTATTATCGTCACTACTTTCAATCCCAGAATATTATTTTTTGTCTCAAGCTTCGTTGATGAATTTTAAGAGGCCCATCGGTTGTGCGATAGTGTGCCCACTTATCGTCCAATCTCGAGAAATGCAAAACGACGTCTGCGGAGTTCTTGGAAACCTCTGTTGCAAAATTTTCGCGAATTTTTAGGAAAAAACTAGTAAGTGAACTTGAAAATGGGAAATAACAATTATTTTGTCTAGTGGTACTAATTTTCGAACAGGAAATGCCGTTTTTATTCGAAGAGCTGATTATAATTTTCATTAGCATTTTTTTTCGTCAGTTATCGACCACAGATAGACCACGTCTCGGCGGAGCGATCTATCGGCGGCCTATACTTGACGAGCGTAGGTTTTGATTCTTCACAGTTATTTTAAAGCTGGGCCTAGATTGGAAACAGTATATGGTCTTCCTTAAAGTGAAACTCTTTAATAATCCTTTTCTATCCGGCAATGTTCATGTTTCGTTGAATGAAATAGGAACAATGAAGTTGGAAAAAACAAATCGTTTTAGTGACGGGTATTTTCTACAAAATATTTGTACAAATTTCAAAGACATAAAAAGGGTAAAATAACATCATTTTTTCTTTTTTAACGGTTTGAAGCATTTATTACTGCCTCCCGACAAGGTTTGCGGTGTTGTTGTTCGACGAGAGGTCGGATGGAAGGAGTCGAATTTTCGACCCGCGCTGTAAGGACAAAGACCGTCCGCGTTTTGTGTGGGACTGTTTATTCTGTTGTATAGCATTGTTGGAATGATTTGCCTACTAATGGAATCGACTTGTTATCATTTTCAATTCCATATCTATCACGCGTTTACCAGCGTATTTGAGGGTGGGGGGCATTGTGTTAAGTGTCTTTCTCACTCAGTGACCGAAAACTCGCCGAATTTTCTTTTCAGAATTTAACAAAACATATATTATCAAAAAGTACTTTGCGCGGCTCTTGCGCGAAAGTTATTTTTAAAGGCTTGTTTCAAGATCTAAAATTTTCATATAAACTTTCGTGTCTCTTGCGTGAATTTTAGATTTTGTGTTACTCCGGTATGCGATGAAACTGCTCATTTCTGAGTAAAAATGTTCGTCTCCCCCACCCATTATTACGTGATAATCCGACATGAAATTCCACCCGCTTTTTAAGGTTCTAAATTGCTAAGATTCTAAATATACGCTAAGGTGCGTATATCCCAAATAACATTACTTCTGCTCTCTGCCCGAAATACTGTTGTAAACAGTGTTTTAATTCTGATTTGTTAGTTCCGTATCGGAATCTAAAACCCTTTTCGTTAATATTACCCTTTTCGTCTTATAATATAAAATAATAAACCTATCAAACGTGTTCAAATTGTTACAAACACAACACAAATTTACAAAATAAAAAATCTACCCAAATAGACCTATAGTCAACAACGTGAGAGCTAAACAAGAAGATGCCGTCATATCTTGCTATTCTTTTGATGTTGGTGATCGCATTGATTGCAATTGCGAATGCGGCAGGCAAGTATTTTACCATAAAACGTTGGTAATTTATAGAATACGTTTTATCATACATGACTCACAAATGGACCGCGCCATCGGGGGCTTCACAGAAATATCCTATCAGAGAAAAGCAGGAAATACGGATTTTATCATATCGTCACCCTTATAATCAGAGTGCGTAAGTCATTTTTTTCTACTTTTGGGAAAACCGCTAGAAAACTACCAAAAGGTTTTGTTATCTGATACAGCTGGATATTTTCATTGAAAATATATTGCTGGTATATACCGATTACATTCCATTGTTTATGACGTCATACTCTGACATCATAATTCTTATGCAAAACTTGAGCAAAATTAGAACTTCGGTTTTGTGGCTTACGTAATTTGGACTCAATTTAATAACGCTTGGAACTTAACCGCCGTGGTAAAGTGCAATGAGTGGTATCTGCCCTGGGAGATGGTAGAACCATCTACCACTTCTTTGCTTTCCTTTAGTCGCCTCTCACAGCACGCAGGAAATATGTTAGTAGTGTTCTAAATCCAAGAACCTACAGGGCAATGATTTCTGCATGTCTTTTGCAAAATGGATAACCAATTAATGAAAAATTACATAAAAATGTAACTGCCGTATACAGTACACTACCAAAAACTCCAATAGGCTCACCGAAATGCCCAAAGCAAAAAGTAGTTCTACTTTCCATAACCTATTCGAATCTTAATGCACCTGCCCCTAACGCTTAAAAATACTAAAAAATTCTTTTTAACATTCGAACAGATCCGGAGGATGAAGGTTTTTGGACAGGTGATCTCTTGTAAATATTAGAAATAAGTACGAAACAGAATACAACAAGATGTCTATTTTTGTCTTTACAACGATCGCGTGCCTACTTTATAACGGATTTTTTTATTTCAACTGCCTGAGCACAGTTTATAAATATTTTTATTGAAATCTACCCAAACACTCTGTTGCGTATTTAAAACATTGAAAAAGAGGGGTGTGCTAAATTAATTTTGCAAAATTTTAGTGATGAAATTATGACGCCATAAGGGTCAAGCAAACGAAACATTTTTGTTTAATATAGGTTTCATATTGTGTACCAGGCTAGAACAGTCTAGCCAAAAATTTTGCCCCGAAGATTCGGAATTCCTCAAAAATGAGCTTCTGAGGCCCGGTTAAATATTAGAATTAACTAAAAGAGGCGTGGAGATATTTTTGTTCACCTTGTCGGTCTGACCGAGTCAGAAAAAATGCGCATACTTATGATTTATTAAGTATAAGCCATCTCTGGCTTATGCTTGACAAAATTAAATTTCTGATTGGGGTAGTTCTTCCCAATCGAAAAAAGTTGCCGAAAAGTATATTTTAAATATCTTTTATGTTTGATTGGGATATGACATAGTTTTTTTTTTTTTCATGTAGGTACCTATTTTTTGATCCAGGTACTTAGAAAATTAGGTAAATGCAGATGTTTTATCTATTAAATTTCTAGGCAAAAATTAAAAATTTGATACAAGTGAGTAAATCAGATATCATTGAAACTAAGTAAAAGTGTTTTAAACTAAACTCTGTAAACTAGGTATGCTTTCATTTTTTTTACATTTTTACAGAGCCAGAGAACGACAATTCTGAATTTTTTGATGGTAATTTTTTTTTTAAAATTGTAGACACGAAAGTAATTCTTGAGATTTATCACCAAAAATTTGAGATGTATGCGACTATCGCGCATAAACTAAGACATATGCCAGGATATACTTAAATAACACAATCTGCGAATTTTTTGTCAAGTATGTGTTACTGATTTGCATCGATCAGAAATTTGGTGGCGGATAACTAACAAAATAAAATTTGTGATTGAAAAACAGTCCATGCTCACAAAATAACGCAAGATTCGTAAAATAATGTACTGTTTTCTCAAATATTTTATGCGGCGCTTTGGCTGCAACAATAATCACTGGTTTGCCATTCGTGGCGATTCGTTTTCCAGTCTTACAGCTCAATGAAAAAGAATGATATTGAAATCTCTGGGCTCTGAGCATATTTCAATCAGTCAGACTAACCAGATTTTTACCTGAGATCTTCAATCTGCGGTACTAGCATAACACTCGTAGACCGGCGTGTAAACCTGAGAATGCGCCCTTCAATATTGAACATCTCGCTTTATGAGTAGCAAGAGACTTTAACCTAATTTAATTTTTTAGTGTCACCTATTTGAGTGAATCACCCTGAGCAGTGTCATGTATTACGGGCCACTCATAGACGTACTGGGTAGAGTATATTCGAACAAAGTTGCGAACTTTCCGATTCAGCCGAATCTACCCAAGTTATAACACTCGGGGTGGAGCGATAGGCATGTAATAACGAGCCGGACTTACCAAGACTCGAACTCGAGAATGAATGGTCTTCTTGACTTTTCTCTTCGTGTCTTATATTATATGGTGTAACTCTCGCCCATGGCAGCTACCAGTGACTGCATTCTAGTATAGCGGTTTAAGACGTTCTGTTTAGGATGTCTACTACTTAATGTAGAGTCGACGATCATGTAGTAGACCATTTCAGTACTACATTTCAGTTAGCTCTTTGCCATATAAGTTCACGATTTCTTTTTTTAATAAGTTTGCTTAAAAAGAGATTTCATTGGCAATATCATGTACTCCTCAAGCACTAAGAACTACTATATTCAATGTAGTGCTTGCATAGAGTAACTCTTCGAAAATAGATATATAAAAATATTGTTTTAATATATATCTATAGTGAACAAAATATAAACAGATATACTTTTTGAATATAGGTTTAGATGAAAGTGACGACGAATATTTTTCATTCTTTGAAGGTATGTCTTTAAAACGTTTTTAACTGATATTTATTAAATTGACGTGAAAATTTATTTATCAAACAGAAGGTTATGAACCGGGAACACACGCCGAGACAAAATTACAGTAAATTTATAATAATACAGTGTCGCCAAGTAAACTTTTCGTTATATTATGAGTTGATGATAGAACGAATAGACGAGCGGTTCTTCAACAGTCCCTGATTCGCGTAGATATCATCCATAGAGCGGATTTGAGTTTTGGATATATTCAATTACTGTAAATGAACGGTAATTTTACCGCACTTTTGTCACAGTAAGACCGACGAACATAGTTAGTTATTTCAAAGTCTTTTCGTTTTTTATTCAAGCTCATTTTCCAGGTCTCTTACATTAGAAAATATTGACTTGTTTGTGCGCTTTATATACATCTATGACAATATTGTAATATTGCCGTTGGTGGTCCCATTAGGAGAAAATGAACATAACATTGCAGTCATGGGATTCGTCATGAGGTTGCTGAGCAGTTATTTTTTCTTTTTGTTAAAAGCAGTATATAATATCTTATATTTCTTTTTACAGGGCATTAATTGATTTGGATGAAATGCCGTGCTGGAACAATTGTTATCGCACGAAAATTATTAATGATAATAAATAAATAAAAAATAAAACTATAATGTTTAGTTTTGCGTTAACCAGTTGACATATTACATAATAAATGATATAACAAGCAAAAAGAGCAGAATAACATCATTGCGAGGGGATCAAGTAACGACACCCCGTGTCGTTTTAGTCTGCGAATTACCTTGATAGGTGTCAAAGCAGAGGCTAGGATTTTCTTTTTTTACTGATCGAATACATGACGTCATAATATAAGCACATACGCGTATTTTGTACATGAATCATATACTCATCAGGCGTGAAGGCTAAACGTAACAAATCGCGATTACTGTTTCCGTAAGCACACGAAATTTCAAATTTGTTTGCGAAAATTCCCTATTTTTGGGAGTAAAACCGCAAATACGGTTACGGTAACTTTGACATGACATATAGCTATAAAAAGCATTCGCGAGCTGCGGGGTCGCAAAAATTCTAAACGTTGTCGTTCGAAAAGCTGATCATGCACCGATCAATCCAGCTTCCTATAACATTCTCCAGATACGAAACTTCTAATCGCACCATGGAATAAAAATCGATGAACGGAAGTGCGAACCCGTGTAAGTTCAGGTTTTGGAATTGTGATGTTAGCGTATTTTCTGTGTCTCGTGAAAGCCGACTAAAAGGACACGAAGAAGATTTAAGTTAGAATATCTTATCATCACCCAGTGCAGACATCACTCACTGCAACCTCAAAGTTGAACAGTGTTTTCCACGTAGAGGGCAGTTTTTGTTGGAGGAGAGAGTTGAAGTCTCAAATCTATGAGGGAGAGGGAGGTGTGATAAAAAATCCTTATCGAAAATTTTAGCGCAACAATTTTGCATATTGTTATGATATTTTAAAATATTATCTAAAATCTTTGGGGCTGGAACTTTTGCGGATGGACTACTCTTCTCAAAATTAGGGAAGACAAAATTAGGACTGACCTGTTTGAATATCGCTTGTTAAGTGTGTCTCGCTGATGAATCGTGCAGCCTACGAGCTGTCCATCTGCGGCTCGCGTTTAACAAAATAAATTTTTTTAGGGCGCATTCGATATATTTTCCGCTGTGTCACATCCGTAGAATCTGGGCCACTCAGAAGATCCTATTTGCCAGACGTTTTCAAATTGAGCGTTGAGAGGTGGTGTAGCTGAGTAGATACTTTCTAAGTCATATCTTTTTTATAGTCTGTTTTATTTACCGGTAGTACAGAAATCCTACTGAAAAGTCTGTGTATTTGAGTCTGATCAGAGTTTGTGTACCGAACTTTTTGCTGTGGCTTATACGGTTCTTAAGTTTATTCAGTATTAGGGGTAGTAGTGATAAAGTTAATAAGAAAGCTTCCGTTATGTCGTTTTGTTCATTTGACAGTGGGGAGAAATACAAAGATCATTTCAAACCTGGGATTTATGCATGTTCAAAATGTGAATACGAATTATTTTCAAGTAATTCAAAATTTGAACATTCATCTCCATGGCCGGCATTCTCGGAGGTAATCCATGACGACAGTCTACGTAAGGTTAATGAATCTCCCACAGCAATAAAAATCCACTGTGCAAAATGTGGCAACGAACTTGGACATGAATTTTTGGGAAATGGACCCAAAGGAAAATCAAGATTTTGAATATTCTCTGCCTCGTTAAAATTTGTTCCTAACGGGACATAGACTAAAGTTTGAAATTTGCAGAGTGAAATATAACTGAAAGTGGATCATATACAATATACATACAGCATATATAATATGGATATTAGTTCATTTGTGGTTAGACTTGGGACTGTTGGATCCTAGCCCTGTTGTTTTGCTGGAAAAAAAAACATAACCAAGTGTTTTGATTGCTTCTAATTTTTTTCAGTCAGCTCTCCTACTACTACTGTCTCAACTGGAATAAGTAGCCTGAGGTGCCTGGTTAGCTCAGTTGGGAATATGCATCTGGGGTTGTCATGATGCAGGTTTGAATCCTGTGAGGGATGATGATTGTGAGAGATAACAAACATGCCTCGCCGGTGCACGGTGGTTCACGTAAGCACCGCCTAAGGCTTCCTTCACCAACAAGGTCCATGTACAGGAAAAAATGAGGAATATGACAAGCCCAAAAAACCTCCCTGATTCAGAACTGGCGTCTGCACGAGAGGTTGTGGTTTGTCATATGATTAAGCTCTATTCATCATATGATTAAGCATTAAAAATGAAATCCTATCCTAACCACTGACTCACTGTTGAGAAATCCAATTTTTTTAATGGTGTTTTTTTATCTCAAGACTGCACAAATGATTTAAACTAATGGTAGGACTTTAATAGTTCATCGTAATAGCCTATATATACAGTATGCACTAATAAACTTTCTTTTGACACCCCAACTTCTTCTAGTTCTAGTAGCGTTTCTTATTAAAGAATCTTATGAATGAAATACAGATTCAATGATTACATGAATTAGTTTGTAGTACTGCCTAGAAATTATTTAAGTTATAAAGTATCCACGCAGTTTACCTAACATAAAAAAATTTTAATAGGAGTTTTATCTTTGAAATTGTGTACTTTATGGAAGAGATATTTTAACCTCTTTTTCAACACAGCTTTTAATATTTACTCGTTAATTTACTGTGCATGCTTCATCAGTTTGGTTTTAATTCGTATGAATGAATATCCCTTCCTAAATTTTAATATGTCTAATATGAGCCAAATTTGAACTATAGTGCGATGATATTTCACTGCCTCATACAAAATATATATTTTAACTATATTTTTTGCCACCCAGTCAAGAAAATCAATGATAATTATTTAACATATTTTGACAAGTGTGGGCCACTGATGGAATGTGCCGACAAGTCATGGTCCATTTGTGGCTCATGTTTGACGAAAAATTTCTGAATTGGTCAAGTCCATCTGATGAAGACATATTTTCGAAGTTTGAGTCACTGCATGTTCTCTCATTTATATTTTACTCTGTTATTTTATATATTTTTTTATTTTTTAAAATTGTTAAATAAATAACATAAGATATGAGCTTATGATGTTGACAAATAAAATCCATGATGGAAATTTGTTAACTGAAATCTTATCTCGAATTTTAGGTGGTTTATTTTTCAATTTGTGTTTCATGTCCGTTGGAAATCAAGTTTTATCGGAATTTCATGTTTATTTTACATAATAAATTAGTAATATTATAATAATAACACCGTACCGAATTTAGGATATTTTGTATGATTACCCCCTATTCTGTGACAATAAAATATTCACAACCAGTGAAAGCAAATGATTAATATTGCAGACAATTGAACACTTGAACCCCAACAGATTGTTTGTAGGAACATTCCAAACTTTGGTAATATTTATCGTTAGCTTTCGCATGACTGTGGTTATCTTTTTCTCTAATTCTAATTTTCACTCTTGATTTAAAAAATGTTTAATATTGGGACAATTATACTCAATTAAAAAAAGTCATTTTTCTGACAGTTGTTCAGAATTGAACAATGTGTACACTTGGGATGTTGTTATTCGAATATTATGGAATTCAGAACGAAATTGAACAATTTTATGACTTATGATGTTAAATTCACTAGTAAAATTGTGATTATTAATAAAATTTTTTGTAGTATAATAAAAGACTATTTTTTTTGTGCTGGTGAAAGATTTGAGATATTTAGGGTGTTGTAGTCTTCGATTTTTAGTGGTTATTTATTTGAAACTGTTCTAATCTGGGTGGAGAAAAAGCTTTAAAAGCATCAACACTGCTGAATAATACCAATGTTGATGACTTTGAAGCTTTTAACAGATGTTATTGCCTTAATAAAACACTTCAAGCAACCATAGTATTTAATTTCTACCAAATTTTTATGTTATAATTAAATGAATATGCCAGGTCTTTTAATTTGCTTGTATGTATCAAACGTGATAAAAAAAATTTCACTATACCATGAAGAATTTCTTTAAAAGTTGAATCCGTCGCGCATTTATGATTGTACCAGGATGTCACTGTGTATGAACATCCGTAAAAATATGCAAATAACTAAACACTAAACCATGCTATCGTTGCAATACAAGTGAATTTTATATAGCTATGAAAGTTTCTGGTTTATGTTTGTTTGTCATTTTTCTTTTGGTGTGATGTACTTCTCTATTCTATATATTTATTATTTCCCATATCATACTTCTATATTCAAAAGTGAAAGTTTATAGTACTACTAACATATTTGATGATTCTCCTTCAATGATATAATTTTCAAATTATTTTTAATGATTTTGTCCTCGTTTTGCTTGTCAAGCGTCCGCTGTATACTGATAGAAAACTTATGTTCCAAGTGATTTTAAGGCATGGCACATGCTTTACAAAATAAAATTACTGATTCTGTGTTTGATTATTAAACATTATAAAAAACTTTCAATTCAGGTTTTAATGTTATAATAGTTAATTAGGGCAAATATTCAATGAAATCGAAACTGGAAAACCAGTAGAAAATTTGAACTTAAAGATGTTTTGTGTTTATTATGCCTGAAGTAAGTTTCCAGTGGTAATTTACCGTACCAACGGGTCGCAAGGTTACAGACTCTTGTTTTCTTCCTGGTCTGAAACTTTCCAGTCACAATTTTGTCTAATAATTTAAATGGGTTGAAAACAGTCAACACTGCCGCTTCGTACAAAGCATTTTGGGAGTTTGACAACTAGAACAAATAAATTAAAATAAATTATGGTAATCACTCAGAAATTGTGTTAAAATATCTTATTTTGTACCGGAGTATCAAATAATTCACCTGAAGCATGCACATAAAGTAACAATACTGTGTGTATTTGTTGGAATTGGAGGTAACCTAGACTGACAGCGTGTCAGCTACTCTATAAACTCAGACACCAGAAGTAAGCGGGTTTGGTTTCATCACAAGAAAATTTGGCAGATGGGCAGTATTTCATGATATCTCTTGCTGAAATATTTGAAGGTTTATAAAGAAGGTTTGAAGCTTTTTTGTCTATCTGAAGACAATGACATAAACATATCGGACACTGGAGGAAAAACTCGATTCTGGTGCCCTGGAGTTCACCAAAACCAAATCCCTTTTGCTTTCAAGATCAGAAATTATATAAACCTGGAGATATTTTTTTTTGCAAAAACGCACTAAATTTGACTTCTGTTGATTTGAATCGGTGAAATGGAAATGTTTAATTTGCCCCCCAACTGACGAACAAGCTTCCAAACCATCAACACTGCCATTTTATAGCAGTATTGATGATTTTGAACCTTTTCCTGCTGTTTTGTTCCACCAGACAATCAAAAGAGACATTTTTATCTTTTGGCAAGAGATATATATATATATTGATCATTTGCTAAATCTTTATTGAACGAATTGAACCGATTTCCTTTGACTGTCAATAGCTGTTATGAGCATTACATTGTTCTCATAACTCTCTGAAATCTGAATCCTATACAATGAAATAGTAACTTTTAATTTGGTCATATCGCAATTTTTATTTAGAATTCTGCTTCAAATTCTCACACAGAAGCAGGAGACAGAAACAATTGTGAAGAGGAAATTGAGCGACCAAACTCCAATTCCGACGGGAGAAAATCGAAAGAAATCAAACGCAAAAATTCTTCAGTAATACCGAAGAATAATATTACTGGAATCGGGAAAAAGAAGAGGCAAAATTATTCTGGGCAGAAGGCGAGTTGTAGTGCTTCTTCACTGAGTGTCTTGCAGCGGAAGTGAGTTATTTAAATACTTGATCATTTTTGTGATTTCAATAGGCCTACATAGTCTGAAAGATTTTGTGATAACATGCTTTGGCATGTAAGTCACTGATGGACTGGCCGCCAAGACGTGGTCTATCTATGACTCATGCTTGACAAAAAAAATTTCTGATTGGGATAATCAGATAATGCATTGCATACACCAGGTGCAGCAGTACAGCTTAACACAAATCTTGTTTTTTATTGTGGTTGTAGACAGCTTTCAAGTAATTTTCTCCAATAATGACAAAAATTTTAATCTTTTAAATTTGTACATTTGATTTACGGTATCTTTAAATATTGCATTGTTAAATTTTCTCATTTTTCCCTCTTCAGTAAAAATCCTACTTGCTAAACACTAAGGACCTGAGAATAAAAATATGGAAAAGAAAATATAATTCGAATATCACAATATTATATTTTATGTTTACTCAAAACATGGCGAAGAGATTTCTTAGAGACCATTTCCTCAAACCACTGATAGACAATGAGCTGCATGTGTAAAAACTGTATTTCTCATGATTAACGCAGCTTGAGAAGATAACGATTAACCAGATTTTAAATGATTCAAATTAGTTTGCTGTGGGAAAGCGTGAAGGATGTTTCAATGAATCACAATTCTCGTAAAGAAATATTTTTCTGTTGGTGCCAGGTTAGCTTAATCTGTAAAAGCGTTGGAAATACGCTTCAAGCTACGTATCTCTTGAATGTTAGTTTTGATTCCTGTGAGGGATGATGAATATATGCGAGAGGTCTGCTGGACGCCTCACTGGTGCATGGTGTTTTTCGTAAGCACTGCTTATGGCTTACTCCATCAACCAGGTCCACGCAAAGGAAAAATAAGAATTATGACGATCTAAAAACTTTCATCCAGCTATGATAGAATAGGATTTCATTTTATTATGTGGGAGAGGAAAACCGAGAATACAGCTTAATCATGTTGTGAACCACAACCTCTCATGCAGATACCAGTTCCATTTCGGGATGGAGATTTTTGTTCTCGTTTTTCCTGTGCTGGTCATGGTAAGTAGAAGAAGCAGTAAACAGTGCCCATGTGAACCACTGTGCACCCTCACAGGATTCGAACCTTCATTATGACGATCAGAGATGCGTAGCTCGAAGTGTATGTCCAACGCCTAACGGATTGAGCCAATCGTGCTCCCCAATTCAGAAATAGTATCTGCATCAGAGGTCATGGTTCGACATGTGATTAAGCTCGACTTTCCTCCTATATGTTGTACAGAAAAATTTTGGTTTGGTTGGTTTTTGGAGTTTGGTTGTTGGATCCTACTAGTAAAAATTCGCTGAAACCTATTTTGGCAAGAATGAGTCACTGATGCATTGTGCTGTTGGGGCCTGCTCTATCTGTGGCTCATGTTTGAAAAAAATACCTGGTTAAGATAAATCCATTTTCATTAAATATTTTACCTTCTTTCAGATTGTCAACAAATTTCGCTTGTCTTTCTTCCCAAATTAATCAATCCCGTCTTCGTACTGATCTTTATATTGAAAATTTTAAAGAAGGAGATCAGGTAATTTGGTGACATATATTTTTAGTCTGCTTTTCTAAAACAAATATATACTCGAGTATGGCCCTTTGATATTTAAGATTTGAAATATTGGGATACATATCCGATACATGCAATTTGAATGTTCCTAATTTGTTGATTGAATATGAGTTGTATTATTTATTGTATGTATTATTTTCTAAAATTTTTTGATAAATTCTTTGCTTGTAGATGCAGGCTTCAGAATAGTCCTAAGATATTTTTTTGCGTATTGTAAAAGACAAAAAGATCTGGTTGATGAATTTTTCACTCAGGACAGATACCACTCACTTCACTTTACCACAGTATTGCAGCTCCGTTTGGGATGTTTCTGTCTAGAGTGCAAGTGCACTTGCTGGTACTACTTTTTGTGATAGGTTTCTGGTATTTCAGTTGTTGTTAGTCGTTACTTGTAGTGCAAAGCTTAATTATAAAAGCCTGATCCAGCAGCGACTCATAGTTGATAAATGATTTTTGGACAAATATTTGCTAACTTAGTTAGAATTGGTATAGGTAGATACAATAATACATACTGAGCACCGGGCAAGGTCTGGACCCCTTCCTTCCCCTGGATTAATATGCACCTCTGGTATGGATATTCAAAAAAAATTGGGTAGCCCGGTTAGCTCAATCGGTAAAGCAAAATATGAACTGTGAAAAAATTGTGAGGAAACTCTTATGTGGACTATAAATGTATCGTAATGGTTTGTTACATTTTTATCTAAAAAAGCAGAAGGAATACGCTTCGAACTTCACATCACTAACATCCTGGGTTCGAATCCCATTGAGAAATGATTATATGCTAGAGGTTTGCTGGACACTTCATCGGTGAATGGTGGTTCGCTGCTTACGGCTTCCTCCACCGATCATGTCCATGCGCAGGAAGAATGAATAAAATGTTAAGCTAAAAACCTTCACCCCCGATTCAGAACTGCAGTGTCTGCATTGAGAGGTCATGTTTACCAGCTGTATTCTCTGCTTTCCTTTCTCGCAAGATAGGAATGAAATCAATCCCTCTACCCCCCAAAAAAATGATTCATCTCAGCTCTCAATATTACAGCAAACAAGCACAAACAAGGAAAGTAGGAATCGGTTCACAGCTTCTGTTGCTCCAGTACCTCGTCCGCACAGATTCGTTCGAGCAAAAAAATTACATACAATAGACAAACAGAGTAAGAAGTCATTAGTTGTTGAAGTTGCTTCAAAAACTAATAATACATCTGAGGGTGACGCACTCGGAAGGAATCAAAGTAGCCCTAACCTGGTGATATCTACGAATGATAAAAGTAATATTAAGTAAGCATATACATCATTAATAAGCAAGCTGATATAATCGTTTTTCTTCGAGGGGTTTATCGAATTCAGGTGACAATTTTTCAGATAAATTAAAGGACTTAGTTCTTGGAGCCTGTTTTATATATATATATATATTATATCGGTATAAGCGGTATATTTATGTGTATAATATTTTTGGTGGTCATTAAGAGTTATATTCTAAGTACGGGCTTCAGAGTTGTCTTAACGTATCTCCTGCGTGTTTGTAAGAGGCGACTGAATGGAACGTAGAAGTGGTGAATTGTTTTATCATCGCCCAGGGCAGGTACCAGTGGCTATTAGTTGGTTCCTTTCAGGCAATAATGACCTTGCTTATAGTGAATTTCAATGAAAAAAACTAGCATTTTGCCAGTCTGAAAATGACATTCCTAAGTATAACTTTATATTGCTGAAAATTTTTTATATCGAAGTTTGAAATCTTAAAATATAGGAAGGCCAGACCTTAGGGGTATATATTTAATGCAAATTAGACTATTGGTGCCAGGGAAGTCAAGAAGATTAATTTTGAACTGCATTTTAGATTTTGACAATTTCAAGCAATCGTCTAAGACAATTTTTATATTTTCTTACAGATTTGATTCCGGTCCGTTGTCTTGCAGTCAAACTCTAGCTTCAGAATTTCCTAATGTTGTTCAATTTTACAACAATGATATTGCACTCGCACGAAGCAGTAATCGAAAGTTCACTTCGCTACCGTTAAATCGCTGGAAAGGACAACAGTACTGCAACACTCTACCGTTGCATTCGAATCAATCACCATTTACAATTCGACAAAGTCGAGGAGCAGCGCGTCTACCATATTGCCGAAGTCCTTTTACATGTGCAAGTTCTCACTCGGTGCCTAGTACTGCACCAAATCTTTTAAATATTAGGTAGGCAGATTATTCCAATAAAAATTGCTTGTTATCAATCTACTCTGTGAGAATGGGCATTACAGAATAGCTTTTTTTATTGAAATTCACTCTGAGCAAGGAACCATCTGGCTGTAGGTAGGGCTTTAGAATAGTCCTAATGTATTTCGTGCATGTCCTAAGGAGCAACTAAGAGGAAGCAAAGAATTGGTTTTATCTTTGCCCAGGGCAGATACAACTCACTTTATCTTACCATGGCGGTTCAGTTCCGTTTGGGATGTTTTTCGTTTAGACTGTGGTTTCCGGTACTATATCTCTTAGTAGCTCTCTGCTTTTATGTGGTCGTTAGTCTGTTCCTTTCAGCCACTGCTTCCGACAATGCAAAGCTCTACTACAAGATATAGTACCAGCAACCTACCCTGGGTGATGAAAAAACAACCTACCACTTCTTTAAATAGGGAAACTATCTGATTTCAAACTGTAAAATCCTATAAAAAAAATTTTGAATTTTGCTGTCGATTTTACAGGTTGTTTCTCGAATGGGATCGGTTATGTTACTTCCAAAGGACTTCTCAAATAGCCTTAAAAAAAAATTATTATATTTTAAAGCAGTGTTAATTATTTTGAACCCTTTTGCATAATTTTGCTGAAGTCTGACACTCTCAAAAAAATACATTTCCATTCTTCCAGTGTTTGAGAAGATCTGCCAACCGGCCCCCGGTTCAGAGTACCATATGTCTAAAACTATTATTCCAACTCAGTTTCAAAAATAAGGTTCAATAATGGCACATATGTTCAAATGATAAATTATCAGTCTAATTGTCAATAACTCTTAGAGCACCACCATGAGATTCAGAAGAATACAGGGAATGATATCTACCCTGACTCATACTAAATCCATTTACCGCGCTACTTTTTTGCTCAGGGCTACTTCATGCAGTCAAATCTCATGACATCTAGGAAATTCGTTGCAGGCATTTTCAAATGAAACCAAATACAAATAAATATATCTATGATTTGATTCTATGATTGATGATACGATTAAAAAAAATCGTTAGCAAAAATTTCGCTCGGGACATAAATCAGGATTTTGCGTCAAAATAACGCTCGCTATTTTGATATTTATAATTTTGTTTGTATTTGTATTGTAATGTGTTCGAATTGTCATTTACGGTTTCAGCGGTTGATCAAACCCATCGATGAAAGTAAGAATAAAAATACCATATTTACTATTATTTCAACTTTTAATATTTCTCTAGTGGAAAATCTCAGAAGAAGAGCAAGTTCTTTTCATCATTAAGATTCAATAGCTCAGGTTGGAGTTGTTTAAGAGGCCTGACAACATCCGATTTAGCGAATATTTCATTTGATGTCACAGAAAGTTTTGACGTCGGTTCAGAATCTGCTACCTCCACAACATCTCATGCTGATATAACTAAATCATTAGACTCCGAAACTCTGAGCTTAATTTCATCTTTTGGAAAAGCAATGAATGCTAAAAATAAACAACAAGTTACAGGTGAAAGTTTTGATATTTGTTTTCAAAGTCTGCTTAGATCATGGTTTGGTGGAAGGATTCAAGTTTTCTTCAGGTTTCTGAATGTTCATGCCCTTTTCTTTGGTTTAACAAAAAAGGCTTCACAACCATCAACACTGCTATTTCATAGCAGTATTGATGGTTTTGAACCTTTTTATATAGTTTGGCTACAACCAGATGTTCAAAAGATAGATTTAAAGTTTCCAGACGCTGACATACTATGGAATATTGCCCATTTGCTGAATTTCTTTCTGATTTCTGATATCTTTCTTCATGTGTTCGAGTAGCTGGATCCTGGTAAAAAACCTACAAAAAATAAAAAAAACTTCAAGTAAACAATATTCTATACTTATAAATAACTGAAGCTTTCTAGTTGAGGTGAGGCAGTGGGAGATTGTTATATGCTCTGGTCAATCACAGATGTGTTTGAGAACCACATCAAAGAAAAAATCAGCAAATTTACTCGTGAGCAAATTGATCCGTACACAACTTAAATGTTATAGTTGAGTGCAATGAATGGCTGGTGTCTGCTTTTGGGCAATCAGCGATGTGATGAAAACCAGCATTTGCCTAGATAAAACGCAATATGAAAGAAAGAAAGTCCTAATGTGCAAAAAATATTCAGCTAAAATTGCGGAAAAAGAATTTTTTTCAGTTGTTTGCCACTGAAATGAAAAATTTTTGCTTACTTTTCTGAAAATTTTTATTGTGTATCCGTTCAATGTTTGACATTCTCATAATTAATATTAATATTTTTTCAGCCACAAACCAAAAGAATGCACAACTTCAGTATCATACAGGCCGTCCACGACCAAGAATTTCCAGTAATTTTTCATCAAGTTTTATATTACCTTATGGTCTTGGTAATAGAGTGCAGTCGTCACCAGTCACCACCCCTGCAGTACCTAGCTCTGTAAGTATGTTATACTAACTGCTTCCATCATTTCAACAGGCGCCTTGATTGAGGTAACTGTTAATAGGGAAGTTAAATTCATTAAGGAGAAGAGCTCCGGAGCTGTGTGACATTATTTAATACCCTACTGAGTTTTTCAAGTTTAGGATTTTTCACAGCCCCTCATTCGAGTGGATCACGACCAAGGCCATTTACGGTTCGACTGAGCCTACCTACGCTAGTTCACTCTGGGTTGAGTAATAGGAGGGGGTTAACGAATCTGACTTCCTGAGTCTTGACTCGAGATCTCAACCTGCAGGGCCAACATGATAACCACTAGGCCATTGGACTCGACATTGTTTCTATATCATATTATTTTAGATCAACCATGATTCTTCCATTATTTAATCATAACAACTTCAATAAATATATTGACCTCTGCGCATCGTCTAAGTGATCAACGATATCAGATAGCATATCAATCGTAACGTCGCTTATTATTTTTTCTTTTCGGTCTTTTCAATGATGACGCGAGTAATCTGCGCAGACAATGGGCTTCAAATAACAATCGACCACTTATTATTTCCCTATCTCGATTATAATAAAGAAAAATAGAGTTCACATATAAAAAATCAATTTCGAAAAAAAAAAAAAAATTTGTTGCGATCAAGATGCAGATAAAGCATGTCATAATGGCAGTAAATCTTTATCGCTACATTCGCTTGAAATGATAAAAATTTCCCTAAATAAGCCATAATTGTGCTGAAAGCAAAAATTAAATGGGAACACTGCGGAGCGTTTCAGCTGGTCCTCTTGACCTCGTTTGTAATACTAGATGTTGATATGTGGATTCCGGCGTGGTATAATTGTTTGTTTTCTTTGAATACCATCCATAGATGCGTTGAGACATGTTTTACCGGTATTTGTGGCAGGTAGTTACCAATATCCATTCCAAAATGGATGGTAGACGTTTCAGGTTTAGGAAGGTACCAGGAGAAAAGTTTTCTTCACGGGGAATTTTTTAAGCATAATCAGCTTCTAGGGATGTTTTCTAGGTATTCTAGAATTACGGTTAACAGTAATTTCGCTGTTTGGTTATTTTTAAACTTTATTCATTTTGCAGTAAAATCATGATAAATGTAAAATTGACATAATTCATGATTTGCAGCGAAATGCACAAAATACGGTGAAATTACAGTAATTTTTTTTATTTGTAATTTTTTAAACTCTGTTCTATTTACTGTATAAAGTGAATTTTTAATTATTTTTCAAAATGGAAAATCATTGCTGTTCTAGAATAGAATCAGAATCTATACTTGGATGTTCTTCTGAAATAAAGTTCTGTTTTTGTTCCTATATTGACATAAAACCACAACTCTTGAAGGTTTTATAAAACACTTTCGAAAACTCTTTTTTGGCGTCACTTAAGTGAGATTTAGTCGAAAGTAGTTGGATTTGGCCAAAGAACAAAGAAAATACTTTTCTTTACTTTTAAGATTAAAATCTTTTCAATGTTGCCTTGACTCGACATGTGGTTAAGGGGATTATGTTTTGATTTCAGAGAAATTGTTCTGTAGGAATGATAATTAACTGCTACAAGGAATATCCCAGGGCAGATATCATTCAAAGCACGTTACCATGGTGGTTTAGTTCTGTATGGGATATTTTCTGCTTAGATTGCGGTTGCTGGCAATTTATCTTGTAGTAGCTCTTTGATATTTTAGTGGACGTAGTTAGCTAGCTCCTTTTAGACACCCCTTTTCGGCCTTGCCCAGAGAGAACTTCTATAAAAATGCTGCTCTGGTTTTTTCCGCAGTGTCTCTGCATTATCAATGCGGCAATCCGCATTATCTACAATGTCATTGACGAACTGTTTTTCGAAAATTGTCCTTGTTTGTTCATTGCACTACTTTGTATTCAAATATTTGACTTAGAAAGAATCTATCAGCCAGTCAGAAAATATTTGTCCAAACAAGTTTTGTCAAGCATGGGTAACTGATGGATCGTGCTGTCAAGTCGTGTGCCATCAGTAACTCATGCTTGACAAAATGAAATATCGATCGGGCCAGTCTTTCGAAATCATTTTGGAATCTAATTTTGTTTTTGATGAAGTCATAAGAACGTGACGAAACGCAGCGCAGCAAATTTTTCTTGAGAAGGATACCAAAAAATGTTGTTTGCAGTAGAAAAATTATTGGGTTCAGTATTGAGTTGTCAGTTGGATTTATAATTTTTGCCAATTTTGTAGTAAAGTTAGACATATATATTAATTTCATAAACCTCATAGATTATCTTAAAATAAAAAGGTATGCATTCAATTATGTAATCAGAATATTAGCAGAAAATGATTTATTTTTCTGTTAACCAGTACGGTAGTTGCTGATCTCTGGAAAAATATTCATCTCAGATTTTTTATAATGTTATGTCCTATATTTGTTTAGACAGATCCTTTTTTAAGGCTTCATTTTATTATATTAGAGACTATATTCAAAAAAGGCTATTTAGTATCTTTAATTATCGAGGTCTAATTCATGGGACGTACAAGAGTATTAGAAATGAACGTCAAGATACCTTTGCCTCTTGTCAAGGCAAATATACAAGTACAGTATTTATTTATTTTAGGAATGATATCAATGTGATATTAGGTATATTGAGGGTAATGCTACCTGCTTGCGAAGTTGACCAGAATTTATCTGTTTTTTGAATATAATATATTCTTATAATATTCCTTAAATGCCTAAAAGTTCCTGGTTTGTTTGATTTTACCCTTGCGTTTTACGCATGCGCAATGCTCTGCATGCATCTCTTTACATCTCCTTACATTTTCCAATGAAACAGAACGGTTTGCTATAAGAGCTACCGCGAAGTGCTCGTTTCTTTTTTGGGTTTGTGCTTTGTATGCATGTGAACACGATTAACACAAAACAATGCAGGCGTGTATTGCCGTTTTTATTTTATTACTCGAAACGTAATGCAACGCATCGGTAAGACAACTTCACGTGTATTGTGGCCCTAATATTATTGTACATTGTACGAAATTATTCCTAATATCTTGTTATCAATGAATTCAGACATTCTAATTGTAGCTCAATGTGCTTCAGGGGTGTTTCTGGCTTATTTGTATGATAACCGACTCCAAATTGGCAGAATGTCAGCTACTCTGCTACTATGACATCCGAAGAAAATGGGAAAATTCAGAAGAAAAAAATGTTAGCAAATGGGCAGCATTTTATAATAGAAGAAAAAAATATCTGTTTTTGACTAGTGCAATCAAATTGTGGAAAATGAATCAAAATCATCAATACTGCTATGAAATAGCAGTGTTGATGGTTTTTGAAGCTTTTCTTTCCATTTGAAGGTAATGACATGATCATTTCAAAAAGCTGAAAAAAAAAACAAAATTCTGCCACTCTGGCTGACAGCTTTGAGCAAACTTGAGAGTATGAGTAAAAAAATCTTCATTTACATAGGTTGTCTAAAACATTCATATCATACTTTCGGTGACTCTTTATAATCTTTCAAGTTTTTTGAATGGCGGAATAAATACATTCTATCGGTTTGCTCTTATAATCATATTATATTTTCAGAGTTCATTTCATGGAGGGCCGCTTGAAAGTCTTCAGTTAATGAGTGAGAATCATCG
This sequence comes from Styela plicata, assembly GCA_963675895.2. Taxonomy (NCBI): domain Eukaryota; kingdom Metazoa; phylum Chordata; class Ascidiacea; order Stolidobranchia; family Styelidae; genus Styela; species Styela plicata. The sequence continues at coordinate 12,219,150 of OZ023153.1, forward strand.
TAGTGCACAAAGACAACAATCACAATGTCATAACGGACAGAGACAACAGAGAAAATACCTTGATCGTCAGAAGATGAAGATGCTAAGTATGTTCGCGTTTGCATGGACTGTATTTTAAGATGTATGTGACAGAATGAGTTCCATCATAAGAATATGTACCAAAAAAGCAATATCTTTCACTAAACGGTTGAAATTTGTCTTTTTAAGTGTAGGATTGTATGAAGAACTCCAAATTATCAGCTACTCTGCTACCCAGACTAATCTGTTCCCATTATAAGAATTTGCACCGACGAAGCACTATCATTCACCAAAGGATTGAAATTTATCTTTTAGAGTTTGAGATTGTTTGAAAAGCTTCAAAATTATCAACACTTTTTTGTAAAAGCAGGGCTGGTGATTTTGAAGTCAAGAACGATTCTGTCGACTTAAGTTGTTTTCATGGTTTATCTTATTAAATGGTATTTGAAATTCACCATGTAAGTAGAAAACGAAATGGCTGATATTTAATGATACTTTGCAGCAAAAACGGTTGTAAAATTTGACATAGATCATAATTTCACTGCAAAAGGAATTAGTTCAAAAATATTTGAAAAACAGAAGTACTTTCAATAAGAATTCAGAACATCCCTTCTGACAAAAATTTTTCCGTTCAATTTGTATATATAGTAACATGAACATATACTTTATTCACAGAACCATTGGGAGTGAACAAGAATCAAGGAAACATCACAAAATTATATGACATATCTACCTCAGAATTGTAAGTATTATGGTTCTCTAAAACTAACATAGGATGATATTGTGGGTGCCAGCATGGGTTTAGTAAAGTCTTACTGCCTTTGCCTTTAAGAAATGAAAGATGGCAGAATGCGTCTTTTTGACTTGTTTTTCAGACACTATTTTCAACACACTTTTTGCTCACTGATCAGATAAACAATTCAATGTTAATTTTACCTTAAGTTTATATTTTTTCAACAACTATTTTCATTCTGTAATTCAAAGATATTCAATATTGACACACCTGTATTTAACTTTACTCACTATTTTACCCTATTAATTTTGCCAGCCATGTACCATAGATGGCCCCTATTTGACTGTTTATACATTGAAAGATATTGTAAAAAACATACATGTGGAATATGTACACATCCAATCTTTTTGTTGCAATGATATTTTCTATTCCCGCCTACTGTTTTGTTTAGTTGTGTTGGATGTGCCGTAACAATTTTTTATCGAGGGAAGACATACTGACACATTTAAAACAGATGTGCGGTTTTGTTGGGAATAGTTGTAGGATAAGGATGGATATCGCTTTTGTGTTGACTTTTTGAGCAAAATATTCCAGTGCAGAGTTACAGAAACTTGTTTTTCTTCGGTTGTTGTGATTTTCTATGGATAAACAAAAAAATTTCGAAACCATCAACACTGCTACTTCATAGCAGTATTGATGATTTTGAACCTTTTTCTACAATTTGGTAGCTGTAAGACACTTGGTAGGAGATGTTTTAAACTTTTAACAAGAGATGTATTGTGATATCTTGCCTGCTTTTTAAGTTTTCTTCAGCTTTTTTTTCTGGTTTGGAAAAAATGACTGTTTGGGGAATTATTATCATTCCCATTGTATGAAACAAGCAGGCAGAATGCCAACTATGGGTACCATCAGAAGAAATTTTATCAAATGGGCAATATTTCATGTTATATCTTGATTACTAGAAGGAGAAATTATTATTATTCCCAAACAGTCATTTTACTGTTATCTTAAATCATGATACCGGTATATGTTTTTCTTCTTTTAGCAAGGTTATGCTTTGCTTAAGTAAATCTCAAATCCCAGGCATTTTCTATGTACGTCTTGAGTGATAGACGTATTTTGCCACCACCAGTAGTTATTGAAATTTTTTTTAGATATTTATTCTTGGCTATGAAATATCAACTAGAAATCTCAATATTCTTCTCCTAATAGTGTCAATTGATTTCCTTAATATTTTCGTCCTTGGATTGTTCTTGTATTTTTTAATTCGATTGTTCACAGTTCGATGTAATGTTTACACTTTTGACCTGACTCATTCTTTCCTAATGAAATATGACACATTATCTTTGAGCTATTATCTTCTCGCACTCCCCTCACGTCATACGATATGACATATCGGCCTCATGGTAGATTGATGGCTCTAGGGTTCGGTAATAATGTCCAGAAACAGTTGTAGTCAGGAATGTATGGAAAACTTAGTTTGAAATGTCTATTTATTCAGCAGTAAATTTCAAGAAATCAGTCGAGCGTTAGGGATAGGCAATTCAGAATACCGAATCCGAGTGAATTCGAAGTACACAAAATTCATAATGTATGTTTGAATTGAAAATTCGGGTTCTGGATTCAATTATTTTACTGTTCTGGAACAATACGGGGATAGTAAAGTATTTTGAATAGCCCATCTCTACAGAGCGTCCAAAAATTTGTTTTCGGTTAAATAAAAATAGCACACATAGGATTATTTTGTATCACTGTAAAATTTAACCCAAATTATAAAATGTAGCATTTTTAGACATATGAAGTTTCGAAATGTGAAGATTAAATACTAAAAGATATCATCCATAGTTATGTGATTTTAACTTCCTTAATATCTGCCGATAAGACTCACCAGTTGTGTAAGGTATTGCGAAATCCTTTAGTAATGGCTCTGGTTCAAATCTAAATCTCGTTCATCAACCTCAACAAGCACTCGAGAATCGTAATCCACAACACTCTTGACGTACAAGGCTTTGTATCAGCGACTTGTTAATGACAGACTGAGTGCTTTCCTGACTATATTGGCATGCTATGCTTTAAGGCAGATACTCGAAAGGATCTTTGCTGAGTATATCTAGCTGAGACTTGCTTTGCTAGAGCCACAAGTATAGTATTCTGTAGATAGTAAGGATACTGTTATTCAAACGATGGGAGTTCTATTGAATTTTCATACCGGGGTGACAGAATTCATTCGGGTGTCTAAAATTTTCGTCTTATTTTCTTCAGATGGACAAAAATACTTCAAAACCATCAATACTGCTTTTTCATTGGAGTATTGATGATTTTGAACTTTTTTTACAGTTTGATTACTACGAGGCAATCGAACAATCGAGACATTTATCCTTCTAGCAATTGAGATATATTGCAAAATATTGCCCACTCGCTAAATTTTCTTCTGATGGTACCCATTTCCTTCATCTGAGTAGCAGGGTAATTGAAATTCTGCTTGCTTGTTCCATAACTCGAATAAAAGCTCAGATGTTTTTGTTTCATGAATCCTGTATAGTGGAGAATGAAGAATTTGTATGCAGCTGGAGCATTTGCTAAGCCATTCGTATATATACCAATATTATTTTAAATTGAATTTGCGATTCTAAAAGTGATAGGTGATTTCATATTTACGCCTAGTGTAGAAACAAATAATGTATTTTGAGTGCTTCTTAAATTATTCTAAATGCTTTTGGCTTCTGGCTTGTTCAGATGCTTGCAATATTGGGTAGATTATTTATTTAGAGCTATTGACTTAATTCCTTTTGTTTCACAATGTGAATTGTTAATGAGAAACGTACAAAAACTTGCTTTCGACAGATAGGAAGGTTGGATAACTGTTTGTTTAGGATTCATAAATACTTGCTATTATTTGCATTTCAAATTCTTCAAACCATCTGATTAGTGTTTACTTCAGAAGCTGCACCGTTAATTTAAAATGACACTTACTCAAAATCGGCGACAAAAAATTTTAATACTTTTGTTTAGTCTTAGTCGACAGATCGTCTTCCCATCAATACCACTCGTAACGGCCTAAGTACAAGCACAGCATTCTAGTGCCTACTCCATCGGCGATATGAGTGAAAGTCGATGATAGTAGATGTATTGATTTGTGACGATACTATCACACAAAAGATGAGCAGTCATGGTTTAAACTAATTATTTCACTGAGAGGGAGGTTATGCTCATTGTGGATTGCAGTATATAGATTTAGTTGAAATTATAGTATATTTGAGCTTAGTATATAGTTATAAAAGGTTTTCGAAAAAGAATTGGACACCCTAAGGATATATTTATGTTTAGGCCTATATAAGTAGATTGATATTAATTTTAAAAATCTGTTTTTTTGGGATACCGTACATGAAATTTTCATAGTATTTTTTTAATGAAATAAAATATTATATATCATTAGCGAGTGATTGCCCCAATGTACACCCACAGTTCTATGGGATATATTCAAACAATGCAATGCAAACGATGTAATTCACCATCATTTTGAGTATCTATTCAAACATAAGCTTCAGCGGGGCAGTGATTCATTGAATAACAAGGACGGCGCAAAACTGTAATTCCATTATTCACAGCACCAATGAATCTTATCTGTATAGACATTCGAAAGACATCAGCGTATTATCGTTCGTATTTCACCGGTTGACCACATTCCGTGGAATCATATCGGTGTTCTCCAATTTTCTTACCATAGATGATTCAAAACATTTGAAAAACCCACTTGTACCTCGTTTTATCATTATCAAAGTAAAGCATTTTTAGAGTCCTTTTAACAAATTTGTGAATAATATTGTTTAAACAAAAAAATATTATTTAACAAGACATAAAATTCACTTCACCTCTTCGTTACATTTTTTCCGTAGTGTTACTTATTTTAACAGCCTAAATATTAAGGTTAAAAAAATAATTTAATATATGTGAAATTTAGTTACTGCTTTGATTTGTTAGTTTTTAAGGCGGATGTCAAAGAGCAATCTTTCGTCAATCAAATTTCCTGTCCAAATAGCACTTGAAAGTTTTGTCGCAACAAAGCTTTTTCTGTTTGCATTGGTAACCATTTCATGGCTAGTGTTGACAAAAGGGCATTATAGCCTTGGTAATACGTTAAGGCTGTCACTATGTACAGATACATTGGGGATTTGTATTCATTTGTTTAGAATAGATTGTTCCTATAGTTTAGTTTAAACAGTATTTGAAATTTGCAATTTGAATAGAATAAGGTTGGATAATTCAGAGAATGAAATTATTGATATTTGACTATTTTTTTATACAATTTGTAGCAAAGTCATGATTTATGAAAAATTTTACAACGTAAAATTTGTCATATATCATGATTTTACTGCAAAATTATTCAATTCAAGAAAAGAAGAATAATCAAAATACAAAAATGGAATACCTAACTATTAGGATAATGACATCCTCAACTAAGGCCATGTCTTATTTTATCGTAAAAAAGGACATATATACTGTAGTATTTGAATTTGAATTGTTGGTAATTTCATCTTTGACAACAATATACTGACTATTTCAGTTTAGAAGGGCAATAAAGTTTAGTATGATTTAAAAAAAAAAATCGTTAATCAACATAACATAAAATTCGCTTTACTCCTGAGTTCCATTTTTTTCTTTATTGTTTACTGGCGTTTCATAGCTTAAATATTAAGTTGAAAAAAAAATGATATATCTGGGTTTGGTTGTAGATAATGTTAGTTATGAGATAGAGATCATCCAGCATTTCTGAAGCTGTGTTTGAATTCGATATTATTAAATATTGGTACACTCTCAAGTTTTTCAACATGGTTCCACAGCAGTCGGTAATGCGATATAGACACAGTCAGCTTTGTGAATACCAATTTTTACAAGTTTAACATACAATAGTTTCTTCTTGTTTTCCTTAAAAGGTCATGTGGGTTTACATATCAACCTGTAAATGGCTGTGGGTAAAGGTAGGGAGTTTGCTGTTACAAAGGCCCATGACTTGAATAATAAAAAAGTAAAAGTATCAATGGCATCATCGAAAATGAAGAAAGGAATATTTTCTGAAAATCAGGATGTTCAGAAACTTACAGATTTAATGGAACGTTTCCATACTTTAAGTGGACTTTATGAAACAAAGCGGAAAAACTACCACAGAGAAAAAACGTATCATAATGGATCTAAAACACCAGTGAAAAACAAAAAAAATTTTTCTGAAATAACAAAAAAAGAAAGCTTGAGTATTCCTAAGCCTATACCCCCTCTCGCTCAAATTAAACCAAATAAAAATGGATCAAAAAAGTCATCAATTGTTCAAAATTCGAACCCATTTTTGAAGGATTTAGGAAAAGTAAATGACACTTTTGAAGCAAAATTACACTCTGGAAAAGGAATTGGTGTCAGCGTCTTCAGATTGAAGGATTCTCTCTCGGAGCAAAACGTTTTGCAATCAGTTCCTCAGGATGATATAAAATACTCATTTCATCAACCACCTCCTCTTCCCAGAGCTGAGAGTAGTTTATATCATGAAGCACTCGCGTCTTCTCACAAATATATTATAGCAAATGGTGGTAACGATCCAAGAAAAATTGGCGTTCTTCGACAACAAACTTTTGCTGCCGGCAGAAGCAGTGAAAAATTAACGATGGATATTGCAAAAGATATAGGAACGAATATAAACAAAGCCATTGTTCACACGACCACAAGTCCGAACAAAAGCAATTGGATACGAGATACGGAAAAGGCAAATACAATTGCAGACTTCAATATCAGTCGTAAAAGGCAGAGCAAACAAAAAACTCATTTGAGTGAAGAGCGTGGGGACGAGAAGGTAGTTTATACAAAAGAAAATTCTGATCTAGTGAGAAAAATAGAAGTTAAGTTGCCTAAAGATAGTGATACATCACCCAGAAGTTATAAAAAGTATCAGCAAGAACCCGTTCCAACATACGACCCTGCAAAAAGCTTGGAAGGAAAACCAATCCTAGAAAAGCAATTTTCGAATGTGTCTGCAAAAAGACAAAAGCGACCTCACCGGAATATGTCAGTCCAATCTCCACCTACAGCTACCTTTGTTGATATGTCGCCACGTCAGTCAATTGAAGACAAGTTCGACAGTGAAAATAAAAACAATAGAAATAAGTTTGCGAGTTCAATAAGAATCGTTGAAAATAGTACCCATAAAACTACTCAAAGTGAAGAATCACCAGTTATAAAAATGCCAAGATTTGTTCGTCCAAATGAAGACATTGTATTGAATAATTCTCAAGACAAATCTGCGGTAAGTATCAGACCTGATTTGATGTCTGCTAATAGCTACTACACCTCAACATATCCAAAGCGTCGTGGAACTCCTTTGAGTTCTGTCAGGAGTACCACAGCTACTGATCTTTCAAAATCGACTCCGGAGTTGAAAGTTTCACCACCTCCGCCACAGGCGCGAAGTGCATCACATATGCAAGTATTGTCACCATTAAGTAGTCATTTTATTAGTCCGCCACCTCCAACACCAACCAGTAGACAACCATCGCCTACTAAAAGAGCAACACCAGAATCTGATATTCGTCAATATTCTTACGGCAGAATTCAAAAAGCATATGCTAGTTCTGACTCAGGGAAGCCTAAGGATGCACGAAGGCATAGAAGGATTATGGCTGAAAGACATGGAAGACTTAAGAAGCCAGTTGAGGAAAATAATGATCCAAAGCTTGATTCAGGAGTACAAGGACGATCTTGCGGGCCAAATGCAACAGAAGAAATAGATGGTGTAATGAATATAGAAGATGATTGCGACAAAGAAAAATCCTTACAATCAAAAAAGGTGTCTGATCAAAAAATTACCAAGAAAGACAATCTGATTGAAAATATTATTGAATCCTCGGACAAAAATACTAACTTGAAGCAAGAGCCTGTATTTAATGCTAATGAAAGCTTTGTTATCAAATCAAAGCAATCTGTTCATGAGCCCAGCAATGGAGAAGTAGATAATGTAACAATATTGAATAAAAAACCCCAAAGAGCAGCTGGAAAACTTGCGCCACTGATGTCACTGAGGAGTGAAATGCAGAAAAGCAAATTCATTTTGGCTCGGACAACAAATAGTGTTGACAATGCCAAGAGCCCTGTTCATCTTGTGTCAGACCCTGTAACATTTTCTGTCAGACATCCCTCATATGCAGCTTCGAGCATGCCTTTGATTGACGAAGAAAAACCACAGTCTTCATGTGAGGATTCTGTCGACAAAGATTTTGCAAAAGCTGAAAGTGAAAAACTCCAAAGAAGTTTCCCTTTACAAAGTCAATGGCTTGAGGAATGATAAAACTGAGCCAGAACGTACTGTAGTTGTGTTTTTCCATCATTCTCAAATCCCTCAAGAAGATTCAAATGGAATGACTCTCAATACGTACCCTAAATATGGAGCTGTGTATAAAAATACACTGAAAACGAGTAAAACCCCAATTCTTCAAACTGATGAAATTGAATTTGTGCATCAAGGTGTTTCTAGTAAAGCAAAACCAGATAAAAACACAGCCCTTCTTCGCCGAGGAAGCAAAGTTGAAATTAGTGAAATTGTCAATAAGAAGAAGAATGAAAAAGTTACTAAAAAAAATAAAAAGAGTGAATCCGCTAATATTTCTTCCATTCCTCCTCAATTGCAAAAGGTTAACATTAAAACCACAGGTGGAGGGGGATTCAAGGCGAATGCCGCTCACTACAGCATGCTATTCAGGCAACATCAACGAATGAAACAAGATCGTGACACATTTCTTCGTTTAATGCAAGAAGATTTTTTGCGAAAACAAACTCCAGAGTTCAACGTGTCACGTTCTCTCCCGAAACCCAAAGTGTCAAACTTGGCCCCCGTTTCTGAATTTCGTGACGCAACAATAGAAACAGACCCTGTCAAATTTGCCACTATGTTGAAAAAATTCAACTCCATGTACAAAACAACAAATCAAAAACCTACCAGTTATACTATGTTTTCGTCAGGATATCCAATCAAACAAGAAGATTCTTTCGAACATGTTGTACAAAAACACGAACCTAGTGATGTCACTGAGAAGCAGTCTTCTATCAAGTTGAATTATGTTTGGCCTGATCCTAAAAGAAATTCATCGTTTCCAGTAGGGCATATAATTTCAAAGCCAGCAATCAAGTCTGTGAAGTCGAACTCATCCAATAATAGTGATGCTTCAAGTACAAAATCCTTGAGTATCACAGATTTGAACTTTGAACTCAAAACAAATGAAAAGAACTTTCCTAGAGGGATATTAGTGCCTGGCCTTGGTCATGCATCAGTACAAAATAACAAGCTAGAACCCATAATGAAAAGCAATGGTTTTGTGCTCAGGAATCCTCAAAAATCACGCTATGCAATTTTTACTCTTCCGGAAGTTCCTACTGTAGATCTTTCAGAGTTTGAACAAAGTCACAGTGTAAATTTAGACAACGCAGAATGTGATGAACTACTAGATTCAATTTTAAATGCTGGTCCTCAGTAAGTTTATATGCATTACACGTAGGGGTGTCAGAAGTTGCTCTGCGCAATCCCAAAAGCACCACCTAAATGGTGACAACTAACGGCCACCTGAATGGCAAAATATTTCTATAAGATATAGTGCCAGCAACTGGCACTCTAAGCAAAAACATCCAATACAGAATTGAGAAAATGCAGTGAATGTTGTGTTATCTGCCTTGGATGATGATAAAACCATCCATCTTTTCTTTGAGTAATTTTCTTCTATTCTGGGGTAATTTGTCAGCCTGCATTAAGCAATTGTTGCTAATAAACAAGAATGCCATATCGCTAACAGCATCTAATTTTTGAAAGGCTCATCTAAACAGCTTGTGTCAATTCTCAATCCATCATAGTAAAAATTCCAGATACTTTTTCATCATCCAGTAGTTGTATTTTCATATGAATTTATAGTCCCAAGATTGTCTGAGCGTGCGATATGCTGCTATATATATTTGTGTTATACAATGTAAAATGGCAGAAAAAACATGACAGTGGTGTACCATGGAATTAATAGTAATTAAAAGATAATTCAAGATAGCACTGTTGTTGACATCCCAGGGCAAGTCAAATTCAAGAAGTGTTAAGTCAGAATTTCTTTCCTATATGTTAATAAATGTGAGTAAAAGGCACAAAAAATGTCGCATTCTCACTTTTTGTGTAGCTGTTGTAATTCGTATTTTTGTGCAACTTGAAAAAAAAGTATTCTCCTGAAGATTGAATTTAATTATGGAAGGGACAAATGCTATTTCCATCTTTTTTTGGCTTCCACTCTTCAATTTTATTATTTCCCAAATCAATTAATCTTTCGTTACAGCTCTGCTGCCATACTTCCAGACCCTGGTACAACTTCATATCGACTAACCCATGATGTTTCGTTTGATGAAGGATCAAGATATCGTACAACAGGAGATTTCTCGCATAATCTAGTAAAGGGAAAAGAGGATTCTCGTAATCATGCTAATATAAACGGACTTTCAAATCAATTCAGTTCAACAATGTTAACAAGAAACAATGAAACATCTAATTCCGCTGGGTAAGTGTGTTTACTATAAGCCGCTTTGGTCATGATGAAAAGAACGAATTTTAAAAGGAAGGGAAACTTTTGTTGTAATAATTTAAGAAATGGTAGATGTTTTCACCTTCGCCCAGAACAGGTATTCCATACCACTTTCTGCTTTCTAATAGGAGTAAGGTTCTGTTTGGAATGTTTTCCCAAGAAAATTGGTTCTATCAGAAAAAAATTTAGCAAACAAACAACTTTTCATGAAATATTTCTTCAGTTCCTGGTAACCACTAAACTTCAAAGACGGTCCGAAATCATCAATACTGCTGATAATAAAATGGATTTTCATGATTTGTAACTTCATATTATACAGGATATAGATTATACAACACACAGATTATACATTTATGTTTAACTCAGCTTTTGTAAAATGAAGGCAAGGACATTTATATCTCCCCATTAAAAATAATTGTTGTCATAAATATCTAAATATATAGAATTTATCTCATTCAGGTTTTTGATTTAATCGGAATGCATTAATTATAATCTTAATTTTAACATTGTACTGATGGCTATCTTAACATATTCAACCGGGAAACCTGATTACCGTACCTTTTTCTTTTTACAGTCCAATGCGACATGAAGGCAGAATCACTGTGAATAATCGAGAACATAATAACAACAACATGACAAACACAAGCAATAATAATAGCAACAATATTTCATTTAAAGAGACTGTTCCACTTTCTTTAATACGAATGGATGAAAGATGTAAGCTTTTATTCTAGCATTGCGCTATACAGATTCTTTAAATCGTCTATGTTAATGTCTTTGAATTGATCAAAAGGCTCCAAAATTATCAACATATAGCTCAGGGCAGATATCAGGGCCACTTACTGCACTTTACACATACTGGTTCAGTTCTGTTTGGGATGTTTTCCGATTAGAGTCCACTTGCTGGTACTACATATCTTTGTTCAAGGGAGGTTTCTGCTCTCGTTCCTCCAAACAAGATGTTTAATTGGTCAACTAGGTTGGCTACCAATACGCACCTATTCACTGTGGAGATTCCATAATGTCACAAACAGTTTTATGCAAGAATATTTTTTTCAAGCATCTTTAAACTTTGGAATTCCTTGCCTTCTTGCTGCTTTCCTGATCGTGTTGATCTACAAGGCTTTAAAACTCGCGTTAATAGACATCTATCAGGGATGAAGGTTCCTTAGTTCCTTTTCTTGTATTTCATGTAGCTCTTTGTACTTTAGTGGCTTCAGGAGAATTTTCAAGTTTGATTGGTCTCCTGTGACCTTGATCTGAGCGAATTGCAATAAAAAAATAAAAAAAAAAATATTGTAGTGGCTCTTTGCTAATAAGCAGTTCTTAGTTTGTACCTTTTGGGCACTTTTTCTGGCTCAAAGTGAATTTCAATAAAGAAACAAGGCAATTATGAATCGTATTCCTAACCAAACAATAGGCAAAAAAACACCCTAGTTTATCTTGAGTGCTTTGCAAACAGGAAAGCGAAATATTAATATTTGTCTGATAGTCCTTGGTTATATATGGTACGGTATAGTGATATGACAACGTTTGGGTATTATCATTTTAGCGTAGCACCTGTAACTTCGACAAGATAAATATTCAGTGATTCTATTTGAGTAATTTGATACCTGTATTAAATTCAAAACCATGTACGGTATTTGAAAATGCTAGCCCGGATTATTAAGATAAGAGTTGTACACAATTTTATTCGGGATCCATGTTAAATGACTCTTGAAAATTCCAACTGCAGTACCAGTATCAAATCGAGGCATTTAGAAAGTTATTTTTAAATTTTTCAAGTTGCCGCCGATCTACCTCCAGCTTCATCACCATCATCTCCCGCCATGTCTTCTGCTCTTGCTGCTTCTACATCAACATCATCGTTCATCCCTCCTCCGAGCGCTTCTCGTCAGAATGCATCCAACACAACCATCACAACTGCAGGGGGAAATATCATGTTTCGACTTCATAAAGAAAAACAAAATTGGAATTATAGACTTGGAGGTAATAAATTTTTTGCCTTTTTTATTTTGATCCCTAAGGACAATTACTTGATTGTCATAACTGTATATGCTAAATTTTTCAAATGTGCACTTTAAATAATACAAAAATGCTGTCTTGTTGTTCAACAGCTTTGCAAAATCATGGAATAATTTTGTTTAAGAAGTTACATTATTCTCCGATGAAAGACAATGATGCATTTCGAACTTGTGTTAACGAAACAAGCACATATTTTTGGAAATTGTTGTATAAATTTTATTTTGGCCAGCTCGGTTGCTGTCCTATAGGTCAAACGGTTGCTGGGTATAATCCCCACGTTAAGTTCGCCGACAGGTCATAGCGAATAATTCAAAAACCTTATAAAAAAAAAAAGAATTTAATTTTATCAAGGCCACCAGGGTATAAAAACATAATCAAATATTGGTATTTGTATAAAAGAGAATTCAAAATGCTTTTGTTTATATCTCAGACTATTGTAATATTGTTTCTCTATTATGTAACCAATTTCATAGTTCTCTTCTTAATAATTCATAACCTTAACAAAACAAAAGCTAGATCAAGTGTACTTGTTTATTATGATCAATATCGAGTGGTTTCACAGCCACTCGAAGCTTTTTCTGTAGTGAGCGTTATTCAAGAATGCAGATATATTGTTACCGGAGATATAGTATGTTGAAAGTGTGTTAGTTTTCAGGAATTGCGAGAGATGTTGATAATGAGACATTCAAAGCTTCAGCGACAATATAAATTATAGCTTTTAAGCATATTAATTGGGATGTGTGAAAGTGTGATGAAATTCTTATTAAAATTTGGAATCAGTATGGGCATGTCTTTGTAGAATAATCAAGTATCGTAAGTAGGGCTAGGCAAAACCGAATCATTGAAAATTCAAATCTAATGTGAATAATTTTTTTGAACCTGATTGAATCACTAATTCCGTATAAATAGCAAATGCTATTTCACGATTTATGATCTATACAATTTATCCCCTTTCGAGTATGCTACAGATTTTAAAACATTTCTTAAATTGTACATTTGCAATTTATGAAGAAAGGAGGTGATAGAAACTATCGATGTACTATTTTCAGTATTATTGTCGGTTTTGGTTTTTTTAGCAAATTATATTCGCTGGACATTCGTTTGTAGAATCATAAATTGGAACATCACCGACACTCATCTATGCTTTAGAAATTGTTCACAACAACGATAAGTCGAGTAAGATATGTGGCTATTCGAATAATTTAGTGTTCAATTAGATACTTTGTAGTTCTAATTGTAGCTTCTATTTTCAGAACTGTCAATAAGTGGTGGTGGATATTATTCATCAGCAGTAAATTCTAATACAAGAACCGATCTTGATACAATAAGTTCATTAAACATGACTTCCATAAGTTCAACTACTCAACGAGCTGTATCAACAAGAGAAAGAATTTCTGTTGCTCCCAAGTAAATGACAATATATATTCAACTATCGTAGGACAAATACATAGTTATTTCTTGACACTAAAACATTTCTTTCATTGATTTTATTTTTTACTTCTGTACGATCTCATCTTAGGAGGCAATGCTAAATGTTTGAATCACAACCACATCTGCCAATCTTTCATTCAATTTAGTATCACACTTTAGGAAATGTTAACATCTGTAATGTTAAAGGAAATGTAACAAATAAAATAATTCAGGAAATGTAACGTCTTCACGGATATATTGTGAATATGAATAGTGTCACAATTAATATAAACCAAATCAGAGTAATTTTGTGTTACTGACAAATTGTTTAATAATCATTCTTAATCAAATTTGCTCTCAACTCTCACTCCAAATATTTATTTTGAACCCTGAACACAATGACTTGTGATGTTTGTCATAATAACGGAGACTAATATGTTGTTCCCCAAGTACCTTGGGTCTGAAATTGAAAACACTTTTTTGGTGATGATTCTATCTCATGATTGACAAATATAATATACGAGGTGCTGGTTGTCGTTTTTCTCACTTTTGCTCACTCACAATTTTTTTACAAAAATTACATTTTTTTTTCTAGATCTAGCTCTCGAGTAGATATACAAGCAAAAGTGATACAAATCCGGCACCAAGTTTTTCAGTAAGACAATTATATCATTTTTAATATTCGACTGAGAACAACGCATTTTTGAATGGCTGAGAAAGATTTCTTATTTTTCGAGAGTTATATATAAATTTACAGCTAGAACTGATTTTTGTTTTTCGTATCTGGTTGTTATTGAATAGGATATTATTTAAATTAGGTGGAATCCGAGAGTGCATAGAGAAATCGAGCGTGACTTTTACGAGTTCGTTTATAGATCCCATTAACTGCAGAATATTAGATTCCAACATGCTTTTGAATATAGTCTGTGATACATTGTATTTTACGGTTAATTTTATGATTCAGATTGACAAAAATGTCAGCAATTCGGGAAATGGGTTCCATCAGAAGAAAATTTAGCAAATTTCAGGCAATATTTCACTATATATCTCTTGCTAAAAGAATAAAATGTATATTTTTGAGCAGTCAGCCTCAACAAAAAGTTTCAAAATCATCAAGACTGCTATGAAATAGCAGTGTTGATGATTTTGAAGCTTTTTGTCCCCCTCACAAAATGACATGTATGCCTCATAAACCTGTAAAAAATCAAGATTCTGTCACCCTGCTATGGTTGGACTAGGAGAAGAAAATATCCATCGTGACATTTTTGTGCTTTATTCCATTGTGTGTTTAACTTTTTTGATCCATTTTGTGCTACACAGGACCCTTGTATATCAGCACCGGCCTCTTTTCAACAACGTTTAACAGATTTGAGTCTATTGGAAAGTGAAACGATTAAATATGAGAGAAATAGAAAATTGAGAAGAAAAAAGAACCAACAAGATAAAGATTCATGATTTTTTTTTGCTTCGAGCATTCGTTCGCTCTTTATTTCATTTTTTGCTCAAGAAGCATTTTTCTAAAAAAACTGATGATAAAAAAGTTCAATTATTATGGTGAGCAGTATGAATAAGGGATTGTTATCCAAATTCATAAAAATCGTCAAAACATGGTTTGTCAGGTATGTGTCATTCATGGACCGTGCCACTGAGGCGCGATCCATGAATGGCACATGCTCAGCAGTCTACAACATTTTCAATAGGAAAAAATCCTAGCTTGTTTCCAGAATGACAAAACTCCTCATGGAAATTAATATAGGGAATGGTTGACTAAAGTAAATACCGTTAAAAATGGATTAAAATCTCAATTTTTTAAAAATTTTTATTTAGTGGTGGGTGATATGATCGATTGAATATTTATATTTGATTACGCTTGTTACAGATTTGCGCCATACACAATAAATCAAAATATCCGTGATACACATAATTAGACTAGTTGATTTAGTTTTTGGTTATTTGTGTTAAAGTGTCTGTACCTGATTTACATCTTGATATTCATATATAAATTTTTTTTAAAAAAATGTGTACTTTCCTCCTTAACTTGATAGAATCTATTAATTTGTAAAGTCATTAGGTAATCGGAATTAACCATAATTTTATCTGTCAAGTGATGAGTGAATCTGGTCTTCTGCAGAAGTTATAGTGAAGGTGACTTCTGGATTCATTCATTTCTCATCTGAAACTCTAAGAACAGTTTGCACCAGTTCTTCTATATCAGATTTGGCACAAAAATTGGCCAAAATATATGAGAACTTTATGATTTCTGTGTTTTCGTATTCATTTTGCATGAGTCACTGATGGACAATCTTCTTAACGACATTTGTTAACTTTCTGACTGGTTAATGCATGTTCTACTGATAAAAGTGAAAAATACGCTCGATTAGATTATTTCATGATGTTTTATTTTAATTCTTTGGATGGATGAATTTTGAAATAACCCAGAATGCATAATTCTATCACTCAATTTTTTAGTTAAACCCAATTAAAGTTTTATGTAATTTTTTGGAAATGGATCCATATCACAATATTGTTAAAGGACATGACTGTGGACAATTCGAAATTCTATGTATTCTTATATTGCAAGAGCATATTAACGTATATGGAGCACCTTGATGATTTGTTGACTCTGTTGATACATTTATTACCTTTAAAGCTGTTTTTAAATGAAAAGCATTTTCACTGTATTCTTTTACATTACCTTTTCATATTATATGCTGCTCCAAACTTTCTCAGCTGAGCTCTAATAAAATTTTTTCAAATTTTCGCCACAATGGGATCTGTTAATTTATTCTTACAGTATGGAGCGAGATGCCAATCTTTTTTTACTGGCCGTGTCTGAAGCGGTCATATAGGTTCGCCTTTGTCATATTTTTATTATTTTTTAAACATTGCCAAGTTAGTGTTTTGTTCCCCTTTTTTAATTTTTACGCCAATTTGCATATTTCAGCACAATATATATTAAATGTTATTTTGTTACATCTGAGTTTACACTACTTTTTATGAGATGGTATCTTCAGTATCTGGTTTTTCGCCGTTGATATTAGGTTGAAACTTAAGTTAGTTCAGTATAAATGATATTGAAAATTTAATGGTAATGGTAAATGGGTGGGTAAATTAATCCTTCGAAATTTAAGTTTATCTATAATCAATGCTTTCGAGCCAGTTGAATCGTATACTAGTATTTACAATTTTCTTCCATTTGCGTTTTGTTCGAATGATTCGTTCTTAATTGATCAAGGGAAACATTTCTAAAAATTTGAGAAAAGTTTAAAGGGTATTAGTCAAATTTTGCATCTTAAGGTCATCTGAAGCTGGTCATAGTGTTAGAATAATTGAGCAAAAGCAGTTCTCAGTACTATGTATGTATGTTTGTTCATCCGTCTTGAAATAGATACATCATCAATATATAATAAGAATACACATGATTATAAGACTGGCTGTACGTACAAGACCTATTTTGCCTAAAACACTCACTTTCTATACCAAATTAATTTTGGGACTCTGGTCAAATTAACACATTTATGGGATAAATATGACACGGTGACAGGGTTGACAATTGCAGGTTTTTTCTGGCATTGCTAGATCGCGGACTGCAATGCACGTCGCCTAGGTTGCGTTTTTTAAAGCCCCCTCATCATGTAAAGAAGTGATATATATGCTGGAAGTGTCAGCAATTAGAGCACGTGATAGAATTGCATGTTAATTCACTTTACTTCCCCAGCGCATCGATAGCAGAAAAAGAGCAGCGGTGGTTAATAAACTCTTTCGTGACGAAAACCACATTTGTGCATCCGCCTGTCCTTCCGAAGTTTCCATTTTTATGTGCAGTTCTGTGATTATAGTTTGTATCGTGTTTATGTGGGTCGTCAAAATAATTTGTCTATTCTGGAAGAGATTGCCATCCCCTGCAGTGATGAGGACGGGGCGTATCAGATCAGCAGGACAAAGTTTAGTGAAATACAAATAAGCAGCCGAAAGGCGCTATTATTCGAAATTATTCGGCTGGCAAATTTTCCATCCGGAGCGAGGATGAATATTCTTCGGATCGCCGGAGCAAAAAGTACCCTACGACAACTTTTTTTTATAAACCATGCTGCAGCCGTCGCGTTCCTAAGAATCATTCTCTGTGTGTGCGATGACCCTTATCGGTAGTTTAGTTTGAAAAAATTCCCACGATTCCTACAAACGAATGTGATTGGATGTTTATGCGGAATATTTCCGGGTTCACGTTCTTGACACACCCATGCCGCACAAATTGGGCGTTCAGCGTTTTCTGACTGAAGCTCAGAGCCGGGGACGTTTTGAATGGAATCATCAGATACGCTGTACGGTAAGCCTGCCCAGGCTTTGGGGGTGTGTTTGGTACTGAGTAGAATTTTTTAATCAAATTGGTGTTCAGTCGTAATGTTCGTGCAGTATTTTATAACTTTGTGCAGTGTAGTTTAGTTGATTTGGCGCCCTTGTTGAGATCAGAGATGGTTCGCTTTCGCCATTCACAGTTCAGAAGTTGAGAATTTTTGATTTTGTTGATTTTCTCGTTGTGATCTCATATTTGCCGATTCCGATTCAAGTCGATTGTGAATTTAAAAACTCACACCCCTAAGTTACAGGTGATATTTTTTAGCTACGTGCGGGCTGTAGCAAATACAACACTGAACAGTTTTAAATTTTCTTGTTTGAAATTAACTAAGCAAGTTCCAATGACCAAGTTGAATTTTTTTCGTTTGTTTTTTGTCAGCAAAAATAATGAGTAAAAGCCATTTGTTAATCATGTCCACTTAGCACAGCAGCTTAATGGCGTTTGCTTGTCAAAGGAAAGAACTTGTTAATGCGAATGTATACTCAGTCACAATATTAAATTCCAAAATGACCTTCGCTGGGGATGGATGTCCTTTTCATTTGTATATCCAACGCATGTTCAATACTTACTGTATATTGACATAAAAACTCTCGCTTGTTACGGAAATAGTTTATGTGTACTGTGCAAGTGATAAAGGAATCACCAAATTTCCGACTTTGGTGAGGGCAAGAACAGAGAAGTAATGTTTTCAGGTTTATCTTCTTTAAATTCAGACAAAGATAATGCTAAAAATTATTCAGATTAAGCAAACCCAAGGACTGGAATGACATATTTACATGAACTGGTATTTTAATACATTAATATCAGATAACAACCTTGTTGCAGTTCGTGATTTGAGTACTTAAAGTACATGACAACTAATCAATCATTTGGTGGGGTGCTACAAACTGCAAACATGGCATTGCATTAATGCATGTGGTCGCTACCGATTCTGCTTCTCTGTTTTAGTAATCTATTATTCGTGTCCCTCATAGATGAGGTCATATTCCAGTAATTCATCTAATTGCATTCCTAAACATTTAGCTTTTCACCAACATCTGTTCAACATGGCTATTTAGAACACTTTTGTCGTACACGTTATTATCAGACCAATCATTTGTGCGCTTTCCATCGCAACTTGAGCTTTTTTGCTACCAGACTAAGACAGCAAACGCAAAGTATTCATTTTGTTGCATAAACTTATTCTGTATAGGCTAGCAATACTCATTTGAGTGGATCACTCACCATTAAGCCATTGTGCCTGGCAATCGTGTGACTGAGCTGGACTCCAGAACTGTTTCGCAATTACTGATTGTTAACACAGAAAAATTGATGACTTGTGATGAAAATTTTTTCAACAATGCAAGACAACTCATTGATTGTGAGGTTTTGTTTCCTCACCAGAATTTACCAAAAAGTATAAAAAAGGGAAGGGTCTCATTGAACTTTAGTACCATATATTAGATTATCATAGAAATTTTCCCATGTGTGAAACGAATGCTAACCAGACGTGGGTTGAATTCTATGTTTTTTAAAAACACTTTTCAGTTATTATTCTGCAATTCGTGTTTCTTTTTATTGTTATTCGCGATCCTTTATAGTATATATATCGTGCCACTTGATGTGTGATGTGATGATACAAAACATGTCAGTCTAAATTCAAGGATTTCTTTTTCATAGATTTTTTATTTAATAAATTTGTTATGAATGTCCCACATAATATCGATGGTCATGGCTTCCAGTATTCCAAGTACAGTAACGAAAGGATATGTTGATTTTTGCTTACTCTGAAATGGATGACGATGGAAGAAGGAGCAGCAAAAAGGTTTCATTTTTTTCTAAAAAAAAACATCTTGTTGTGTATGAACCACAGATAGATTGGGCTCGTATTTGATGAACTTCCTCCTACTGTGGTCTTTACACAACTCTGTGTAGGGAACGAAAACCCTTCAATTAGCAAATTTATTTTGTCACAATATTTGAAGCACATTTTCGGTTTCTGAAACATAAATACACTCCTGACAGAATATGCCAGCTATAGAAGATGACTGAATTTGTTTCTATCTCGCAAGATTTGTCATGATATTTCTCCAATCCCATTTCAGAGCGTATGCTACAGCCTACAGATGCTTTTTTGAGTCCTACTGAATCATAGAACTGGTTCTAATCATTTGGGTTGAGCATGTATCTGAACCATGAGCGTCAAAACAAAGGGGAATTTTGTTGTTTGGGTCTTATCTAATGACTGAAATGTCTTTTTTGAAAAGATACCGTAGTTTCTGACTTCTCTATAATGAGTTTATATATTTTACCTCTTATTTGAAACAAATTGTCATGCAAATCACTGTGAATTTAATTTTAGGATTTTGTATTTGATAATTTGCTGATCACTAATTTAATAAAATGGTTATTATCTCTAACTACCACATAACTGAAACTTTTATTTTTCAGTCAAGTCTGTTCAAATGGGTGACTGGGCGAACCAGTCGTCCTTCGCCTCCTGGCCCGGGACGTCGCCGGTCAGGACATTCATCCACAAGGGAATTGTTTCCACCCACAGAAAGAAGGCCATTGCGTTCTGTTCCACTTGTAGGTCCTCATTATCGAGTTGAACCGGAGATTCTTGTTACGGAATTTGTTGAGAAAGAAGTTAAGGTAATCAGCTGTGGTAAAGTGTTAAACAGTATTTTATTTCGAAAACTGGTAAACTGCTGTTCTTGCCGAGTATTGCTGTTTTCGTATTGAAGTATTGGACACAGGAAGAAAACAAAAATTTTGTTGCCCTGGTCATTAAGCTCACATATTTAATTTTCATCAAAATTCATTTATCAAGCTTCAATGTCGTTCTCTTGTAAAATTATTTAAAAAGTGGAAATTAATAACAGCTATTCTTTTCAAATCATATTTTCAACATGAAGGCATTCAAATTATAAGTTCGACCTTCTGATAAGGCTTCTGTAAATAAAGATAAATAAAGACTTTTGCAGATGTTAATCTATTGCAATTTTGCACTGAGGCATTGGGCATTATAATGCCAGTAATGCAATGACATTATTACATATATCCATACATTATTGATGAATTAAATTTCATGATCTTGTGTTATGCGACTTTGTCGATAGGACTGTCACAAATTTTATATTTGTTCAAACATGGGCTACGAATGGCCCACGTTTGTTTCCGCTATTGCACAATGGAATGCTTGATTTTATTCTTTTTTTTTAGTTTTTGGGGACAGTATCGGATTTGGATTGCAATTTTGATGCGAATGATAGAGCTTCTTTATTAAAGATAGTAGATGAACAACAGGTAAATATATATAAGTTTATTTGGAAGGGTGTAGCACGGGACAACGTCTTGGTTTGACTGTAAATATCTGTATTTAGTTTTCTGAAATACCATGTCTCATCAATCTTCGTCATAATTTTGTGGCATGTCGCTTAAAATGGTTACAGGTTGATGCAATATTACCCCAAGTGAAGCAAAAGAATTGTCTTTTTTGCCTCGTTTGAACTTGTGCAATGTCACGAAACAAAAACCCGCCCACATTTAGAAAGGTTTCATGTGTTCTGACAGCAGAAAATAGCATGGCATGCCTAATATTTTGGCAATTGCATGCTAGTACAGACCTCTAAATGGGTGTGCTTTTGTATATAAAACATAATTTGGGTGGGTGGTGTGGGATGGTTGACCATTCATTAGCTCATGGTATAATTGATGTACAGTTTTTAAGTAGAAATTTTGTGTATTTGGGATATGCACTTCGAGCAAGGATTTATGAGTAACAATTAACTTTGTTTTTGAATAATCTAAATTGACTACTTTTATTGAGATAAAATTATGATATACACCAAAGTTTACGTTATCAAATCTGGTAAAATAGATGTTGTTGCTTAAAAACCTTATATAGTTTTATATATGTAAGAGTATTTCTCACAATTTATCTTGACCTTTCAGGCTCTTGATTTTCTTCCTTGTCACCTAACATATGAGAATGATATAATCATCAGTTTCTCTGTTCATAATATAAAACTTCTACGAAGAGATGGTAAGTGCTTTTTACTTGTATTCACTTTCTGTTGTCATTAGTCTGCTTCTTTTGTGCGCTTCTCCCACCCAGCCTTGCTTGCGAACTTAAAAAAAAATATGTTAAAAGTGCAATTAATATAGTTCGCGACTGTCTTGACGTGATGTGTTTATTTGTTATACTTAGTGGCTTTGTGCTGGATCCAGTTTAAATCCATTTCAAAATGCCGAAACACTTTTCCTGGATACTCTTGATCGTTGGCGCCTTCGACTGAATATTGGGTCAAAAGTTTTAATACAGCTCTGTAAGAATTCCATGACTGCCAATTAGGCCTAACCCAAAATGCCATTCACTTGATACAGGATCATGTGAGAATTAAAAAATGAAAATGTACTTCATTCCTTATTTGGTCTATTATTGAATATTTAGCTACGGTATCTGAAAGTATCTTACTGAAGCATTGAAATGGAACATAGACATCATCAGAATAATTTTTTTAAATTTTGTATATTTTTTGATTCCTGCTAATAATAGAGATCGAATCTCATACTGTCAGCTAATGTGTTAGTATTCTATTTTTCAGGTGTCTAATATGTTCATGTCATTTTTTTTCTGGTGGACAAAAAAAAACTTGAAATTATCATTACTGCATTTCATAGCAGTAATGATGATTTCAAACATTTTTATAGAGTCTGGTTGCTACCAGGCAAAACAGGCTTTAGGTTAGTCCTAACATATTTCATGTGTGTTGTAAGAGGTAACAAAAAGGGAACAGAAAATGGGAACATAGTTTTACCATTGCCTAGGGAAAATACCACTCACTGCACCTTACTATAGCGATTCAGTTCTATTTGGAATGTTTTCCGCTTAGAAGGCAGTGGCTGGTACTACATCTCGTAGTAGCTCTATGCTAACATCATGAAATATTGCCCGTTCGGTAAATTTCATTATGATGGAACTCTATATTATTTTCAGCTTTCATTCAATTCACATTATTCCCAATCTATATTCATCAATTTCCTTCAATATTTTAGGAGAGAAGCTGATCAACAGGATACAAACACATAAGATAGCAGCTGTCGGTTATGTAAGAGATGACAACCAACATTTAGTCTTCATCAAATTTGGTCAGTTGGGAATACTTCCTTTCTTGTTTGGTTAAATTATTTCTGGCCATTGTATATTATCTTGTCGTCGCCAAGCAAAATTCATATAAGGGAACCCCATTCAGAACTCCCGTCTGATATGGAACCTTGCTCCAAACAGACCGCAGAATGTCACAAAATTGAGGCTCGACACCTGGAAAAAATTTGATCTCAAAAGAAAAAAATTCAGCAAATAGGCAATATTTCATGATAAATATTTTGATAGGCGATTAAAATGCCTGTTTCGAGTACCAGTGCTGATTAGGACAAAAATATTCAATTCACGATATTCCAACCATGAATTTTCGACTCAATTTCTGCAATAATTTGGAATCAACAAAATGATAATTTTTAATGTTTTTCAAAAATGCCGCGCAAATTATAAGGTGATAAAAGCTTTGTTTGTTTATTATATTACTTTTGATCCGAGTACTAGATTCGATTGGGAAAATTATTTAATCTGAATGAAGCTTCTTTGTTTATCCCAAGAAAGTGACATGAATGTTTCAAATACCCATAACTTTTTGTGCCCAATTTATCCACCACTTTTGTGAGACTGTTTATGATATAATTCTTTTATCAGACGTAAACAACTTTGGATTTTTCATACAAAAGAATCATGTGATATATTTTATTTGACACAGATCTTTTGTTTTATGGGTTCTCGGTTTTAGTTGTGCCTAGCAATATATAATTATATTTGTGACGTACCGTCTCGTTTTAGTTTGTTTGTTCTAAAGGCCATTGTGGCAGGGAATACCATATTGATATTTCAATATTTTCAATTCCTTGTCTACGTAATCTGTGATCCAAGCAAGGTTCGCAACTACTTGGACACTTGAAGAACTTTAGTGGCCATCGGAAGAAAATTTTATGATCATTTGTAGAAACATTGAAGTGTTTATTTATATGTCTGAAAGCGATGGCAGTGAATAAAATGTTTCAAAATTATCAAAACTGCTATTATGAAATAGAGGTGTTGAGGATTTTGAGCATTTTATACTAATGAAAGAAGTTCCAGTAACAGGAAGTAGAATTCTTCAGAAATCATCTATTTTTGTCATATATTTTCTTGTTTTCTAGCATCCGAATTGAATCCAAAGATGTGCAATTTATCAATTCTCTGCTGCGCTACAAAGGTAAGAATGTGTTTTTGTGTTCTTTAAAAATAATAAAAACAACTTGGTCTTCTATTATTATCATATATATTATGACTGCAATTGCTGTTATTGGTTGGAGAGTGGCCATCATTCAGTTTCAGAATAGATTTTTTTATTCATTAGAATAGAAATTTTATAATAAAGAAATAAAGCCTGTGTTTTATTACAAAGATGTGTGTAGCAGTCACTCCTTATTAAGCTAAGAATATCCTTATCAAAAATTGGTAGGTGGTTTTTCCATTGCCCAGGGCAAATACCACTCACTGCCTTTTACTATAGCAGTTCGGTTTCGTTTTGTCTAAGTGGTGGTCAGTTAGTTCAGCGCTGCTTCCAGCCTTGCTCCAGAGTGAATTTCAATAAGACAAAATCTAAATGGTCGGGCAGTCTTAAATTCTTAATAAAATCAATTGCATTTTTTATTACCGTATTGACACTAAACTGAGTTCATTTTATTTCCTAACCTAAGTATCCCCTTGTACATTAGAGATGTTCTTTCCCGAATAGTTGGGTTGGGTAAAATATTCTGATTCAAATAGATATCCAATAGATTTTTGACATTCAAATTTATTCTCATTTTTAATAAAAATCATGACACATGCCAAATTTTAACATAGAATTCGGTATGTGTCATGATTTTGCTGCGTATCTGTTCAATTATTCTTTAAAAGCAGTAATTTCATTTTCTAGAATTGTGTAACATAATTCTATAAACTATATGTAAATCAAATTTTGATATTGTTTAAACTAAAGACCTTTTTCATCGATAGCGTACTGTACATAGTGTATATCTCTTTACTGAATATTATATTCAATATCTATTTAAATAAAAGATATTTTGAAGTGTTCTACTTGGTTGGAAAAAGATTGTTCGTATAAATGGTGACATTGATTGATTGATATTGTTTTTGTTCGTCCACTTAAATTGTGTGTGTTGTGTTGAGATGTTTTAAATGATTCTGTTGTTCTTACTGCTGGATATGATAACATGGCGCCATGTATTGTCGAAATAAAGAAGTGTTGGATTCTTAGTCTGTTATGAAATTAAAGACGTATATTCTAGTTTCCCTAATTTTTTTATAGAATTCTTTATCAACAAATTCATTCTGTTGAGCATCGACCACAGATAGATCGTGCCTCATCGGCACGATCCATCCATGGCCAACACTCAGCAAAGATAATTGCATAAAAGTTTCCTCGAGTAATTTTACGATTTAATGAGTTTAAAACCCTGAAAAACAAATACCTATAGAGCTTTGCCCAGTTTTGGCGAAAAAAAAAAACGTTCTGACCGAGATTTGGGACATATGTCATTTTAATGTAAGCAACAGAGCTTGTCATGTTTAAATTTTTTCATCTTCGATTCAAACCTAACATGTAATCGATAACTATCGCTAAACAAATTACAAACATATGGAGGTATTTATATATAAGCTATGAAATTAGACTGAAATGCGTATTAAATAGCGAAGCTTTAGCAGGAAAATGTCAATTGACTTAAACAGGGGTGTGGAAGGTCAAATCGTTTTTCGCGAATCGAATATTACAATCATAGCCTTGTAATAAACAAACAAAGACAGGGTGTCTTTAAAACAAACAATTTATGAGTTCGCGAATCACAAACCGGATCCAATATTTTGGACAATCGTTCTTGTGGGAAGAAGTAATTGATGGTAATAAAGATGAGTACGAATAGACTTCAAGATTACAAATGCAACTATGTAATGGCAGTGTTAGTAGTTATTGGATCTATCAAATTTATTAAACAAAAACATGAATAATATTTCAGAAAACTTCCTAACCTTGTACCACTGGAAGGTCGACTAAAAACTGAATTTAAATCCCAATTTGATTTCATCCGTGTATTTATATCGAGGTATTATTTTTTTAGTAATTTTGATCACTGGTCAATTAAAATTTGATATTTAACCAATTTTCCCCTCTATTAATTCAGAATTCATTTTTTTTTTTGTACTTTGTATTCAAATTTAGATGAATAATTAATTTTGAACCGCCTATACCGTATATTCAATTAATGGGAATGTTTTTTGCAACTCTTTTCACACCTACTCAAAAGATTTCACAACATTTTTACACAATCGTTTTATTGGGCTTTTAGCTTTGAATACAAATCAAAATCCTCTTCTTTGTTTTGTATGTATAATCAAGTATATTTTGAATTATACATATGAAAATTTTAATTATTGCTAATTCAAGCATGGGAAATAGATGAATCACACCTAATAGGTGTGATTTATCCATTCCCCATGTTTGAACATGTGTGAAATTCATAAAGCAAATTTTCTTTCATAATACCCACTTTGTCAGTTAACGGAGCGCGTCTTAGTCGCTCAGGGATTTGCCGTGCTCTATAGGTTTTATGATACAATGCAAACAATTCCACATGGAATAACGACGTCATCGGTGCCAAGGCCTATATATACTTTGACGTTCCGTTTTCAGACTCATTATTACAGCGTCGTCCCTACGGAGAGAGGAAGTAATACGCTATATATCTATATTATTCTAACACTACATCTCCATTACAATATCAGTTCATAATTTTTTTTATAACATTTCATATATTTGTAAAATAATTTCTTTAAGTGGGGTATGTTTTCACATAGCAATGAAATGTCAATAAAAAGTAACTTTCGCTTTTATTATGTAGTACAAATTCATTTATTTTATTGTCGTTTGTTATATTAAAGCGTACTTGAGACGACGTATGCAAATAAGGAACTTGTGTATAACAGTGCTTGCAAGTACAATGAGTATTTACTCAATCTTTTCACTACCTGTATTCTATTTGCTATACTTTTTAAATAGAATAGAGTACCTTTCTCTTTTTCATTGTAAAAACCCTTTACTTGAAATGAAATGAACTTTTATTTCACATTATGCAATGCTTACAATTATATCTGGTTACGAGATTTATCTTGCGCCTTGCCATTCCATCCCGTGAGGAACCGGTAAGGTTATCGAGCATCGTCCCAAAGCTGTGGGTTACAGTGCCTCGCCCAGGTGCACCCCGCGTGTATTGCTTGTTGAAGGCTTTTTTATTCATCGATCTTGATCATACTTTGTCGGGGTTTGAATCTGCGCCATTTATTATGTATTACGTTTGACAGCTATCGTCGCTTTCATCACGCCACCGCGACCCACGACACTACTTCTACACTATAACGTTACCTAGGGTGGCAACATCGTGGTTTTCTCCGAGTGTCTGAGTTGTTCATAATGTCATTTTCTTCGGATAAACAAAAAGCTTCAAAACCATCAACACTGCTATTTCATAGCAGTATTGATGATTTTGAAGCATTTCTTCTATAGTTTGGTTGCTACCACAAGTTCAAAGATGTTATAATCTTATAGTCACAGATGTATCATGAAATATTTCCCATTAGCTAAATTTTCTTCGGGTCTTTGGTGCAGCTGACCTGTGAGTAGATAATTTCAAAACAATTGCAAATTGATGTCAAAGATTGACGCATTCTAATGAATATGAGTCCTTAGCATTGTTGAACTTTGTTTTCCTACAGTTGTCTGACGCTTCCATATTGTCTTGTAACTATAGATGTACGGTAAGCTTCAGAAATTGAAAAACGAATTAGTCCCGAATTATTCGTAATACCAGATTTTTGTAAGGATATAATCCATCAATAGGAACCGTATAGAGAAACATTTATATAATGTATATTTTTTTTATTTTAATTGGGAATTTCGATTATAAATACTGACATCAGAAATACACAGCACAAGTTAAGTTCAGTTAAGTGTGAATGCCCTGGAACATAAACTGGATTGTTCGAAGAATTTACTCTGATCTGCAGACAGATTTCAATGACATAATTATATATTCTATTTTTATACCAAACAGTCATCGACTGGTCGTTCTGGTTAGTCCCAAGAAGCATTTAGCTCATAAGCATGGCCTTTTGATGAATCAAGCTTTCGACGTATATGTTAAACAAATTTAACAAGTTATACTTATAGATTTATGTAACCATTTTTACCTCAGGATTTTCATTGCTAAATCCGAAATTTTATTTTGTCAAGCATAAGTCACAGAAGGATAGCGTCTAGGCAACACGATCCATTAGTGACTCTTACTCGGCAGAAATAAAAGATAAACTTTTTTGATTGGGTGGCCTTTTTCTCTGTGGTATTGGTAATCTCCATCAAATTTTTTTTGTCAAGCACGAGCCACAAATGGACCGTGCCTTGACGGTGCATTCCATCAGTGACTCGTACTTGACTAAACGTGTTGTGAGGAAATTATTCGCATTGGGTTTGGTTATATAATAATAGTAATCAATCATTCGTGTTACAACAGAAAATGACATTTATCAGCTTTCAAATTTTGATTAGAAAAGATGGTTTTTTTTGTTTACTATATAATATACTTGATTAGTTAATCTTGAAGAACGAATCTAGTTATGCCGCACAATGGGCCAAAATTTCCTCTTTGTAATATTGTGAGAACTGGATATGTACAAAATAATGGCATTGAATGCCATCTACTATTGTCCTGTTACTATATTTTGTTTGCTTTTGTCAAAAAATTATAAATGATAGTATTTTTGTATATTCCTCATGAATATAATTCGTGTCCCTTCTAAACCTTTTACAGTCCGACGACGTTGATTCGATGTCTTGAATTAGTCTTTTGTGTTGCCCGTCTATTTCATCTAAACCGCATCTCTATTTGAATCTCAATTGATTATTTTTGTTCCAATTCTGACTTGCAATGTTGAAATTTACATTGATATTGTAGTGAATTGCCGATTGGCAAATAAACTATTGAACTATTTCTATTGTCAAATTTACCATTACCAATAGAGACTCCAAATAAATGTCCTTGTGAACACTGAAGTTGGATTAATCAAATCTGTAAAAATCTTCTCGTCTCCTTCCCAATTCATATTTGGATTATCACAAATTCGTCGTTGGTCAAGTATGAACTGGTCATTCTGATTTTCCTTACAGCTCAATTTTTATAGGTTGATTATCATACCGATTAACACTATTGAAAAACACAAAATGTATATTTAACTTTACTTTACCCGTTTGATGCTTTACATTTTCATTCCACATTAGTCAAGCCCGAGCCACAAGTACACTGCACGTACCTTGGCTATACTGTCCATCAGTGACCAATACTGAAAACAGTTTTGGATTGCCGTATACTGTACACAATATTGAAAACTGTATATACATTTTACCAGTTGGTCATTCTTCTCTCTAGACTGCAGCAGAGGAAGTGTGCTCTCTGGCACAGCAAGTGTTCCAGTTAGTCTACACAGACTCGACGATAGATTTTCTTGACAAGTCTATTATGGATGGTGCTATAACTCCGAAAAATCATTCATACAGCACTGGTATGTAGATTTCTGAAGGTTTGAATATGTGGAGTGATTCATTATCAACCAAATTCGAGAATATTTTTTACTTGACAATTTTTGTGGATGACTGGGTTTAATTATGAGACTTCATCCATACCATCATTTCGATTTGATTTGGAAATTTTCTTCCTTATTTATTTTATGCTATTTTTTTCAATCCGAAAGGGAAATTTTCAAATAAGTCCAGTCATCTCCATTAATTAAAACTTTTCTCGAATTTCCCATTATATCTTGTTTCGCAATCAAATGTTAACAGGTGTCTATTTTTAATTTGTCCACACCGTAGGCAAATATTTAAACATGTTACGCTATACTCGAACAAGTAGAATTACCGACGTCTAAATTAAATATATCACAATTTACTGACTAAATAATGCTGCTTCTGAGTCACCAATGTCTTTAAATTTGTGTTTGGAAGTAGATTATGTAAACCTTTCGCCTAATAAAACAAAAGAATTCAGTTTTCGCCATTTATAGAAGTCTTGTGCATATGATATTATAATGCCCTATAATCTGCTATGGAAATTGATACATAGATTTTTTAATATGTTTGATAATTTTCCACGGCGAGAGACAAGTTATTCTATTCACCTTACCCAATTACGTATAAAAATAGTCTGTACCAATGGCTTGAATGATTCAGCTTGATAGAAAGTATAAATATATATATATATATATGATTTTTTACTGGCCATTCATTTGGAGGTGATCACTCTGACCAAGTCCCTGTACCACTAGCCACCTTTTGACTGATAGGATTAGTGTTGTTGGAAAGATATGATTTTTCCGGTTTGGCTCACCCTTCCCAAGATATTTATCTGCTGGGTTGCTGCGTAGTGTGCATGGATTAACGAGCCCGGGATCTTCAAACTGCAATGCCATCATACTGACCACCAGATCATCACGCCCACATTTGTTTCTTGAACCATACCTTGGTTCCACGGACGCCATGCGACTTCAAATGCCGCAGAACGAAGGGTTTTGCCAGAAAGAAACTGTACTTAACCATTGTCGAAATAGCTCTTTTTACCCTCCAAGATTTATTGTTTACATGCAAATTCTAACGTAGATGCGTGAACCCTATAAGTTCTGAATAATTTTTTCTACTTCTGTTTAGACGATTCAGATAAAAAAGACACTGTCACTGTAATATCCGGGGACTATGCCAGATAGTAAGTTCTTATGACAATTTTATTTAATATTATATCAAAGCTATAGATGAGAAGGAGTAATCTTACTTTATTTGAATATTGTACTACAGAATGCCAGTTGCTCTGCTTTTCAGACACCAGAAGAAAATGGGTTCCATCTGAAGAAAATTTAGCAAATGGGCGATATTACTTGATTCAATTGTGTCTAGAAGATTTAAATGTCTTTTTTGTGTCTGGTAGTAACCAAACTGTATAAATGATTCAAAATCATCGATACTGCTATGAAATAGCAGTGTTGATGGATATTAACCTTTTTTGTCCATCCGAAGAAAATGGCATGAGTATTTAGGGCACCCAGAGATAACCAAGTTTCTCACACCCCGCCGTAATATTTGATTGGGTGTTCTGTACGAATATTCAATATATATATTATTCATTATTCTTCCCTTGGAATGAGTTTTTTTATTGATACTTTGTGTTATAATGTCAGAACCAAATGCTAATAAATAATATAAGATTGGACGTTTCAATTTTAATAATAAACTATCTGAATCCCCTGAAACAAACTGATAGACAGAATGCTAGCTGCTTAGACACCCAGAGAAAACGGGTTCCATTGGAAGAAAATTCAGCAAACGGGTAATTCCATTGTGATAGAAAATAGAAAGGTTGAAAATTATCAATACTGCTGTGAAATAGCAGTGTTGATGAATTTGAAGCTTATTTGTCTTTTTTGAAAATGAAATGAACATTCCAGACACCCCAAGAAAAAAAATTTCTTTCACTCTGGACTGAAATATTATGCATTTTGAACAGTCTCGGATTTGATTTCCAGATTGTCACAATTCATAATCGAATTGTCATCAAATGAAACAAAATAGAATATATCTCTGAGCGTGGGTACCAAGTTTTTTAATCATTAATATACTTTTAATTTTTTTTAAGTTCGATAAATAAGAGTGCAGACTCACTCATCTTATCAACTACCTCAAAAAGTACTAACGGACACACAAGATCTCAACTTGGTGTACTAAAGAGAAGAAGCACTGGACCAGCGTGAGTGATTTCTTTTTTCATATTTGGCCGATACTAAGTTTTCTTCGGGTGTCTAGAATGCCTGGGTTATTTTCTTCTCGTGAGCAAAAAAGCTTCATTCAAATCATCAATACTGCAATTTCACAATTTCAAAACTGCGAAAACCCTAAACGAGACATTATCAGGGAATATTACCCATTTGCTAAAATTACTTCTAACAGAAGCCGTTTTCTTCGGGTGTCTGAGTAGCACAGTAGATGGCATTCTGCCAGTCTGAAGCTAATAATATTTTACCTTCAAACGAGAAATTTTTTGTTCCCCAGCTTTCTCGGCCGAGGCTTCTCATTAACATTACTTGTCGAATTTTCTCTTCCTCGTGCACTTCCTATTTTGATTTTTCTGGATGTTGTTCAAATTGCCATTAAATTACTATTCTGTGATCTTTTCAGTATTAACAGTGTTGATGATTTTGAAGGTTTGAGCACAATTTTACTACTTGTCTGCGCGCAAAAGAGTTAATGTTTTTGTGAATGTTTATCCGAGAAAATGTCATGAAAATTTTGTATGTCTGTGCGGAAGACTGGTGTCCAGCTACTCATGCATCCAAAGAAAATGGTTTCCATTAGAAGAAAATTTAGCAAATGACTAATATTTTATGATGTATCATTCACTAGACAAGGAGCGTCTTTTTTGGGAGCCCAGTAACAACTAAACTGTAGTAAAAGGTTTTGAAGGTAAATGAACATTTCGGACGCTCCAAAGAAAAACAATATTCTGTCACCCTGTGTAAATGGAGTAGCTCTGACAGACTGTATGTACGGGTGAAAGCTTAAGTGACTATGGGCTGTAGAACCATACTCGAGCGACCTACTCAGAATTTAAAATTTCTCATATTCTTTCAGGTTTGACACCATAGGATCAAGTTCCACTCTCCCTCAACCAAATCGATATTCTCATTATCATCGGAGATCTGGGAGCAGCGGATCTTCGAGTAACAACAATATTCCACCCATCACTTCTGTTAGTACTTTTACTTTGACTAGTCCTGTTACTTCAACTCAGTCATTTCCTGTGCACAAGGAATTACAACTTCATGATTATATTACGGTGGTAAGTACTAATATCTTTTTTTATGGAGTGTGCCAGACTGGCAGAATGCTGGCTACTCTGGGAACCCAGGCATGTGAAGAAAACGGGTTCCATCAGAGGAAAATTTAGCAAATGGACAATATTTCATTATAATCTGTGGCTAGAAGATTTTAATATCTCTTGAATGTCGATTAGAATCCAACCTGTATAAAAAGGTTCAGAATTCTCAATACTGTATGAAATAGCAGTGTTGGTGATTTTAAAGCTTTTTTTATATACCCAAAGACAATGACCTGAGCATTTCGGATACTCCAAGAAAAACCTGAAATATGCTACAATATAGTTGTGTCAATGTCCCAATTGGTAACCTTAGTCAATGGAAATAAATTTTGTTTGGCATATTATTTATATGTCTTTAGCTGAATTATTCTAAATAGAAATAAACCCTACCACCCTGGATCTAGTTTAGTTAGATCATTTGAATTATGTTATTTTTTTTAGCTAAAAGAGCAATTGACGAATATTGAACTCAAGGAATTTGCTAAGTTATTGAATCAATTTCGTACTGGTGGAATTTTAATTCAAGATTTTTCTAATCAACTTTTACAAATGTACACTGAAGAAAGGAAACATCTTCTTTTAGGTATGTACCAGGGAGATCACAGAGTGGCAGCATGTCAGCTACTCAGACACCTTGCTAGGAGATGAAAATGTCTATTGGTAGGAAAAACTAGAAAAAAGGTTCAAAAGCATCAATATTGCTATGAAATAGCAGTGTTGATGATGTCGAAGATCTTAGTCTGTTGGAAAAAAATAATATGAACATTTTGAACAACCCGAAGAAAAACAATATTCTGTTGTCCTGGTAGGGCCTATACTTGGGAATAAGGAAACTCTAGTAAAAAAAAAAGAGTTGACATTGTTTTTAATTTTATGCACAGTAAAATCATAATAATTGTCAAAATATTTTAACTTCAAGGTGCGAAATATGCAATTTTAATAATATTTCTTTTTATTGAATTGAAGTTTGCTCTGAGCAATGCTGCCCTACAGCCCTATTATTAGAATAGATTCAAAACTAATATCATATTCTGAAACATCCAAAAAGGGGAAAACTTGATATAGTAAACGTTTTAATTTTTAATTATTGTTTGAACTGATTTATCAAATTTAGATTAATTAGTAAAATTGCTTATTTAAAAACCAGTACTTTTACAAATTATTCAGGGAAATTCATATCTTAATTTGAATTGAAGAGTTTCTTTTTTATAGCCCTGCACTAGCTACTTAATGAGTGGGACCTACTGGCTTGAACCTGAGATTTTCAACCTGCGATGACAACACTATAACCACTTGGCCAAACTAATGAGGCGTTTTTTGAACTTTTTTCTGAAAAAGGTTTTCAAAATTAATTTTACTTCTACAGGTATGCGACATTTTATTCCGAATGCAAGCGATCTCAAATTTTTTAATAAATTTTTGAAAGATAATGATGTGGAAGATATTCCTGCTGGTTCAGCAACAGCAAGGTAACTTTTTATGTATTTTTTTCATTTGGAATTGGACAAACACAAAAATACTCTTATCTGGCGAAACGGAGTCCCTACCAAAAACTTCTTTTTAGAGTTCAATGATGTCACAAATGGTCATAGTAAAAAATATTGATTTTCGAGTAATTATTTTCTTTTGATCTATTGCCACTTTTAGTCAAAAAGTATACTTAAGCTTGTGAGATAGCATATTTCTCAACCAATGGCTTCTAGACCAGTAAGAATTATGTCAGAGTTAGGAATGTCAGCCTACACTGGTATTCAGAGACCCGAAGAGAATGGATCCCATCAGATTAGCAATATTTCATATTATAACTGTGATTAGAAAATGGAATGTCGCTTGAGCATCTGGCAGCAACCAAACTGTATGGAAGGTTCAAAATCATCAATCTGCTATGAAATAGCAGTGCTGGTGATTTTAAAGCTTTTTGTTCATCCGGAGAAAATGGCTCATACAATTCGGACACCCGAAAGGAAAACTGAAATATATTTCTGGCACTAGTCAATTAAAATAAAATTTGTTGCTTTTCATCTTAACAGTTGGTGGGCACAGGCACCTCGTGTTACACCCAGAACGTTGTCTGAAACAGAAGAGAGCAATGCTTCGGCTTCTGTAACTACAGGAAATGTGACAGGTGAATGGGTTTGGAAGTTATTAGCATTTAAATAAGTAACCGAAGTTATTGTCAATTACATTTGAAACGCTAGCCACATTTTTTACATATTTATCGATTTTATCTAAACCGGGTTTGATTTGAAACGCGTGGTTGTAGCTATTATCAATTCAATAGTAAAGTAAAGGGTCAAGACCAAGTGATTGGTGCCTGGTCCAGCACATAAACGATTAGATCTGAATTTGAACTGCTCATTTTTAGCCATTACCGATATGATTCCAAACATGTGCTGAGGTACTTTTCACAGCGGCCGCAACACGTCGGTGCTTCTGTGAACTTGCTGTCCTGCTCTGACCCGCTTGATTTGCCAAGTATTATATTATTTGTAATTATTATTACCTTTTATCTTTTATTATTGAACAAAGAGATAAATATATTCTGTCTTAGGTACAATCATTTTGATATAAAATGCCCAATTGTAAGTTTCTTGAAACCAAACAATATTTCTGTTACCTTTCAGCGGTATCAGTATCGTCAAGTGGATCTGAGAGAGCCTCAACTTCTGTAGTTTCGAACGATGATAGCGGAGAGTGGAAAGATGTACTCGGCAATATTGAAAAATTTGGAATATATCCTAGTACGGATTCATCCGGTGGTGGGGATTTGGACGCTAGTTTTAAAACAAGTAAGTTTTTATGTTTACGATGTTTCCACAAATCTTGTTCATTATATCTGTATTTTGATTTGATTTTCAAATCTTTTCAACTGTATCCACCTTAGATTCTGTCTCTTTATGTAGAGTTTGAACAATGTTGATTGACCTATAGAAATTTAACTGAATTACTTGGTTTATGGACGATATTGAAAGTTGAATTTTTTATTTTCAAACTTCATATATATGAAATTATTTGAACTGTTTTGCAGTTAAGTCGGGGGCGTCTATTTATCAAAAAAGATTTTAATAACAATTGCAAAATATATAAAAATTCGATATAGGCTTCCTTAATTTCAACTTGATAGTGAAAGTGGTTTTCTCAACTTTGGTTACCATATGCGTATTTATTATCAAAACCATCAGCGAATCGTATAAGTTTTAATGGAACATTTCCAAGTCTGATTCAATGACATTGACATAATTCAATAGATCTATTTAGCAAATGACTAATTATATATTATTTTGAACTAATGCTATGTTGAAGATAGAATTTGATACAAATCATGATTTTGTTGCACAATAGGTAGACTACTCACTAAAAGCAGCCAATTTGATTATCTTAAATTTTAAAACATGATTTAGTTTACTAACTTCAATTTTGAATATTGTTTAATGCAAAAATCAAAATCATTTATACGGCCATGAAATGGCAGTGTTAATGGTTTTGAACCTTTTTCCATCTGAAAAAAATGACATGAGCATTTCAGACACTTGAAGATACTATGGAATAGCAGTGTTGATGGTTTCAAACTTTGTGGTCCATCCGAAAAAAATGACATGAATATTTTGGACATTCTAAGAAAAACAAGGTTCTGTCATCCTAGTTTATCCTAATGCTCCTAACATCGTTTCTCGCAGTTAACGGAGCACCGGCAGTTCAAAGTACCGGTATCTTGGAACTTGATCCTCCACTGTGTTCTGAAGAAACTATAGTTAAATCATATGTATCCGCTGTTGCTGCACCTGTACCAGAGCAATTTCAAGATGAAAAAGGTAAGGTTTATTAAAGCTAATCAGAGTTGAGTTTTGATAGTCGTCAGGTGTGGATGTATTTTTCTCGCTCCACTGAGCCGGTTGTGCTGGCACTGAATTTTGCTCACTGTACACGTTGTTTGAAGGAATATATACCTCACAAGGATTCAGATCAGTTCTTTACTAAGCAAAAACGGGAATAGCATACAGAATGTTATATACCCCACAAGGATTCAGATCAGTTCTTTACTAAGCAAAAACGGGAATAGCATACAGAATGTTATTATCTTGAATTATCCAATTAATGATGAATCCCCTTTTCTTCTTAATTTTATTTCTTTATAACCATATTTAATTATACCTCATTATATATTTACTTTCAGACATTAACGATCCACCAGATGCAAATTCACAATCTTCATCATTTACAAGAACGCATCACGTAAGATTCCTTATTATTTTCATTGGCGTTGTTTGTCTTTCCCTTAGTTGTTGGGAACCTTCCTTGATTTTATTTTTTAATGTGAGAATCATTCTTTGCTCCTTACACATGTTGATTATTTTAGCAGTTGACTTCAAAAAATGTTCAGCATAGCTTATTTTGTCAAACTGGGTACCTAATGGGCATGGCCCCTGCTAGACAAAATAAAATTTCTTTACCCTTGGCACTTGGGTATACGGCAAGTCTTCTTCAGGAGGATAAAAAAGTAATCGTCGTAATTGATTCAGAATTGATTTGTGAGGTTTTTCAAACACCTTTGTCTTCGATCAGATACTAAAAAAAGCATAACATTTGTTTAGTCAATTACGATTAAATGGTATCATTTTGGTACATTTTCTTTTTACGGGGAAACCATCTTTCATGGTAGATACTGTCTGTATTTTTTTATTCTGATAAGACAATATTTATAGACTTTTTCGTCGGTTTTGTTTTCAAAGAGTAAGTTCCATATATTTATATTGCAGGCTCCATCACAATCTTTAGGAACAGATTCTTTACGTACTCTAGAAAATACCGAGCGGACGGCGCCGGAAAAACGCAAATCCAAATCAGACACGTCGACTTTACTGACGACACCGTTAACGAATACAAACTTACGAACTTTCACTGAATCGAGAGCAGACACATCTCCCACCAAGGGGCAGGGTGGGGACGTCATCCATGGTGCTGCTACCGAAATTGCCCTAGAGAAAACCCAACCTAGCAAGCCCCAGAAAGAGCACAGAAAAAAGAAAAAACACAAAAAGGATGATGTGGTGGCAATGTAGCATTATTCTAATTAGTTATTTTATACACTTTGATTCGAATACTTCATTATCTGAATCGTTTCAGATGCATTTTACAAATTGCGGTTCATAATCTAATCACATCGGATAAATAGATATATATAGAAAGCATGATTTGTTGAATATGGTGCACTTAACAGTTGTGGCACACTCCATGATATGTCATCTCAAATTACATCCACTTTTCAAGCAAAGTTTTCACTTCTTCTCGCAGAACAAATTGGCATTCGTTGGCACTGTTGTTCCAACTTATTGATCGCATCAAAAATGTTCAATTTTGAAATCAACAGTGTAATATAACGACTGAGTAATTATTTCCCAGCCATGGTGATTGCTTATTTTCTCACCTTTTGTGAAGAATGGGTAATTGGTGCACTGGATGCAAGACATTCATTATTTCGTGGGTTGCTTTGACACAATTTAAAATAGGTGTAGTCGCTAAGTATTTGTCACTGGAGTGAAGTTCAGTTATGGCTCTCGCTTGTGGAAATATAATTTCTGATTTCCAGATAAGAAATTTTTCGTCAAAGCATCTTTTGGTAGGTATGACACACTGATGAAGCACGTCGGCAAGACATGGCCATCAGCGTCTCGTGCTTGACAAAATAGAATTTTTGATAGAGTTTGACACGCATCATAATTTCAATTTGAGCAATAAACGTAAATGTTGCTTTAATATAAAATAACATGATTCTTACATTTACAAGCTTTCTTAATAATGCATCTAGCAAATCCCTCATTCTCAATTAAAACCACATATCCATTTTTATTGAGATGGACAAACTAATCGCAATACCGTATGAAGTGTAAATCTTTGAGTAGAATAGACTAGGTGTAACAAGAAACAAGTTTAAGATAATACACAATACACCCTTGTGTTTTTATGTAAGTCTTATTTTGCAATTTCATTGCGTTCAATGCACCCTACCTTGTTGGTATACGAGATGTTTCCTGCTTAGAGTGCATTTGCTGGGACAACATCTTGTGGTACCTTTTTTGCTAATTGTGCCAAGTGGCCGTTTGTTGGCTCCTTTTAGTATCCGTTTGATCAAAGCGAATATCTAAAAAAAAAACTGTAAAAAGCTTGCAAATCTACACAAGCGTGTATTGTAGTCTTTAAATTTAAATCTTGATCGAATCGCATATTACTTATTAGTAGATACATGAATCAGATTTTTGATAATATTCAAATAAGTTATGCGTATCAACCTCAAATCAACAAACAAGAAATATATCTTCAATTTGAAACATGGCATACTAGATTATGAAATACATATTTTTTCTCATTTTACATATGTATCCACTCGCTTCATTTTACCGTGGATTCAATAAGGTAAATAAGAAGAGTAAACTTTGAGGCTTTTTTAA
Source organism: Styela plicata (assembly GCA_963675895.2). Classification (NCBI taxonomy): domain Eukaryota; kingdom Metazoa; phylum Chordata; class Ascidiacea; order Stolidobranchia; family Styelidae; genus Styela; species Styela plicata. Next base: position 12,258,771 of record OZ023153.1, read on the forward strand.
TCCGATTGATAATAGAAACCAATGACTTATTGTTAGGTTTTCTTTTGTCTTATGACTCTGTTATTCGTACGCAGCTGCACGAGCTTAAAAGGTTGTTTCACACTTTTCATTGAATACTTCACAACGTTACTGGACTTCAATTGTACTGATTTTTTGTTTGCTTTCTCATTTTTTTTATATTTGCAAGTTTTAAATTGAAATATATTGTGAAATGTAATTTTATATTAAAATTTAGGTTTCTTTTGTTCAAAATTGATAATAATTATGTTCTATTAAGTGGAAAAAACAAAAATTGGCAATCCAGCAAATTTGAAATCCTTGGTAGAGGATAAAAATATTGAAGCCAGATGCTTCTGGTGTCGATTCCATGGTAAAATCTTGCCCATTATTGCGCAAACGAATATTTAAAAGAAAAATCGTGGCAGTGCAAGGACATCTCTGTATGTTTGAAATATTTAATCATTTTGAGGGACTTTTTTCATCTTAATGCAAAATTTGGATGTATGGTTTACGGATTAGCACAAAAATCTATCACCTGTCCTTGCCAGAAGGGAACTAATTCGGTCACACATAGATAATTATGTGTTAATAAATATCTGATGATTGGTGTCAATTTATCACATAGTTCACATAGGTTTTCTTTTCATTACGATGTTACATTTTCCATATAAGTTATGTGAAATCATGTTTTTGTGTTGCATTTTATTCATATCAAGTAGATATGGCAGTTTTTTATATTTTAACCTGCTTTTTCTGATATTTATTGCTTTTATAACTTTGAACTTAATGGTCTTAAAGCCAATATGTGTTTTTACTTTGTAGAAAGGCAGTGGAACATTAGATAATTATCAGGACCGTGCATTGAGAGATTGTGAGAGTGGTAACGGTTGGAGGCATGACCTTTCGTGACTGACTATTGTTTGGCAAAATAAAATTTTCCAATTGAGTGAAATTTTGGGAACATAAGATTGATTTTTGTGAGAGGAGCTTGTGAAATTTGTTTTTTCCTGTCCCTATTTTTAGCAGAAACTCCATTACCACTTGAATAGACGTTTTGACTAAATACCCGGTTCGGTCAATGTCACTTAGTCCAAGCCACACACTTTTACTTCAAACGTGATTGTCGTCAATGGCTACAAATATGTAGTGTGTACAACATAGTGAACTAGCCCTATCATTAGCTACTATTTGAGGTGGTATCGAATCGTGGCCGAAGCAATTTCGGATTGTTAATGGAGATTTTTATGTCTTAGATTTAAAAAATTCAATTTCAAGAGAATAAACCATGAGCGAATGAATATCTGTCCAGGAAGCTAGGTTATGTCCCTCTGTTCAATAGTTGGTGGCCATATTCATGGTCTACAGTGACTTCACGACTAGGCAGACTTATTCCGGTAATCAAGTTATGTCATAATGGCCGTTCCAACCGGCATTGGCACTTTTATAAGATGCGAGGGTATAACAATCTAATAAGAGCCTGTCTGATACCTAAATATCAATAACTGCAACTTAGATTTTCTGATGGGTCTGTAAATGTTATTTATGGTTTGATGTTTGTTCATGTTGACGGATATTTTAATTAATGTCTATACAAACGAATACAGATGGGAAAACTAGACTCAGTCCTGATAAGAATGTAGCCAATCACCTTCTGAAAAAGCTTGTCCACTGTTGCAAGATTAGTTAAAGAAAGCATATACACGCTCGCATACTTTTGCACACTATCATTTTATTTGTACTAATAGGAACAAAAATATCACAATATATTATGAAAGTACATAAAACAAAGATGCACAGTAAAAAGATACAGTAGTTTAAATGCGCAATAAAAAATTTAATTACATCAGGCAATAGAATAGTTGGCTGCATTGGCGATGGATACAACGGTGGCTCTCGCATTCAATAATATTTTTTACCCGCTGGAGAATGTTTAGACAAAAACTCATCAGAAGAAATGCATAATTTCACACCCATAGAAAAATGTATTTCATCGATGGGAATAACATCTCCGTTGCACTTGTACTCAAGAGTTTTACCTAATGGACATATAAGTCTACGTTTCTGTGAAAGATGGTCACCAATCCAAGTGGCTGTTAATTGGCTCTTTTAAGGCACTGCTTCCGACCTTGTTTTGAAAATCCAACAATATTCTCATTAGAGAAAAACAGATATTATTGCTGGCTTTCGTTGGGTGGTGTCCATTCACACTAATAGGAAAATGTATCAACCGGATGAAGGAATATGACAGAGATGCAGGAGAAAAATACAGCTTGATCATATGACAGCCACAACTTCTCGTGCAGATACCAGTTCCGAATTTCACTTATCATGTTTCCCATTTTTTCGTAGACGTTTTTTGGTGGAGGAAGCCGTAAGCAGTGCTTAGGTGAACCACTGTGCCCTGGTGAGGCGTCCAGCAGACCTCTCAAATATATTCCTCATGGGAATCGAGATCAGAGATACGTAGCTCGAAGCGTATTCCCAACACTTTTACCGACTGAGCTAACCGGGCAATATTTAAGTTTCAATCCATCGCCATACATGGTAACATACAATTCCCATATGGACAACAAGAATAAAATTTATCCTCATGTCACGGCTTGAAGAGTTTTACCAGGCGATGTTGCACCAATTGCTGTATCAAGTATATGGCTGAAACTTCGGCAAACCTCTTGTGCCAATTCCTAGTTGAGAGAGAAGAAATATCTTCATGTATAACAGTATGTAGGGCAAAGTGAGGTTTAAGTGTTAAAGTATATCTATGTTATTTCCATATCTGGAATGAAAATATAAAATTGCAAACATTTACCAGTAATGAAACATTTGAATTGATTTCTACAAGCCCTGGGACATTTCATTATCATAAAATGACCAAAAGCTTCAAAACCATCAACACTGCTATTTCCTAGCAGTATTGATGGTTTTGGAACTTTTGTACAGTTTGGTTGTCACCAGACATTAAGAAAAGGCATTTTATTAATCTTCTAGAAAAAGCTAATATAACCAGAAATATCACCCATTTGTTAATTTTCTTCTGATGGGAATCATTTTGCTTTGGGTGTCTGAATTAGCGAACATTCTGCCAGTCCGGCTTCAGTTTTTCCAAACAGTTATTTTAGTACCCGGAAAGTAAAAATAAACAACATTAATTACCTTGCTTTCACATTGATAAGCATGAATGTTGAACATAGTTTCAGAACGACCGTCTTCAGAATCTCTGGCACATTTTACAGCCAACATTGTGTTCCCTATGAGTCCATCATCAAAAATTACAATCCTTTCAATCTTGTGCAGAGGAATACGATAAAGAACAGTCTGCAATGTGAAAATAGCAGGTTGTATCATTAGACAAAGAAAATCTAAATACCAAATTTAAATCAAGATTTATTTTTTGTTTCTGCAATTGGATAAGTTTTGCCCAATAAGATGATTGATTATATCAATAGGAAGCACTTGTTTGACAAATCAAATGCCTTTTCGATATTTGTAAGATTTGATGCCCTTAAAAATCTGTTTTTGAAATAGCCATGTCAACTCCTTGCCCAGGTCAGAATAATCCTAACAAAAGGACATTAAAACTCCACGTTTCTGTGAAATACAGTCAACAATCAAGATGGTCGTCAGTAAGTTTTTTTTAGGCACTGCTTTCCTTAGAAAAATTGAAACAATATTTTCATTATAGAAAAAACTTACATTATTACTGGCTTTTGTGAGTTTTATTCCATACACTGTAAGTGAAATCACAGCTTCTTCATTTGTTGCCACAAATGGAAGTTCATTTTCTTGCTGAAATACAATCAAAAATCTTGATTAATAAGAACTTTGAATAGGTTCATTTATTGTTCATGCACATCAAAACAACACTCAACCAATATATGGACCGTGTTTTATTCATTGATATTTTGGCAGATAACAAAAACAGTTGATAATATGGATCGTACTAAAAAACGTTTAACCTTGTGCAATTTCCAACCAAATTATTTGTTTTCTCTGAGTAGAATTAATTTTTCTTCGTATTTTATTATTCATCCAACTTGAACGAATAATAAAATATCATAATACAATGCCTATTTCGTAAGTCTTGCTTTGATACCTTTCAAGTGCCGATATTGTCAGTCCTCAAAAATGTTAACACATCAATACAGGTTGGAAAAAATTAATACCAGTCGAGCTCCAACATTAAGTCACAATTTTATTGTGATGTTTTTACAACACAGGTTATTTTAAACTGGCCTCAATTGTAGTCTTTTTTGAATAAAGTTTATTATATACATATTTGATGAAGCATCCAAATCATCCAAAAATAAAAATACTCAGTATAGGATAAACAAATCGACATCAAATGAGTAAAGCGCGTAATTAGATCCCTCTAATTCGATACACAATAAAATATCAAAACCATATATCTTTGTTCGAATTGAAGATTCTGACTACCTGCGCAATATCAATAAAGTTGATGACATCAAGTGGACCACCTCCTCCTCCAGGAACATTTTCTAAACATCCGACAATCCGGACAGGAAAATCAGTTTCGTTAGTGTCCGACAACACCCCTGAATAAATTTATTTGAAAAATATACCATTTTCACATTTGACATTATCTTCGTATCACAAGATTTATATCAGCGATATTTTTAACCCTATTGATTTCATATAAAAGATAATGTTTATTGCCCCATGTACTGCGATTGACCAGACACACAATCTTATTATTCTATAATAGGATTATCAATTTTAAACAACTAAAATACCATATTTTCAAACCTTATTTCAAGTAAATATACAGTACTTGATGCTATCGTTCTAAGCTTTCAAAAGGGTTAAAGACGGCTTTCTGAGAATATTTTACCCATTTTGCAAGTAAGATCATGATTTATGTCAAATTTTACAGCATAAAATTTGGCATATATCATGATTGTATTGCAAAATTGATAATTTTTAGAATAATAAAAGCCAAATTTAATCATAAATCCATTTTAACTATTAATATAAAGACATCACTACCTCAAACCCAACCTGAGCTTATTGCTGAGGAAATGCTTCCTGCTCTTTTCGAGCCAGCGTCTGGACTTGACAGTGAACTGGACTTTGAAAGATCTTCACTGGAATCCAAGGAATGAGACTGCAAAGTTATAGATGAAGAACGTATATATATTAACAATAATTATATTTGAAGCAAATCTACCCTATGCTGAGAGTACAGTTTGACAAAGACTTTTTTGCATTATTTTTCGTTTCCCAACCTGCGGCAGTGGTCAAACATATTCTGTATTTTGTCGTGATCTTACCAATTTTTTCTACATATTTACTTATCACTTGAAATTGTCACTGGGTTATTTTTTAATAAATGTGGATGTTGATCTTGTGATACTAGTGTCCAAAATTATTTACTGTTCAAAGACGGCGACAGGTTTATATTTCTTTGCCCTTCCTACTGTGAAAGCCTTATGCAAGGTGCATTTTTTTGAGTATGGCTTTTGGTAAAAATTACCTTGCTCTTTGAACTTCCTTGACTCAATGATTGTTCACTGTCACCACCACTCAAACGAGCTATCTTCGTTTGCCGCCGAAACATCTTGAATTGGAAAGCAGCTCTTTCGTCTGCACTCCTTGATCAGTTGATTCGGTCAGTCAGCGCTTATATTACTTCTGTAGGATGGGACAATGCCAAAATTAATTTCAGAAAATGAGGATCACCATAGGAAAAGGTTATTCTCAGAATCGTACCATATTCACAAGGACCAAAACAGTATTATCGACATGGGAGACAGAAAGCACTGCTTTAAAAACTTATTCGGTGGCTTTTTGAACTTTAATTTGGGTTTTGTTGCCTCCTTGATAACTCTGTACTGCAATATCTCGATTTGTATCGCCTTTAGTGTCGACAGAGGTGTGAAAAAAACTATGCCTAGACTATATGTCTATGTTTCCAAAGGCTGATTTATCTTTATTTTATCATACATAGTCAGTAGTGTCAGAAAAAATGTAATATTCCTAAAATAAGTGGGTATGCCGTTAAACTTTTTTTTCTTCAAAAACAAAATTTTATCAATTAAAACAGATAACACATTCTATTCAGACCATTGCGTTTCCCGTTATAAACTAAATTATCTATCTATCAATGAAGCATTACAGATTATAGACTCAGATAATTAGAGCGAACTCTGCTTCAATTGGTATTTTTTAGCTTATTCAAGAAAAATTCTGTTCACGAAAAATCATTTCTTACAAAATGGACCCTTTACCCCTAGCTATGATTTTCCTGTTTACTTGCAGGCTGGAAACCTAATGCCTATGCATATTTACAATCTACTGACTAACGTTATCTGTTATAGCTGATACAGTATAGACTATTACTGAAAAGGTAGCGGTGTGAACTGTAATGCTATTTTAACTTATATTGGTCTTCTTTTCCCATGAAATCCTATCCTATTCTTAAGTTTTTCAAAATGTCTGCAGCCGAACCTATTCTGTATTCTGCAAACCTCTGACAGGTGAAACATTGAATACTGAATACCTGAACATTCTGGTAACCTGTAACGCTGCTGACGCTCGTTTTGACATTGTGCAAGAGCAGAGAGTAACACATATGTGAGCCAAGTTTGAGTCACACTTGGACCGCGCAAAGGTAGCGCGGCCCATCTGTGGCGCACACGCGGGAATAAAAAAGGGGGCAAGTCGTTTAATACTGAATAAGTTACCAAATGCCTTACTTTCGTCACGAAGTCTATAAATCCAGGCAGGAATTACCAGAGAAGATTAGGTGTAAATCATAAAGAACAGACTCATTTTCCAGTTCCTTTTTTGCTTATAATCTGATTCGACGCAGAAAAACTCGACAATATTCCCAAGATATTCAGTCAAACTTTTTCCATTCTGCAAGGTACAGGCAAAAAAATAGGGGTCAAAGGTTCGGTGACAGGTCCATTAGCAATGAATTGGCGAGCAAGAAGCCCATTTTTCTGCAAACGCTATATCTCCGGAAGTTTTTATTAAAAATCGGTTACCACAATTTATGTGACACATATCAATATATCTTATTTTTCTTTATTGCATGAAATATCATTTTTTGAAGGATATTACATTTTTAAACATAATTATTTAAACAATTATCATTAGAAATACGATGTCATTCTGTCTATCAGGGATTCATTATAGTTTGATGATACGCGATTTCTCTGAAAAGAGTTGGGACCCCTCAAAAAAGAATGGTTATCATGTCCGTTCGGCTTTGTACTTGGATCATTTTCCTTTTATGTACTGAATTACTGTTATATATCTACAAATTACATTATTTACGTCCATTACACCGACTTCTTTGTCTCCAGTGCAATTTATTTCGAATTGCCGCTCCCCTCAAATTATATTTAACCAATTTACCTTTGAGCACTCCGGTTTCACGGCTCGAAAACTCACAACTGCTTCTCTGTGATGCCCTACGCATGTGATGTTTAAAAATTTATTGTTTGCTTACTATATTTTTTGTTGTATTTAATTTTTCACAATCTGGTTAAATGAACTTACTTACTTTTTGATAAAAACGCATAATTAAAAAATGATTGGGAATGGTTGGTGGATAATGTCGCCAGCGAGTCCACTCGTACATAATGCGATTCTATAGAGGTGGATATAAAATTTGTATCAATTAATCTAACTCTACTGTTTGTTTGTCGATTCAGTAAAACTTCATTACTTTCCAGTGGTCACTCAGTTAGGTAGAAATAAAGGTCAAATGTCACAGCTAATCACGTGATCAGCCTAAACCAATGAAATGGCGGGCTGTCTCCAGTGTGGTAAACTCAGGTCCGCTAGTGCCTGGTGGTAGGCCGTGTGTTTGTACAGTGCGGAGTAACGTTAGGTTTAGGTTATTTAGGTTTCGTTACTGCCGAAAAAACGTTCAGTTGTTGTTGCTTTATAGTTAATTTTTTCACATCACCGAACTAGCAGTATCAGATGTATTTCATACCATTTTCAACAAATTTGACCCGTTGATTCCTTACCGGGACATTGGTCTCAAAAAATAATTTAAGTTAACGTTAGATTAGATTATGTTATTCTATTTTGTTGGTGGTTTGACATTTTTTGGTTCAACAATATATTTACATTTATCCAGTTAATTTATGACACTCTCACCTGTTGATACAAGCAAAAAATTATTACATCATTGAGAGACATGTAAATTCATTTATTTTTAATATAGTTAGTTTCATTAAGTTAAAACGTTAACTGTATCAGAGGAAACACAGTTTATGTTTAATTCGTTTTAAATGGCAGCTTATGCTGGTAAGCCTGGAGCCTGATAACTCTAATTAAACAATTCAAGCTCAATATTAAAACTGAACAGTTAAACTTAGCAGCCTAGTGCTTTTCATGCCTTGACTTTTTTTAAATGAAAATATTTTGTATTTAATTCATCTTTTAAAATATTGTGCGACCGAACTTGGTGCACCTAACATTCGCAAAAATTGTTTCACCATTTTTTTTTAAGAAAATACATCATTTAGGGGTAAAAACTATAATTATACTCTGTAAAATATGTGAATAATTTATGTGTGCAGAAATTTTGCCTATTCAGTATTCTGCCTGTTAAAATTCCCAAATCTTGCAGGGAAGACTGTCCCTCTTTCGGCAGTTCGGGGAACATGCCCCTATCTGCCTTTGGTTCCACCGCCTGCATATGCACCTTGACCCTGTTATATATTTTCCCTGAAATGGTTTTTCAGGTTAAATTTCATGTTTAACGAGTTAAAAAATGTATGTAAGGTATTTAATCAAATTTGCTTATCAAATCCGTCTGACAATGAGTCACCGAAAAAGAGCCACATGCCCACATTTTTGAAGGTATAAAAGTATAAAAAAATATTCGAAACCTGCATCCCTACTCACCAGCTCATTTAGGGAATATCTAAAAAAGCACTCCCAACACAATGAAAAAAAAACTATCAAAGTCGCCTGCTTTTAATGGTACTTTTTAGGTCTGGTCATAATTGTCTAATAATTATCTTGGTTAAAAATTTGCCATAAGTTCAGGGGGAATTTAAACATCAGACTGTTATCCAAGTTTATCTTTTAAGCCAAAGCACATGTTTTTAGCAAACAATGAGAACAAGTTAAGGTTTGGAACAAGTCTGCTAAGTCGTTCATATTTTTATCTGTGATTCGACTTATCTGTTCATAACTCGTTATTTTCATGCTTTGGTTTTGTGTTCGATTTATTAAACGATGTTCAAATTTCGGTCCATCTTCACAATAAACCTTACTTCGCTTTATCTTTTGGATTTCATGAAGTTAAGTACCATATATCCGATTATCGTAAAAATTTCCCATGTTGGAAGTTACTCATCCTAATCCGGGAGACAATGCCAGATGCTGGCAGCATTGGCGCCCTCTAGTCGAGAATATTATGCCAGTTTTTATTTTGATGACATTCGGGAATATGGTATAAACTTTACTAGGCCCCATCTTTTAACCTGGGAACACTGGAACCCAATTGGAAAAATTTTCTAAAAGCGACTTTAGTTCAGTATGTGTCCATCTGTGGCACGTGCATGACAGAGTAAATTTTCTGATTGGGAAGTTAATCGTTCGACTGAATTCCTATGTGATGCTTGTGGAAGTGCAAAATAAGTTTTCATACCTGTGTGATTGACAATCTTTCATTGTCAATATTGATCCCATTGGTTACAAGTTTTGTGGTTTATGTGCAAGCTGCAAGTGATTGACTTGTTGAATTCCGACTTGGACAGTGGAAGGTAAACCTTAATGGCGTTTCTCTGGTTTCGGGAAATAAATAGCGCAAAAATCAAAGTTTTGGTTTTTATTTGAAATATTTTATGAAATTAGTGCCAATACTGCACTAATTTTACACATGAAACTGTTTTTTTATTTAGGCCTAACTTCCAGGCCCCAAATTGGGGGAAAATTTATTTTACTTAAAAACGAATCAATTGTGCAAATCAGTGTAATTAAAAGCAAAATTAGTTTTAATCAGAATTCTAGGATTCTTGACTATTCGGATAAGAACATTCTTATCAGTGACACTGTCACATTAAACTGAGAAGACCTTCAGTAATAATGTGCCAGTACATATTTTGAAAACCCGTTTTCGGGTGATATGGAATGATTTTTAACCTTTTCATTAACGTTGTATAAAAAAGATGTCATCATGAGAAAAGTACAAAATATTTTAGGACAATAAACCCTTCGAATTGCCAAACATTAAAAAAATATGTTCAACTTACTGTGATATTCGTTCTAGATTTTGATATTTACATAAAATCTAATTGAAGTATTAGAAATAAAACAGTGTGCTATGTTATTAAAATATGAGCACAGCACTACAAGAAAGAATACCATTAGTTTGTTATTCAAAATCAGTTATATCTTACTTTAGGTTATATCTCTTGAAATATATCGGAATAAAATATATCATTTGTGCTAAATATTGATCTCGCATATCCTGCCGTAGATTTGCAGCTGAGTGTATTCTTTAACTTGGCTGCACGATGACGGATGTTCCCAACTCGGGTGGTGGTAAGATCCGTTCAAGGCGTGCAGCTTCTACAAGAAAGCCTTATAGTCGAGCATCATCTCAAAGAAAGGTATGTTCTGTATCTTGTCTCTTGAATCAATGTATGTATATAATAAATTTTTTTAGTTCAGTTCAGTTGTTTTTCATTTCTGCATATGACAAACCGAATCGAAAAAAATTGACTCTAATGTCTATGCATTGTCATTTTGTTTCACGTATTCAGTTTCATTAGGTATTCAAAACTTTGAATCGAATAAGAGTATCACCAAGCATTCAAAATATGCCCATTACCTAGCACATTTGACGAATTTTGCAACAAATTCTCGATTTAGTCTAATATTATAACATAAAATCCGATCAGAGGATTTATTAACAATATAGAATGATCTACAGTAAAAGTCTGATAATCGGGCATAGCAGGGGAATTGCATGTGCGGAATTGGCAAAAGTGCCGGATTAATGAATGTACTTTTGACAAGACTTGTTTATGCCTGTATGTTCGTCTATTAGCATCGGTGATTGACGACACTGTACCTATTTGGCACAAAAAACTGTCGATGCGAGATAACTGTGGCAGATATGAAACAATCATTGAATGTGCTCATGGTCATATGCTGTTGAATTTGTTCATCTATATGTAAAACATATCTTCGCCATGCATGATCCACTGGTCGAATTGTCATTCGCAGAGGTCACATGTGTGATGTCCGAATAACAGTACATAACTCAATTGCCTAAATTTGAAACAATTGAAGTTCAGTTTCTGATTTTATTTTATTATTGATACCAAACATGGCTAGGTTTTGCGAGAAGAAAGAAAATACAATTTGACTAGTATGCATATTAATTGTGACACAATTTTTATTTCAATGCTTCGGAATTTACGGTTAATAAAAGAATATCCTAATTTAATCGTAATCCACATGTCCCTCCAAATTAATCGAGCAAGGAAACTTCTAAATGGAGGAATTTATTTCGGTAATTTAAGTATTTACTGTGTTTGTTAGCCAGATTTTCATTTAAAAATAAACTATCCCACTGCAAATGGGTATAGTATTCGAAATATCTTCCTGAAGAATCTGAACTTGGCAAGTTTGGCACAATTTATGAAAACCTCAATTGTGTAAGGACCGTTATAATCGTACACCTACAAATGGCACGCTATTAGTTATGTTTAAACAAGCATTCAACGTGCATGGAACGTGCATGTACTGCAGGAAATGCATTGATACTGACCTTTGGTGGTATAAATGTGTTTGCCAATGAACAAATACGTTATCAAATGGTGTTCGATATCAAATCATTGAAAAAATATTGAAATCACAATGGGGAAATCACTGGTACAAACGGGGTGAGGATTATGACGGTATAAAATTCAGAAAGGGTGCAACATCGCTGTTGCATGCTTGTCAAAATAAATTTCTGTTAGGATGCATATTATAAACATTGAAAACAAATGCTCTCTCCTTTATTATATGCCACGGAACTCGCTATTTCAATTGTGGTAAAATTGACTATTTTAACAAACGGGGAATAGAAATTTCGATAAAATGTGGTGGACTAAATGATGCTGGATTGACAGACTGTAAATTGAAATAAATTTTCTTCTTGAATAAGTACTTTTCAATGTGCACATATACACACATATACATATATTAGAGTGCAATTGCTGGCACTACATCTTTTATTAGCTATTCGCTATTGAGTGGCAGTTGGTTGGTTCCCTTTGGGAGCTGCTTCCAGCCTAGCTTAAGAGTGAATTTCAATAAAAAAAAAATTATATAATTGTGATTGTTGCATTTTGAGAACCTAAAACTGTCAATTCATTTATGTTCTTTGTCATTTCAGACTCTTTTCGGTCGTGTTACTGATACATTCAAGAACTTGCTGAACCCAATCACACCAAAATGGCTCACAAATCGTTTGGGGCAGGAATCTCATGAAATAGGGTCACCTGTAATGCAACAAAATCAAGGTATGGTATAATAAGTTCATTAAATATTACGAATCATTGAGGCTTGTTTTGCTTCAGATATCTGAAACATTTGTCTGATACTTCTTTGGATGGAGAAAAAAGCTTCAAAATCATCTACACTGCTATTTCATAGCAGTGTTGATAACTTTGAGGCTTTTTTCAAAGTAAAAAGACTTTCTAAAAGATTTATTTTAAAATAGTGTTCGTTTCGGGTAATTTTCTTCAAGCTTATTAGCGGAATATCAGCTCATTTTCTGATCAGACGCCCCAAAGTAAATTGGTGCCATCGAAAGAAAGTTGAACGAAAAGGAGCTATTTTATGATAAATTATCAAAACTAAGTATCTAATGCCTTCAGGAACAAATCTAAACAAGTGTTCAGAATGGAATGGAATTATTTTAAACAAAGTTTTACAACAGTAAAATCTACAGAAAATTTAAAGATATATCTCTATATATATATATTTTTTATTTTTGAAAGTTTTGAAATGGCAAAAGCTGTCATTGAAAACTTTTGTTGATTTGTTTTCTCTTGAACACTTTCAAACCTACCTAGAGTTTGCCTAAATTATATCACAACTTATTTTATTTCGATATTGTCCATTCAGATGTCACTACTAATTATGAAGATGACCAACCCTCCACTTCTGCCAATCACCGAGAATCACATAACAGGACGAATAACAACTACAAGCGTTCATCTCCGGTTCAGCCTCGGCCACCTATGTTTTCATCTAAAGTTTCATCATCATCTGTGCAGTATTTTGTAACACCACCTGACGTGAGTTGCTTTTGGACGTTTTTTAAAAAATTGAACGCAATTTTTTCAATATACCAATTGGTCATCTTCTGCTATTAAATTCGAGGAATAATTCAGCCGAATTTGTGCAGATCAGAATGTCAGCTCAGCTCAGCTCAAGTTGCCATCGGATAAAGAAGATTGGGAGAATGGGAATCTTGTGTCTAAAAAGGTTCATGGTCATCAATACTGCTATGGAATAGCAGCAGTTTTGAAGCTTTTTCGTCCATCTGAAGTTAATGATATTAGCATTCCAGACACCTAAAGAGAAACAAGATTCTTTCATGCCTGTAAGGATTAAAAAATAATTGAAATGGGAAATGTTTTCATCATCAAAATTGATCACAAATGCGTAATTCGTAATGTCTTAATTTGAATAGTCAGGTCCTCGAATTCTGATGTAGGTAATTTAGTTTTTTGATAATTCTTAAATAAAATTATTTTTATTGAAATTGTGGGATATTCCAAATTTTTGCTGTCTCTATTAAAATTCACTCTGAGTGAGGCCGGAAGCAGTGCCAAGAACGGACAATACTATGCATATTTTTTTTGCTTTCAAAATTTATTAAAAAAATTCATATAATGGGTCGGATTTTTCATCAAATACAATTCCATTATTGATTTTTTGAACCTTATGCAATGTATTCAATGTGCGATGCGAATTGCACAGAATATCCTGTATGAGTGATACTGCATTGTAACAGAATCTTATTTTCCTCTATTTTTCTATCATGTTGTTATTTCAAATGCATTTTGTACAATTTCATGTCCAACCCTCGAAATGAATCTTCCTCAGAGTACTATTCTGAAATGTTTTTTTTACCACGAATTTCTTCTGATCTCAACTCTTTTCTTCAGGTGTGAGATAAGCGTGCTCTTTCAAACTGGTATATAGTTATCCTTTATCGCAGCGGTTTATTGTAATTGTACAAAATCGATTCATCACTTCGCATTGATTTCAAAACATGACTAATTGATTGACTATACATTCAGATGTATCATTGTTACTGTTGTTTTACTATTTCTGTTGTCATAATTGACTTCCGTAATGACTGGCCTGACAGGCAAGAACTAAAACACCTAGTCATTTATCGTATCGCGCTCAACTCAACATTGCCTATGATGATCAGCCTACATTGTTTGATACTTTTGTTTAGTATTTAAACTTAAGTTTACGATGATGTTTTATAACCGTAAAATCTGAGGCATAGATAAAAAATGAGCATTTGTTGCAGAATAATTTTTTGCAATCACATCTTCGTTACTCAAATTTGAACATACGAAATCGAGTTGTGCAAAATAAGGTTATGTTATTATCACCGAACAAATCATGGTTTGAATGTAATTTGGATATGTTAAAATTTTATCCAGAATAATGATCAAAACTGTGTTACTTTCAAAATAAATTTTTCTCTGTAAATTTTGGTAGAATAACCCAAGTATCCTCCTTTACTCGAACAGACTCCACCTGTTTCTCAACAAGATCTCACTCCCTCATCTTCTACCTCTCACTCTCTTGGTGGCAGTAGAGGGAAGAAAGGAGGTAAAGAGGACCTACTCAAACATCTAAGTACAATGAGTAGTAGTAAGAGAGCGAAGGTTGATTTGGATTCTCCGGTTGGAAGCGATTCCTCTTTTTTGAGGAAGGAAATGAAACTCTTGTCTGCGAATGGTAAGATATGTATGGGTTACTTTTGTAGACTGAAGTAGAAATACTGACAAAAGAAACAAATATACTCGTCTATCACTGCAGAATGTGTTATTTAATGAAATAAGCATAACAATTTTTTTTCGTAAAACAAAATTTATTCTTGTACTCGTACAATTAGGGATGTGGTACGAAGTGCTCCACCATACCACCATGTCCATTGACCATGTACTGGAAATGAATTAAATAGAACCCGACCGATATTGCTTATTTGTAACCAATTTTGACTACCAATAACCGATGTTCCATGTTACGTGGAACTTGTTGAAATATCTTCCAAAGAAAAGCAATAAATCGAAAAAACATAATGAAAGAACCTATCTTGTGTGTGTTACTATGCAATTTTCGTACAGGGAGAATGGAATCAAATTTCATCTCACACAAATAACTCCTACTGTGCATTTCTCTAGATGGAAGCTTAAAATATTTGAACAAAAAACGCTTCACATTTAAAAAATTACACATGTTCATTTGTATATTTTGGTTGGTCGATATTATCGGCTGCTTTTGTGATCTGTCGATATACTAGTAAACAGCAAAATTACGAGGAACGAAAAAATGATTATGAAACAACTTTATCAAATTTCCCTAGTTTAACATTCTTTTTCGTTATTTTCAGACAATGCATCAGTAGCTTCATCTAGTGGTTGCTCATCCGTGCAAGCTAGAACCAATACATCTGGTAAATATATTTCTTTTAGTTCTTTTCGGATCGTACCATATGATGGTCATACCATTTATTATAGGACAGGCAGGTTCTGTGTTTAAGATCAAAATTCACCCCTTTGCCTTGAATCTCAAATCAAAACATTTTAAATGAAATTTTCAAATTGAAATTGAATGCAGAAGTTAGGTGGTGAATTAATTCCTTGTCAGTCAGAAAAGATATTTTAATAAGTATGAACCACTGATAAGTTAGAATTTGCCTATGATGATCAGCCTACATTGTTTGATACTTTTGTTTAGTATTTAAACTTAAGTTAACAATGATGTTTTATAACCGTAAAAATCTGAGGCAAATTCAAAAATAAAATATTTTGATCAAATTCATTCTTGGCGAGTTCTGATATAACAATGAACTATGTCTACGGATTTTTAATACTTAAAGTCATTCCTAAATCCATTTTAATCGTGACACGTTTCAGAATTTTACAAAATCGAAACTAAACTATGGTACGAAACATTTTTATTTATTTGACAATGACAAATTTTGTATATGTGTCACAATTTTCTGTCAAGTAAATTTTTTTTAGATGTTTGGAAAAAGAAATAATTTTAATCGGAAATTTGATAACAAAATGGACATCATAGTATCGATTTTGTCGAATAGTATCTATTACTCAACCCAGGGTCTAATAACTTGATTAAGCTAAGTCGAACAGAAAAAGATCATATCTTTCCAGCAATTCTAACCCTGACTAATCCTGGGCGGGGTGATCCACTCCAAGAAGTGTCTATAAGAAAATGAATTATAGCATGCTTTGGCCACTACAGAAATGTCTTTCATTGGTATAACAAAGCTTTACTTCAATTTCTAGGAGACAACGAAGCTTCAGGAAGTCAACGGAATCTCCGGACATCGTCCATGGAATCTCTGCCATCCAGTAGAACATCTTCGTCTCATCAACAACCTACGATGAGCAGTTATAAACGGCCGAAATTCAACCCTGCTATTTTTGGAATGCCTGCTATGGTTAGTAGACTATTAATTCATATTCTATTACATGACTCTCTTCAAGATGAGGTACCATTCACAAGAGTGGCAAATTGTCAGTTACTGAGACATGTGAAGAAAACGAATCCAGACTACGAAAAATATAATTTTTTGTGATAACTTACACAGATATCAATAAAAATGCTTTAACTCAATTGTCTTGCATCAGTGGCCAGTCAGTTGGTCAGTGCCCTTCTAGATGTCATAATATGGAGATTCAAAAAGCTCCAACATCATCAACACTGCTATTAAATAGCAGTGTTGATGATGCTGCAGCTTTTTGATTCAACAGATGAATATGAATGAGATGGGTCATGGGTGTGTCTGATACCCGAAAGAAATTCTTGTTAATTTTGGATATTTTCAAATCCCCTTGTTTAGGTTCTAGTAGGGTCTATGAATATCAAGTAGGCTTCTGACTTCTTATGCTCAACCATTGCCTATGATGATCAGCCTACATTGTTTGATACTTTTGTTTAGTATTTAAACTCAAGTTTACGATGATGTTTTATAACGTAAAATCTGAGGCAATTATAATGAAAAAGTTCCAATATTTTTGTATGCCAATCACCTCAAATAATTGGAGGAAAATATACAAACAAGGAAAAATTTTTGTATAAAGCTCGAATGAAGAAAGAAGAGATTCCATCATAAAAATTTTTCGAATTTTTTTTATGTTTCAGGGTTCTACCAGTAGTCCGAATCTTCACCAAAGTTCATTTTATAACGGTCCTGTTCAGTTTGGCGGAGCTAATGCGTCAGGAAGATCGCCACATTTTGCCACACCATATAAGGTATGATAAGCTTTTTTTTTTTGAAATTTCTGAATTTGTATTGGCAATATAAGTTATCCCAAGTTGCCAAAGAAAATAGGATGTCAAGTTTTCTAAAGAACATAGTGGATTAAAAATTTTACTTAGCGGTGTCTCAATCGTAATAACTGTGCTTTAGATGTGAGCTTCGAAATTGCACTTATAAAAAGCGAAGAAATGCTTGTTGTTTCACCAATACCCAGGACATATACTACTACGCTATATTCCCATAGTTGTTAAGTTCTGTTTTAAATGTTTTCCACATATAGTGCAGTTATTGATACTGTATCTTATGCAGCTCATTGCCATATTATAATTATGTCCTATACGTACAGGCTTCAGAATAATCTCAATGTATTTCCTATGTGTCGTAAGAGGCGACTGAAAGGAAACAGAGAAGTGGTGGATTCTTTTATCTTTACCCAGGGAAGATACCACTCACTGAACTTTACCATGACATTGATGGCGGTTCAGTTCTGTTTGGGATATTTTCCGCTCAAGTGCAGTTGTCGATACCCTATCTTGTAGTAAGCTCAAATTGGCCCAAATTTGCTCAGGTTCTGTCATTCTGTTGTAATGTAACTGTTAATAATATTCAATAAATCAACTAGAAACTCGAAACTGATTCTAATCTGAATATAAAAGCTAATATTGATATATTTTTTCTCAGATACCATCAGTTACTAAGGTAAAAGTTCGTCATTTAAATCATCAGCGGACACCGGCTCGATCGAACATGTCTCTGAATAGAAATTCTAAAAGTAATTTGGAAGAATCATCTGTGGCAGGCATGAGCTCAACTGCGAAGAAGATTTTACAAACATTGGAGAAGATGTCAAGTCCTTTAAATGTAGGTTCATCAACATTAAAAAATGAAATTTGAAATATTGAGGTTTCATGAGCCTTATGATTGTTTTCATGGTCATTTGAGATGACCAATATCTAATATTCCAGTATTTTGGTTACTTTCATAAAAAAATATTTTCAAATATAAAATATTGTTTTATAAAAATAATAACGCATTATAAGTTAATCCTCAAATATTGATAATTAAATGATAACAATTCCTCATACATTGCTTCACTTTAAATTAAGTATCTATCTTTATTATATTGCGTATTTTTTTTCATAGTCTGTAAATGTCGTTCACTTATTATGAATTAATACAACTTGAAATTCACAAGCTCTTCGATCGACAACAATATTTCTAATTCTCGTTTTTTTTTTTGCAGGATGCTAGAAGGATACCTATGACAAGAACACCATCTTCTTTCATGGTATGGAATAAATCTCGAATTTTTTTTTACATCTGCCGCCCACTTATCCTTTTTATTGTATTTAAAAATGTTGTTTCTGCGTTTGTTTCCTAGAGAAAAATTTAAGAATGGGTGAATAATGGTAGATGACACACCCATCTCGTCATGTTCATCTAGTGAATCAAAAAGGTTCATCATCATCAACGCTGCTATTTAATAGCAGTGTTGATGATGTTGAAGGTTTTTGAATCACTAGATATTATGACATCTAGTAGGACCTGATTTTGAACCTCAAAGTTAGCTTTCTTGTTATCAGACGTTCAAAAAAAGACATATCAATTTTCTGGCAGAAGATGTATCATAAAATATATTCCATTCAGTAAATTTCTTCGGATGGCTGCGATTTCCGCCAGGTATCTTGATTAGCTGACATTCTGCTGGTCTGACTCTTCCCTTCGAATGTATTCTGTGTATTGATGTCATGATTTTAACTGGTTGGCAAATTTTATCTTTTTAATTTTAGGCTGACCGTCAGAAGCGGCGGACAGTTGGTGGAACCTCAAGGCTGGAAAGATCATTACTCCAGGTATGATGCTCGGCAAGGGTTTTCAAAAAAACTGATATTTTACACAATTTGAGAATTGGGCTTTCAAAAAAATATTCATTTTAGGAAATTTGCATAACTGAATTCGCTGTTTTGGGTATATTTATCTTCACTTTTATCCCGTTTTTTTTTTTACAGCCACTTGGAGTGGATCACCCTGCCCTAGGCCCTGTACTAGTGGCCAATTATAGACGGGTAGGGTTAGAATTGCTGGAAAGATATGATCTTTTCCTGTTCGGTTAGCCTACTCAAGTTATTACACCCTTGGTTGAGTGGTGAGCATGGGTTAATGAGCCATTTCCACTCGTTGAATATTGTGATTACACCGTTGAAAGTCTTGACTATTCAATTCGAATCTGCATATTAGAATACTTCAGGGCATCATAGGTTTCGTACAGTTTAGTTATTGTGAAATTCCAATTCTTAATCGGACTTTAATGATGAAATTCTATAAATACTATAATGAATATCGGAGTATAGCTAATTAACACTTCACAACCATATGTACGCCATGGCTTGTAGTTATATCATAACTATCATAACATCGTAAAAAAGCTTGGCTAGTCAAGTATGGCGAGTCCATGATGGAATTCGCACACAACTCTCGGGTTTAGTCCATTAATAGCTTGCACTTGACAAAATCAATTTTTTTTAAAAAAAGTTGCTTTTGACAATTAAATATGTTAATTATAGTTTTGTCCACTTTAATTAATAGTTTTATCAGATAATCCAATTACTGGTTTTTAATCAGATTTTGGAAATATTTGATGCCTTCCCTTTGTACAGTTTGGTAGCTACTAGACACTCAAAAAGGCATTTTCATCTTTTCATTTACATTTTACACTTCAACATTTACATTTTTATGTAGATTATTCTGTTGCTATATTGGTTGGGCCTTGCTTTGGGGCCACATTACTTTCAGAAATATTCACACAGTAAAAAATGTGTCAGTACAGCGTACTTCGTACAGAAATCCTTTCACCAACGACGCAACAGGAATTTATTAGAATCACAAGGAATTTTCTTGAAATGCTTTGAATCGATTCGAATTTACATTGATTCGAATCGATACTAAATTCTATAACTTACATTTCTATTCATGAAACAGAAAAAGAATTATTTGTTACTCTGTTTTACAAATTTATAAGTTCTTGGTGATCCTCATCCATGTGCTCATGATCATATTATTCTGATTTCTCACAGGCGCCACCAACTGTGGGAATCTCAAGTCCATCCGCAGCAAGGTTGCGTCGAAGAAGTCACATGCCGATGAATAATAGTTTATTACTCCGAAAATCGAATTCAGATACCATTGATGTTAATGATTCTAGGTATGTAATCTGTTTTTTCAGGACTTATTTTTTTCATTATCAAGTTATACAAAATTGCAAGCGATTGTTAGACATATTGGGCAAAAAGTATTCTTTAGTGCAGAAAACAATTAGTTTAAGGAGCTGGAGCAGACATTTTATGCTTCTTTTTTATAACCACTTCTCAGAGTGGATCACCCTGTCCAAGGCCCTGTAACAGCAGCCACTTATAGACAGGCAGGTTCACAATGGCTGGAAAGATATGATCTTTTCTTGTTCAGCTTGACCTACCCAAGTTATTGCACCCTGAGTTGAGTGGTGGGGCTTAGCCTACCCAAGTTATTACACCCTGGGTTGAATGGTGGGAATGAATAAGCGAGCCAGACCCGAGATATTCAATCTGCGGTGCCAACATGTTTAACCACTCCAAACAGACTCAATAGCTGTGGTTTTATTAACTGTCGTCATGATAAAATGATACAAATATTTCTATAAAAATAAATCACTGAGAAATGTGGCAGAATTCATTTGCCTATGATGATCAGCCTACATTGTTTGATACTTTTGTTTAGTTTTTAAACTCAAGTTTACGATGATGTTTTATAACCGTAAAGTCTGAGGCAAAAAAAATAATCAGAAAAAAGCAATCGTTTTAACAATATATGCTTAACTGTATGGTTTTAGAATTTTCTTATCATATTCCACTGTTCATACATACAGGCTGCATGTTGTAAGAGGTGACTAAAAGCAAAAGGAAAAGGACTAAAGGGATACTGTTTAGCCATTGCTCATAGAAACTGTGATATATGACAACGATTCAAATCTCTATGTAATCCTATGGTTATTTCGATCCTTTCAACTTGCTTCGAATGAATTCAAATTTAAAGATAAGCCTAATCGGAATTTTTTGTAAAAACAGGTTTTGTGAAGTATGAATCACTGATGGATCGCGCCGCCGAGGCGTGGTCCATCTGTGACTCATACTTGACAAAGGAAAATTTCTGATTTGGATATTTGAATTTAGTGGCAATAGAATTCAATTTTATGTAATTTTGCCGATGTAAAAGTCCCTATATATTACTCATTACACCTGAAAATCAACTTTTTCTCTGTTTTGACAGGGATGAACCAGGACCTTCGACCATTACTGTACCAGATTCCAAGTCGATTTCAGCGAGAGGATTGCCAGCACCAATTTCCTCTATGACATCATCAGGTTAGTATTGGTCCTGTGAACTTTGACCTCAAAGACATCGTTTCGTAGTAGTGGCCAAAATCAAATACCTTTTTTTTAAATTGGATCAAATCGCAAATTACTGCTGTTTCATAATAGTGTTGATGATTTTAAAGAAATGACTGAAATCCGTCCATGTTTCCGGCTTAGCCTACCCAAGTTATTACACCCCGGATCGAGGGGTGGGCATGGATAAGCAAGCCGGACTCGCCAGGACTCGAACCCGAGATCTTCAACCTACACTGCCAACATGTTTAACCACTAGGCCATGATGCCCACGTTTCAAAGTGTGCTTGCGTCTAGTTCAATGTACAGCAAAGTCTCATGTCGATTGTTCATTTTATTTTCAGCATCCATGTCAAAACCAAAACCAAGATCCTCCTTTGGTAACGACACTGCTGGAGGTGGAAGTGGGGGAGGAGGGAAGATGAAATCACAGAAACGAGCATCTGCTCATTATTCGGCGGTGCAAGAGGAGGAAGAAGAGGTTTGAAGAATCTCCATATTTTCGATTTCAAAACTTGTCCATTTATTGGGACAATTCAACAAACAATCTATATACGAAGTATATGTAAAACACAAATATCATGTTCTCATTCCACTCACCCACTGTTGGAACATAGTCGAACTGCTTCTGACAAGATCTTAATCTTGTCTGAACTTTGACTATGTTCTATTGAAAGCTTCATTAAACATATTTCTGTGAAATGAGAATGTGACATTTTTGTATATGTGCTTAATATTATCTCATTCGTGCATCGTTATGAATTCTCTTCATCGTGAATCAAGGATTGTATGGTGAAGGGTTAGGTAATTGCGAGATATTGCAACAAATCGCGTGTATGTTGAAGTTCAACCTATCTATGAAAATTCTACTCAAAACCTTCATCAAATTATAGAAATTCTTTTTCGATTCATTTATTTGGGCTTCTTTCATGGACATTGTGATCCTAGCAAAGTTTCATGATCCATGTAGAATACATGACTTGCGATGAAATTCATAGGAAACTACAAAATCTTCAAACATGTATTTCAAACTGTATTTTTTTTAGTGTTTTTTAACTTCAACTGTTACAACTATAAATTATTCCTATAAGTTCTTTAATTGTGTTCCACAGCACGAAGCTCCAGATCTTCCTAACGTACCTCTAACGCTCTCGAATTTGCCTTCGTTCAACTTCGGGAAGTCAATGATAACATCCACCCCCACGATACGAGCTCCAGAAAAGAAAACCATTATCACTGTAAGTATTATCATGATAAAGATAGGACCAAGGAGTAGTGTTGTCCTATTAGAAATTCACTTTTGAAAAAGAATTATGTTTCAATATTTTGGTAAACGTAATTGCTGATATCGTCTATATTTCTTCATTTACAGTAAAGTCATGATTTATGTCAAATTTTACAACGTAAAATTTGGCATTTATGATGATTTTACGACATAAAATTCAACATATATCATGATTTCATTGCAACATGAATCAATTTATATATAATCAAAAACAAAATTCCTTTATTTTCATAATTCTAAAATATGTAGCCCAATATCTATCAAGTAGGTATCTTCATCTCATTGATTATTTTTCCTCGATTGCGTTGATGATTTCAATCCTTTTTTTTTCAGAAATCTATTCAACCGGAGTTTAATTTTGCATCTCCGCTGGTGAAAACAACAGGCACGGAAAATGAAAAAGCGCAATTGTCTAATACCAATACAGTAAGAATATTGACTTTAAAAAAAAAACTTCTCCATTCTTAAGTTTTGTTAAAATATGTTTTATAGATTATTTTTAAGTATGCGAGTCACTGATGGATCGCCGTGTGAAGACGAAATCTATTTTCTTCGACGCTCAATTGGGGAAATGAGACATCTGTCTGAGTTATCATTAGTCATAGATGGGCTGCACCTTATCGACAAGGTCCATTTTTGGTTCATAGCGGGCAAAACTTGGCTCTAACAACTTTATTATGATAGAGTTTTCTCAGACACCCAAACAAAATACCTAGCATCTGGGGAAAATTAAAAAAAAAAATTGGTAATATATTATAAAGTATCAAAGTATTCCTATGTAGGCTCTCACGGCAATAAAACTAAAACTGAGCAAAAAGATTCAAGACTAGGCTAGACGCGGGACCCGGTGCATGTTGCTTTGTCTGAAGATAAGGATAGAAAGCTTTGGGCGCTAAATTAAGCGTTGAATTTTGGCTGCACGAAGAAAGCTTAGATTCTGTCACCTTTAATTTTTGATATTCTACTCTTTTCAGCCCAAGTTCCAGTTTAGTTCTCCATCAACGAAAAGTTCATCGGTTGGAGAAGAACAAGGTAAATTATCTACCGAAATCTCCACATATTTCTGTAATCGGGTTCTAGTCATAATATTTGAGTTATGTAATAGAGCAATGTGATTTTTTACCAGCATAATGGTCTGGACTGAACTCTTTAATATTTGTTATTGAATATATTTTTCATTCGATATTCTGTATATAATACCATATGGTTATCAATTTCAGAAACACAAAAAGCTCGTCCTGGTTCAAACTTCACATCCGGTACCAAAACTAATACACCTTCACTGGTATTTGCGCCAGATCCAAAAGTTATCTCGGCCGTAAAGGCAAACAAGCGAAAATCATCACCACTCGCAACACCAACGACAGAAGCCAAATTGTCACCTGGTGGTTTCGCACCCGCCGAAGCTCTCAAAGGCGGCAGTGTGATGGATATCTTGGGTAAATGATATTTTTGGTAATTTGACATTAAAATGATTTTGCGTCGGAATCGGCCACTTGCGTAATAAATAGACTGTTTTCTGATTTTGTAAATACGTCAAATTTTCAATAGTTTCAATTTTTTAGATGAACTGGTTGCGTGGATCGGAATTGACATCATATTAGATAACAAATATATTTGAAAATGTTAAGATCGAGCATTCAGGAAAATTTTTGTTTATTTGTTAAGCATGAGTCACTGATGGATTGCGTCGATAAGATGCGGTCCATCTGTGGCGCATTGCTTGACAAAACAAATTTTTTGATTGGGAAAGAGTAGATTTGTAATCTTATTTGGGACTGATCCAACCATCTATAAGATTAATGTTTGTTCCAGAGTCTATGATGTTTTATCGAGAATATCGTATTATTATGTTCCGTTCCTCGAAGATCAATACAAACGAGACAGCATTCAATATACATCTTTGCATTATCTTTGAAAATGTTTCTTACCGAATGCACCCAACTATTTTTATTTTATTACAGGCGGAAAAGGCACAAAGAGCGACTCTACCTCAAAATCAAAGACTGGCGAAGTTTCAAACTTTAAACCCCTGAAACAAATAAAATCAGGGTGGAGTTGTGGTGTATGTATGGTAGACAATGACGATAACGTTAATAGTTGTGTCGCGTGCACAACACCAAAACCTGGTGGTTCAATAAAACCGCTTCCGAGTGTCAAATCGAGTAATAAAGGATGGGATTGCGATACATGTTTCGTGCCAAATGATCCTGGCACAGAAAAATGTGTTGCTTGCGAAACTCCTCAGCCCGGTTCTGCTGCCGCAAACACACCAAAAAAATTCACAGGTGGTATTTTTGATCTCGGAAGCACTGCTACTACGAACTCCAATTTTACCTTCGGCGTCCCGTCGACAAAAAATGACTCTAATAAAAATGAACAGAAACCTCTCGGACTTGGTATTAAGAAACCAGCAGGATCGTGGAGCTCCGGAACAGGTTTAGTGCAGAATGACGCATCAAGCTCAGCGGGTGAAGGAAGTCAGACTGCAAAACCTGGTTCATCATCCGGATTCATGAACAATATTTCATCCAAAACATCAGATAAAGATTCAGATATCAAATTTGGATTACCTTCCAAAAGGTTTGTATTTTTTTATATAATATTGAACCAAAATTTGTGTTCAATCATGTTCCATTTTTTAAAGTGATGAAAAGTAATTATATAGATATTATACTTTTTCTTATATGGATAAATTAACAATACTGTGTGTCAGTCCACTCTTGGCTTGGAATGAATCCATAGAATGGGTTTAATGAGACAAAAGTCTAATATTTTTTATTTTATTAATAATTCACTTTAAGTAGGTGAGATTAGGAGCAGCAGCTCGAAGACTAATATAGCAAAGGGCTGCTTGTGATTTAAAACTAGAAACTCAGTGGTATTTGCCAGACTGGCGGAATGTCAGCTCAGCTACGCCGTTGCTCACACCTAGGGCCCAAATGTGAGATATTTAATAAGTGGACAATAGTTATTACAAAGCTCTTGTTGGAAGATTAAAATGTTGCTTTTTGAGTGTTTGGTAGCAGCCAAGTTATAAAAGGGTTCAAAATTATCAATCCTGCTATGAAATACCAGTGTTAATGATTTTGAAGTATTTTTGTCTATCTGAAGAAAATCTCGTCAACATTCTGATACCCGAGAAAAAACAAGCTATTGTCACCCCGCTATCTGCTGTGGGTTGTGGTTAAATGATCTACCTGTTCTTTACATTCATTTTGTCACTTTCTCTATAAAAATTCGTTACCCTTACCTGGTATTCTATGTCATTATGCAAAGCATCACGCCTGATTCGATCTTTTGGTCCGGTTGGGTCAGTGGGTGCCCAGTTAGCACGTTAAAGTGTTGGGAATCGAGTTACGCATCTCTGATCGCCATGACGCAGGTTCGAATCCTGTAAGGGATGATGATTATATGCGAGAGGTCTGCTGGAGGCCTCACCGCGCGCACGCTGGTCCGTGTAAACGCTGCTTACGGCTTCCTCAACCAACCAGGTCCATGCACAGGAAAAATGAAAAACATGGTAAGCCAAAAACCTTCACCCCGATTCAGAACTGGTATCTGCACGAGATGTCGTGGTTCACCATATTGTTAAGCTGTATATTTATACAATATATATTTGATTTTGGTCACCCCTACTCACGAATATTTCTAACTTACGATACAGCGCTGCCGACAGTACAACAAAGCCATCGGGATGGGGTTCCTCATTCAAGAAACCTTCAGCGCAGTGGGAATGTGACGTTTGTATGGTGCAGAATGCAGATGAAAGAAAAACATGCGAGGCATGCGAAAGCCCGCGTCCAGGTATTTTTGTGACGCAGTAATTTAATTTCTTACTAGGATTGTCTGGATTTGATTACTTGACTTTTCTGATTTGAATTTATGCAAAAAAAATGATTTTGCGTAAAAATCATGATATTTGCCAAATTTTACGCCGTAAAATTTGATATAAATCATGATTTTTGTGCAAAATGGCAAACTATGCTGAAAAGCAGTAATAATTTTAAAAGTCTTTAAACTAAATGGAGTTTTGGATATCATTAATATTCAAATCTCTCGAAACCCCTGTATCGTACTTATTACACTTTTAGAAAAAATGGTGTATTGAAAGGGGATCACCCTGAATAAGACCCCGTGCTGGCGACCACTTGTAGACGGACAGAGTTGATCACCCATGGTTGAGTGGTGGGCATGATTACCCAGCCGGACGCACCGAGATATTGGACCTGCGATGCCAACATGTTGACCACCGCACCTAGCTCTGGTCAGCCTTTCATTGATCGCTTACAACCTGACCTTCCTTTTCCTGCATCTAGGAACGAAAAAAGAGTTTAACGCCTCATTCAAATTCGGTGAAGCGTCCGCCAGTATTTATAAGTTTGGAATACCAGACCCGAAAACAACAACCACAGATTCTAACAAGGAGAAAACTGAGCAGAAAAAAGATGATACCCCCAAACAAGATTCTACAATTTCACAAAGCACGACAGGTTACAAGTTTCAAATTCTTCACATGTGCATGTGTATAAGGGTGTTATTTATCCGTGTTGCAATATTTAAGATTAGAGTTTTTTAATTGAAATTCACTTAAAGCAAGATTGGAAGTAGCGTGATAAACATGATAGACTCGTGATTCTCAATCTCGCTTTTGTTTTAAATCTTGTCCTACCTACACCTTATAAGTAACGCCAGAAATTGCATCTTGCAAGACCGTACTATACTTTGCTTAGGAATGTCTGAAAGAAAGGTAACCAACTAACAGCCACTTTAATAGCAAAGAGTTATTACAAAATGTAGGGCTAGCAATTGCACTCTTAGGTGGAAATCATCCAAATAGGACTGAAGCTCTATAATAAAGCGCAGCAAGTGGTATCTGCCTAAACGATTGTAAAACCAATCTACCACTGGTCCCATGGATCGCCTCTCACAACACTCAGGAAAATAGACTAGGGCAATTCTGAATGTAGCAACCAGACCAGAATAAACCAGCTTCGACCGGTTTTACTGGATTCAGAAGTGGATTTTCAGAAGGTGATTTTACTATGCTTTTGTTCTAACAATGATAAACATATATTCTTATTCTGGATCGCTGGAGAAATTGAATCGAATAATTTCTGAATTTGCTAATCACGATTCAATACTTAGACAAGTGGTATCTGCCTAAACGATTGTAAAACCAATCTACCACTGGTCCCAGTGGTATCCCTCTCACAACACTCAGGAAAATAGACTAGGACAATTCTGAAAGTACGCACTTTTTTTTATTCAAAGGTCCTCATTAGCGATGGTTTGAATCTTTATGTTAATACTTCAGAATCCTCCACCGCAACAAAGCCTGCATTTCAATTTGGGGTCCCAGCTCCTGCTGCCTCATCTACCCCCAGTTTTGGGATCACTGACCCTAAACCAGCGACCACAGCAACGTTTGGAGTTAAGATAACCCCACCTGCAGAACCGTGTACATCTGAACCAGAAAAACCAAAGCCTTCTGGATTGTATAGTTTCGGAATGCAAAAGAAAGAGGAAACACCGTCTGGTTCGTAAAACGAAGAAAGCGTGTTGTCAAAATATATTTTGTTAAGTGTGCGGCCACTGATGAACTGTGCCTATGAGCGGCCACCAACTTCACGCTTATCGGAAAACATGTGGCTCATAAATAGCAAATTAATTCATACAAATGTGGAAGCGTTGTTCTTAAAACGAGTATAAACTTTTGGTGTTCTTTTGTTGTATGTGAATTTTTTTTCAAATAATTAATCTGGCAATATTTTCTGTTTGGTAAATTTCCTGTGTTGGCAGCAATTCAGTTTAAGAGTCTAAGTAGCTGGCATTCTGCCAGTTTATCTGAATAATATATTTTGCATTGTATGCACATTTTTCATCTTTATAGTGTTGATAACGAAATTTTACAATTCCAAACAGAAGCACCAAAAGATCCCAAGACATCTGGATTCATATTTGGCGCTCCCGCAGCACCTCTTACTCAACAAACTGAGACCAAGGCACCTCCAGTCTACCCCTCACTTGCTCAGTCCACAACAGCATCAGGTATCCTATTAATACACTTTTGGCAGAATTTTGAGAATCAACGAGTCTATACTGAGACTGTGGTAGCATATTCTTTCTTTTTTTGAGATATTTGGAACTTTTATGCTGTATTTTCGGTTGAAGCAAAAAACTTCAGAACCATCAATACTGCTATTTCATGTCAGTAATGATGATTATGAAGCCTTTTTTGCAACTATATTATTGTCAGGCACTCTGAAAGCAATATGATCAGTAGATATCAGTAGGGTAACGGGTCTTACGTGCATTTGACAATAGTTATTTTCTTCTCATATTTGAATAGAGAAATAAAACTGATGACATGACTATAATGACTATGACTGACCATAGTGACCAATGACTATAATGACGCTGATGTCATCCTGATTACTCTTGCTTACCACTCGTTTGTTAACATCTTCATTTTAATATTAGCGTCGACAGCTGCACCAACGTTGCCTACGTTCGGTTCATCTTCTACCAATCCTTTATTGCAACAATCTTCTCAAGCAACCTCAACGGTTGGATTCGGTAGTTTTAATCCGCCGACTCAAGGTATTGTACTCTACTCTGGGAATATTAAGTGTTATAATGCAAATATGTGTTGTAGGATAACTAGAGTGCTTTGCTTGAGGGCTGAGGTTTTTTGCTATTTTCTTGAATCATTCCAAATGCGTTAAACCATCAATAATACTTACATAGACATAGATAGTACATAGATTTATTAAAAGCTATATGATCATGCTTACGGTACTTGTTTTGAGCTATGTTTGGTAACGACGATATACCTGTAAAATGGCAAATAGTGGTTTCAAGTTCTTAAAATACTGTAATGCGCTTGTAAGGCAAAAATAGCTTGCTACGCAGTATACGAACGTGATGACATACCACCTTAAACATTGTTGCAGATTGACGCAATATCAAGGTTACGTCAGATTTTCCATTACTGCAGAATAATCAGAGGAAACAATTTTTTTTTTTGTTTAAAAATGGGGGTAAAAATAAACATCTTCACCTAATAAACCTTCTTTTTTCTGCAGCTCCGTCGAAACCAGACGAACAAAAACCAGCAGCAGCTGCATCATTTGCATTCGGAAAACCCAACGCACAATCCTCAACTGGGGCATTCCAGTTCTCTGGCTCTGGCACATCTCAACCAGAAAAACCAGTGGAAACTTCTACTCCCGCTAGCAAATCATCTGTTTTTGGACAATCGACTTCTACACAGGAAGCTTATAAAGCAGGATTTACTTTTGGAAAGCAACCAGACCAGAATAAACCAGCTACAACCAGTTTTACTGGATTCGGAAGTGGATCTTCAGGAGGTGATTTTACTATGCTTTTGTTCTAACAATGGATGAACATATATTTTTATTCTGGATTGCTTCAGAAATTGAAATATTAATTTTTGAATTAGCTAGTCGCGATTCAATACTTAAACAGGCCTACTTGTAGTAATTTCTTCGATCATTCTAGTATACTAACGAGTTGGATATATACCTTGACCTGTATTAAACGTAAATTTTCCTTTTATCCGAGCAGCAGACAACACAAACAAGCCAGCAGCATTTGGTGGATTTGGTGCTTCTTCTCAGCAAACTTCTGTGCCAGCTCCAGCGACATCTCAACCAGTTAAATCAGGATTTACAGGCTTTGGTGTCACTTCTCAGCAGACATCTGTAACCCCTGCAGCAGCAATTGAACAAGCCAAGCCACCAGCATATGGGGGTTTCGGCGGATTTGGTTCATCCCAAACAACAGGTATATTGGTTTTGATAAATTTTCTCCGGTTGGAATTTGCACTGCTCTGGAACAACTGTGTAAATGCCTTGATTGAAGTTTTTTCTGATGGCAAGACAACCCATGGTGGCTCATATTCACCCAATACGTAATTAAGCATCAATTTTTTGCTATTCAGGTGGTGTTTTTGGGGCAACACCGTTTGGATCGAACATTGCACCGAATGCAGCCCCAAGCAACTCCACTCCGTTTGGATCAAGCATTGCATCCAATGCAGCCCCAAGCAACACCACTCCGTTTGGGAGTTCAAATACTTCGCAATCAACGACTTTCGGACAGTCAAATTCATCTGCTAGTTCTGGCGGAATTTTCGGATCTTCAAACCCCCCTGCATTTGGCAGTGGTGCACCAAACGGAACAAGTTCTGTTGGTATACCGAAGCCGTCATTTGCATTTGGTCAATCGTCAAACAATGAGCCTGCTCAACAGAAACCAGGTTTGTGTCAGACTCACCTATATTTGCAAAATTTTTAACCTAATGTATTCGATTCGATTTTGGTTCAAAATATTCAAATTCTAAAATCGTAAATTATTCGATTTTCACATTGTAAAATTAATTGTATTTGATGAATTTTTTGTGAAGAAAATATGACTTTTCATTATCATTTTTGGATAGAATATTATTATTATATTGCATCTGTTAAACTTCTTCAATTCAATCTTGAAATTAAAAAATATTCAGTTTTAGTAAATCTTTCATTATGTTCAATCAGAATCTTAGATCTGATTTAGCAGCCACTTTTAGCCATTGTTGAATTTCACATAAATCTCGCCGTTGTCGCAAAATAAGGTCAAATACCAGGAAATTCCACTTATTTGGAACACTGAAACATCAGTCTATTGTATGATAAATTATAAATAGCCAAGACTGACCAAGGGAAACTCAATTTTGAGATCCTCAACCAACAATGTCAGTGTGTTAGCAACTATGTAATCGTGCCAAACTACTTCTAACAATACGAGTGTCTTATTTCTTTCTATTTTGTTGTTTTAGCATTTGGTGGTTTTCAATCAGGAGCGAATAATAATCAAATCACTGCTCCTGCACAATCTGGTTTCAGTTTCAATGCGAATACTAATCAAACTAATGCGTTTGGTGGACCTCCAAATAAAGCTCCACCTGCTTTCAATGCAAGTGAGTAATCCTGAAATAATCTTACATATTCAAGTTCCAACAATTTACTTTGAACAAGCTCTATATTAGTTATACTGGCAGAATGACAGTTTTTTTTTTTTTTGTTGAATGACAAGTAGCAGCAAAAACTGTGCGAAAAGCTTCAATATCCAAAGTTTAATGGTCACTTGAAAAAAATGACATGAACATTCCAGACACCCGAAGAAAATCAGGATTTTGTCCACTCTTATATTAAGCCTCTACTGAGTTGTTCTGAACTAGTCTACGAGTAGCTTCCCAGTTTTGACTGAGCCCAATCTAAGTGAATCCACTCACGACGAGTTGAATATAAATTCTTAACATGGCTTCTTGGGGCTTAAAACTGAGATACGTCTGTTTGCTATAGACTGACATATCATGTATCGTACTCGTAATTTTACCACAAAAATATAAACTACTCAAAAAAACTATATTAAATGTACTGTAATTCATAAATTTCAAGTATATTTTTCTGTCCATATACTATTTAGTATTAAATTATGTGTATTGGTGATGTTTTTGTCACATAATATAACAGAATGTTTTAACTCGCTTGACATATTTCTTATTATTTAATGTCGTTTCTCAGCACCAGCAGCATCATCTACTGGATTTCCGTTTGGAAACCCAACAAACACTCAAAGCAACGGTATGTTCCAGTTCGGAGCCGGTTCAAAACCAGAACAGCCTAGCGAAAACAAGTCTGATGGAATGTTTGTATTTGGTGGGAACAACGCAGCAACTAATAATGCTCAACCACAACAACCTTCCGCTGGCTTCAACTTCGGAGCATCAGTGACCCCCTCTTTTAATTTTGGGTAAGTTGTACCTTTTTTTATTTTGCAATCCAAATTCTGTAAAAGTCGCATCTAATTCTATAATCTTTGTTATAAAGGCTTCCCGGAAACTAGTTTTTACACTTTGTAATGTGATACATTCTGAATTTCCCTATGCTTGAAGGGAAGCAACCTACAGACCATCTGAGAATAAATAACTGCTATGAAAATCTTTTACTTTTAAAGAAAATAGACCTTTTTTTTACAATAGGGAACAATTCATGCCATAAAAAAAAAGGTTGTCACCTGTTCCCATACTAATATTGTAGAAGTTGTTATCTCAATAATATTTTTATTTTGTAAGATCATTTGTCTATTGTTTTGAACATCCTTGTTGACAGCAACACACTTCTCTTGAACAAAATGCATGTAATCCAATTATCCGAGCTGGGGGGCGGGGGGTGGATGGGGATATAACAATCACTGTCGATTCTGCTATTGAATCATATTTTATCAATTCAGTGGCTCACAACCAGCTACGCCGCAAACAAATTTTACCGGTAGTGCACCAAATATTAACCCATTCAACGCGACACCATCTTCCACACCTGGTCAGGCAAGGAGACAGGTCAGGACTGCCAGAAGAAGGTTGAAGAAATGAAAACGGAAAAAACTCATTTCTGGAAAAAAAGTAAAATGAAAAGAAGTCATAAGATAAAAATGACATGAGAAGAAATTGCATTGTTGGCTACGTGCATCATGCTGTAGAGTACTCGAAAGAACTGGAATACCACATTTGGATATTTCTGAGTAGAGTTCTTTCTGTTGATTACATGAAATAACTATTTTGGCTATCGTCGTTTCGAGCCTATTATTCACGTTTCAAGTCACTATTTGACTGTCTATTATAACTGTGGCATAGTTATATGTGGTGATTTTTATTTTTTCGAAACTCTGCATGGACAGTGAAACTCGAAACTTTTAGTTTTACTTGACAATCAAGCAAAAGTACCAGCTTACTTCGATCAAGTATTTTGTTAATGTTTTTGTAAATTTTTCCGAGTTCTATCCACCAACACAGTGTTAGCTAATCACGTGGCGAACTGCGTCGCTTGCAAACATTGCGCACGTAATCGTTCGCCCAGTTTTTGGTGTCGTTAAAAATACAAATCCTACCCATATATAATATATTTTTGCCACACTTCCTAAAAATAGTACCGGTAAGCTTCTAACGATAAATAAAAACAGGTTTATTTATGATAATTTCAGTCAGGCGTGAGGTATTCCTATATTTGGCGTACCGACACCTAGGTCATTGCCAAGACCGTTCATACTGTAGCGATTCGGCTTATCGATCGCTGCTTCCCTAATATAGTCGAAAGAAATTTTTTTGATTAGGTGTTCTTGAAAGTGCAATATGCAATTGTAATAATTCATCAATAAGAAGTTCTTATTTTTATCATATTATTTCCGTCATTGCCAAAAAATATAGCGACTTAATCTTGTTATGATAATTTCATCCATTCCTATTATTTATTGTGACTGCGTGCAGCAACAACGACTAAATTAAACTTCCCGATCAGGAAAAAGATGACTAAAATATTTTTTGTCTAGTATGGGCCAGTGATGGTTTTTGCTGAAGAGGTGTGATCCATTAGTGGCTCATGCTTGACAAGATTAACCTTTCCGATTGGGTTAGTTTTGTGCCGCGGTGCTGCTATTGGTACAAAAATATATTTTTCTATGATCTTGTTCCTTCACGTTTTTGCGATCACCTTCGTCTTTAGCTAACACTGAATGTTTAAGCGTCACTTTCGTTCTTTCATTTATCATTTTTTTTACTATTCGCTCCGTCGCATCATATTTTTCTCGCCTTTGTGAGCATTTACATTTACCACAGCTTACAAGGTAATTTTAATAGTTTTTCTTATTAGCTGTCTCATTCTCGCAGCATTTGTTATAGGAAACACTTTTCTACATCGGTCATACTTTCTCTCATTTGGTGTGATTGCATTTTGAGGATTCTTTCAATAGATCACAGGGAAATGTTCAAAATCAATGGAATATTCGAATACATCCAAAATGAATATATTTTGACCTACGTGAATTTAGTTAGATATATATTTCAGAATTGTAACTTGTACGGATTATTCATTTTTGTAAGCAAAATTGATACCAAATCAACGAGAGCTCCATCTTGATGAGTTATTGCGAGACATAGGGATAAGAACACTTACTCATAATGTGCTAAATTTTACACCTCAACATTTTCGCTTCAAAATATCTGGAAACCTGTAATTGACAGAAAACATAGTCGAAATCTAAATGCATTCTATATTGTTTGCTCATTTGCGAAAAATTTGAAATTGGGATGTTTGACATCAACCTGTGAATTTGTTAAGCGTATAAAAGAGTGGTACAATACACATCAGTAGACAGTTCTGTTGGGTCAACTAAGAGCTAATAAGCCCTGATTAAGAGATTGTTCACAGTTCAGCTTATTGTAATTGCTACTTTTTGAATATATTATACCCATTATACAGCAAAACCATGTCAAATTTTAGGACATAATGTAGTGAAAAATACATCTGAGGTCATTTTTAATAGTTTAGTCCATAATTCGGAGCGTCCAGTGATGATATATTTCCGACCTACATTATCAGTCACTGGTTTGAAGAGAAAAGAAAGTACCATTTACCAATGGGAGAAGTTTTCTTCAGCGCTAATTTAGTCATCGGACTTCGATGGGATCGACATGCGACTCATCCTCGATAATAACATGTTGAGCCAATTTCTTTTATATCAAGAAGTCTTTTCTATCTCTACGCATCATTGTTTTTGCACCCCCTTGTATTATATTCAAACACTGCCTTTGAAAAAGACGTTCGGATCATCTTTTTTGTCAAACAGTTGGCTGGTACTTATTAACGAAGATTGCTGTCAAACGTGGTAGGCAATGCCGCTTGTGACCTTTTTTTCATTGTCACATAAACTGGCCTCAGAGTTAGCGCAACCAATGCGAATAAATATCGCCAACAAACAGCCTGTATTGTTATTGAAGTTTTTTGTCAAGCATGAGCTTCAGATGAACCGTGCCTCATCGGCACAATTCATCTTTGGCTCATACTCGACGAATTAAGTCCAAAATGTACCAAATTAAAATTTTCAGTACGCCCATGGCTTTTTTGAATAATTCAATTTGGCAGGTTGCATGACATAATGTAACAACGCTTAGCGATAGTTTGTCCTGTATTTATTATAATTCTGTTTCTCTTCTCCGATGCTTTGATTTCTAATTGATCTAATTCCTATCCCCACTCTTTGATGAGTTGTTGTAAGTATTTTGTAATGATAATAATTGCTTTTTTTGTTTAATAATTAGTTCTATTCTATGTCAATTTATGCCATATTTGGTTATTCTATGAGTAGGATTGGTCGATTCATTTTTTATATGTTCATTTACGTGGGTCTTATTCGCTTTTTCAAGTTTATTAGAAATAAACCGTCTAGGCAGTAACAAAAATAACCGTGCCCATAGGTATCACTATTTCATGCTTAATCTAGTGGTCTTTTATGAAAAACTTAATGAAAAAGTGATAATAATTCTTTGCCTCAGTGCTTCTTGTAATTTGTCTTTATTTTTTTTTGGTATCTGCAATTTTGAATTGACCCTTGTAGTGAGTTCGTTTTTACGCAGCGGAATTTATTAACCGTGAATGTAAATGACTGCTTTTTAAGCTGCCATTATTTTTTCTGTATTTCTCACAGTTGGTCTGTTATTTCGGGATATTATGCTAACCTGATTCACACACTATTGAGACTTTTTTCACCAATTTATAGCTGTGAATAAAAATTTTCTGCTTATTATCTGATGCGTTTTATTGTGGGATAACCAGTTGGCTCAGTCGGTAAAAGCATTGGAATTCATTCCGAACTACGCATCTCAAGGTAATGGGTTCTAATCCCATGACGGATGATTATGTGAATAAGGGATGCTGGACACTTTGCGGACACAGAGTGGTTCCCCATAGCTCTGAGTTGCAGCTTCTTCCGCCTACCGTGTCTTTCCACAGAAAATGAACAAAATGTTGAGCAAAAACCTCAACTACCATCACGCAACGGGTATCCGCACTTCCATCAACTCTGCTGGAGGATAAAAAATGTAACAGTTTGTTTACAATGGGCTAACTACCATAGCTTCAATAATATATTATGGAAGTGAGTGTACAGGTGTTAAAACCGGGTTGTGATATGCGCTATGTATGGTTGATTTGCATCCAGTTGTTCTAATTAGATAAATGTATATTCATTTTGATTTTTATTTAGTGGGCGGACGAGTTAAAGCTATATATCGGCTAGGCCCACTATCGTTATTTTTAAATTGCTTGAATACTGTTATCCTGCGCATTACTCGACACCGCCTTATATTTTCATTGTCTCTTCCAGACGCATTAATTTTATTTGGTTCGACCAGGAAAACCTATTGAAAAATTCAAAGAGTGACTGATTTTATCTTTCTAATCTTTAATATTCTTTGTCGAGCCACTGATGAATCGTGCCTTGTCGAAATAAAATTTCTGATTTTCGGCTAAAATTTTGTAAAAGAAATTTCAAATTATATAATTTAAGTACTGGAATTATCTGAATTGGATATCGATGCGAATTTTGAATATGAAAACAGCATCTTCACCAAAGCCAGCTTGTATGCATGCCAAGAGTTTAGGATTTTCATACATGAATAAGGGGGGATTAGAATTTTATTTTAGTTGGACATGTGCCACTAATGGCCCGACATGCTTAACATGCCTGTCAAAAAATTCTGACAAGATGGAAGACTATGACATAGGCATGCTGCAAACTGTCGTCTTTTGACAAAAAAATCGTTTATTGGAACTTGTATTAATACGTCTAAAGCTAAAATTATGATATTTTTACATGCGTTGCCTGTGATGGTTAATTTCCCGACGGTTGACTGGATTTCGCCTGTAAATTTCGAGGTAACCTTCCATGAGCTTGGACCCTTAGGGTTGGATTATTGTTATACAATCGAGATGAAGGTTGCTGGATTCTTATTGGACTGGATGCACTGATTGTTCTTTGCATAGGATTCTCATGTTTTGATAATGAAGATGATTCATCTTTTACTGAATCCCCACAACATGCCAGTAAGAAAACAGTACAGAATGTGAAGACGATGATCAGAGGACCGAGTAGAATGTAAAACGGGATCAATATTGCAATCCAACCGCAGCCTTTCCCCTGAAAGAATTCAAGAGTAGCGTATTTGAATTGCGTGAAACAGGGTTCCATCTCTTCGATATTTCTATAATTTGGCCAAATGTGGCGTCACAAAACTACAATCAAATTGACTCTGTTACTCCGTTAGCAAATTTACGCAAATTCAAAGTCTATGGGCTTTTGGGTAATAAATGTATAATATTTCAGGAAAAAATATTTGAAATTCGGCAGTACGCACTGAAGGGCTTTATTCATCTTATGCCATCAATTTTATATTTCAAATAGTTTTAAATCCATACGGCGGATGTTCAGAAAACCTAAAGTACATGTATGTTCCATTCCCTACCGAGAAGCACAAATTTAAATTAGCGCAGAGAGAGGGAAAGCAAAGTCCGTCAAAAATGCAATCCCAACTTCGAATATAAAGTCGTGTTCATAACTTCACATAGGAAACGATTCAAGGATTATTTGTTTTTAACTTTCATCAACATTATTATTACCAGAACGAGTGATTTTCTATAAGTGATTGATCGCCCTCGAGAATATCTTCAAATTATCACAATCTAAAGTGCAACCTTACCTTACAACTGAACCAATATTCCGAAGTGTCCCATTTCCAGAAGTTACCCCAGCATTGTGATGCTCTCTCATTTATTTTGAACAAACAAATTATCCACACGAATGGTCCGATGATGAGCAGTAGTGGAGCTAGAAGTATCTGGAAAATAATATTTGAAGATAATTGTTTACTTCCATATTTGTATGGGAAAATTTATTTGTAATTAAGTTTTATCGCTATTATGTACATATGTTGCAAAACCAGTGTTATGAAAACAAAATTTCAACAACCAAAAACGAACAATATCAGTGGGCATTGGCGCCCATTTAACAGAGTAGGCATGCTTTATGTTAATGTCAATTTTGTTTAAACTGAATTATACAGCAACACAAGAATTATTAAATATATCTCATATACAGGGTCAAAAAGGTGAGACTTCATTTCGGAACAAAAGTGACACAAACTTTAAGGTTTGAAGAACAATATTTGAAAATAGAGTTGCGAAACACGATTTCATATAGACTGGGAAATGGGGCTGGGGAAACCGAATCATTTGAAATTCAAATATGATTCGAATAATTTTCTCAAATCGGATCGAATCATCAATTTTATTTACATTACAAATATCCCATTTTACTACTACAACTTGTCTTCATCGTGAAACTCAAGAAATTCATAGTTTATAGTGTATTTTCAATTCAAACTAAGAACAACAATTTTCGTATGTTAACGGCAAAATATATTCGATCGAATCATAAATTCCATTTAAATTACAAATATCCCGTTTTTACTATTACAACTTGTCTTCATTGTGAAATTCAAGAAATTTATAGTTTATAGTGTATTTTCAATTCGCACTAAGAACAACCAGTTTCGTTTTTTAACGGCAAAATATAATCGATCGAATCATAAATTCCATTTAAATTACAAATATCCCATTTTTACTATTACAACTTGTCTTCATTGTGAAAATCAAAAAAATTGTAGTTTATAGTGTATTTTCAATTCACACTAAGAACAACAATTTTCGTTTTTTAACGGCAAAATATAATCGATCGAATCATAAATTCCATTTAAATTACAAATATCTCATTTTTACTATTACAACTTGTCTTCATTGTGAAAATCAAAAAAATTATAGTTTATAGTGTATTTTCAATTCACACTAAGAACAACAATTTTCGTATTTTAACGGCAAAATATAATCGATCGAATCATAAATTCCATTTAAATTACAAATATCCCATTTTTACTATTACAACTTGTCTTCATTGTGAAAATCAAAAAAATTATAGTTTATAGTGTATTTTCAATTCACACTAGGAACAACCATTTTCGTATGTTAACGGCAAAACATAATCGATCGAATCATAAATTCCATTTAAATTACAAATATCCCATTTTTACTATTACAACTTGTCTTCATTGTGAAAATCAAAAAAATTATAGTTTATAGTGTATTTTCAATTCGCACTAAGAACAACCAGTTTCGTTTTTTAACGGCAAAATATAATCGATCGAATCATAAATTCCATTTAAATTACAAATATCCCATTTTTACTATTACAACTTGTCTTCATTGTGAAAATCAAAAAAATTATAGTTTATAGTGTATTTTCAATTCGCACTAAGAAAACAACCAGTTTCGTTTTTTTAACGGCAAAATATATTCGATCGAATCATAAATTCCATTTAAATTACAAATATCCCATTTTTACTATTACAACTTGTCTTTATTGTGAAATTCAAGAAATTTATAGTTTATAGTGTATTTTCAATTCGCACTAAGAACAACCAGTTTCGTTTTTTAACGGCAAAATATATTCGATCGAATCATAAATTCCATTTAAATTACAAATATCCCATTTTTACTATTACAACTTGTCTTCATTGTGAAATTCAAGAAATTTATCGTTTATAGTGTATTTTCAATTCACACTAAGAACAACAATTTTCGTTTTTTAACGGCAAAATATAATCGATCGAATCATAAATTCCATTTAAATTACAAATATCCCATTTTTACTATTACAACTTGTCTTCATTGTGAAAATCAAAAAAATTATAGTTTATAGTGTATTTTCAATTCGCACTAAGAACAACCAGTTTCGTTTTTTAACGGCAAAATATAATCGATCGAATCATAAATTCCATTTAAATTACAAATATCCCATTTTTACTATTACAACTTGTCTTCATTGTGAAAATCAAAAAAATTATAGTTTATAGTGTATTTTCAATTCACACTAAGAACAACAATTTTCGTTTTTTTAACGGCAAAATATAATCGATCGAATCATAAATTCCATTTAAATTACAAATATCTCATTTTTACTATTACAACTTGTCTTCATTGTGAAAATCAAAAAAATTATAGTTTATAGTGTATTTTCAATTCACACTAAGAACAACAATTTTCGTATTTTAACGGCAAAATATAATCGATCGAATCATAAATTCCATTTAAATTACAAATATCCCATTTTTACTATTACAACTTGTCTTCATTGTGAAAATCAAAAAAATTATAGTTTATAGTGTATTTTCAATTCACACTAAGAACAACAATTTTCGTATTTTAACGGCAAAATATAATCGATCGAATCATAAATTCCATTTAAATTACAAATATCTCATTTTTACTATTACAACTTGTCTTCATTGTGAAACTCAAGAAAATTATAGTTTATAGTGTATTTTCAATTCACACTAAGAACAACAATTTTCGTTTTTTAACGGCAAATATAATCGATCGAATCATAAATTCCATTTAAATTACAAATATCCCATTTTTACTATTACAACTTGTCTTCATTGTGAAATTCAAGAAATTTATAGTTTATAGTGTATTTTCAATTCGCACTAAGAACAACAATTTTCGTATGTTAACGGCAAAATATAATCGATCGAATCATAAATTCCATTTAAATTACAAATATCCCATTTTTACTATTACAACTTGTCTTCATTGTGAAATTCAAGAAATTTATAGTTTATAGTGTATTTTCAATTCGCACTAAGAACAACCATTTTCGTTTTTTAACGGCAAATATAATCGATCGAATCATAAATTCCATTTAAATTACAAATATTTTATTTTTTACTATTACAACTTGTCTTTATTGTGCAACTCAAAAAATTTATAGTTTATAGTGTATTTTCAATTCACACTTCAAGAATTCAAGAACAACCATTTTCGTATTTTAACCGCAAAATATAATAGATTTTGGTCAAACTTGACAAAAATCGATTGTATTTTGTTTGTTTTAAAATGAAAATTGTAGTTCATTTAGCAAGTTTTTGTTCCCATGAACGATTCGCTACTGATTCGAAGCCATTGAGCTTCGAAGCGATTCGAATTGCCGAATCGAATTGCCCAGCCCTACTAAGAATGACGAAACGCGTTTGCCCAATAATTGTGCAACGAATTTATGATTTATGCCAATTTGGTAAATCTTAGAAACATTTTTTTCCATCGAGTTCTGTTATGCACGAGTCACTGATGGATCGCGCTGTCAGGGCGCTGTCCATCCGTGGCCCATACTTGACTAAATAAATTTTTATTGGGATTTTACAAAATTACACGGAAAACGAAATTTTAGAATACCATTATTATTCGAATATTGACAGCCTTGATTGACTGACTATAAAAATGTTGTTAAAATTAGTATATACACATGTTGTGGGCTTCCTACCCATACGATCATATAAAATATATTGGTACAATTTTCCAATGTGAACCATTTACCAGAATCATCGATTTGGTGCAGCATTATGCCACGTCGAAACTTTTTATCTAATAAAGCATAAAAAGACTGAACTGAATCACAGGTAAAGTTTTAAAAATTCAAAATATGGCTACCTTCCATCCAACACCTTTGTCACTACACATATACCAGGGTGTGCCTTTATTGTACTTCCAACAGTTAGAACAGCAACTTCTTTCTGCATTCGGTAAGGGACTGGTTGGGCTTCCTCTAGACATGCTTTGCACTGTTTCTTCAACTTCGCTGCGTGGCTGTAAGTCATCAATTTGTATTTCGACAGAGGAATCTATTTGATAATGTTTTTCATTCATTGGCGTATCATTTTTAATAATATCTTCTAAATGGGTATTTTCTTGAAAAGGTTCTTTGTACGGTATCTCTGGTTTAATTTCTTCCTTGGCAAAGTTCTCTATTTCTTCCGTGCAAGTCTGGTTATTTGTTAAGTCTGCCTCGTTATCCCGTTTTAATTTGGTTCCCGCAGGGAAAACCGAGCCTGGGAACTCACAGTTTTCTTGTTTTACCGGGACATTCGTTGTTGTAAATTCTTTTATGCAATCCGACTGCTGCAGCGTGATGAGCGAACTTTTATCGTCATGACATAAGTGAGATTCGATATTCTGTGTTGTTTTCTGTTTTGCAACACTGGCCAACTTTTCGTTTTGGTATACTTCAGGGTTTTCAATATCCAACACAACCAAATTATTCGGAGATTTCGAATTGTGTGTTTTCGCTCATATCAATGATGTGTTTCTTTGAAAAATCACTCTGTATCTCAGGTTGTGTATGAGCACGTGATGAATTGTGAATTTTGAACGATAAATTAGACAAAGAAGTTTTAGAGCGTAATTTGGAAAATATTCTTGCAAACGTTTTCCGTGAATGATTTTCCAAGGTGCAGATTTGCCTCCTCAACATTCTCAAACGGCAATTGATTCTCTCCAGCCTGATTGCAAGACGCTTTCTGGCATTAGCCTTGAGTTTATATTAGGTGATGCGCCGCGCGAACGAATTTCACTTTGCTGCCTTTGCAGTATTGAGGGAGTATCCTCGTTCTGCTCAAGATATAGGGGTGAGCTGTTTGAAACGCGTTCAACAGGCGCTGAACCTTCCTTGTCCGATGTTGATATCGGGGTGTTTTGCGGTTCGCACCTTCCATGCAATAACTCGAAGCTCGCTACGTTCAGTAAAGAAATTTTGTCCACCGATGATTTATCATTAATATCCCCTGTAGTAATTGCTGAAACTGTTTCAGGACTGTCCATTTCTGAATCAATGTTATCTTTGGATATCATTGTGATAAGTGAACACACCGTGTTTGGTGGCGTAAATATAGGTGGAGTTTTCATCAAATAGTTTTGCAATGTGCAAATACTACTCGCTTCAGATACTTTTGCTTCTGACCAAGAAGAAGATGCTGAATTGAATTCCTCTTTTTCCGTAACATCTGCAGCACAAGTTGAAACAGAATTTGAATCTGGGCGTGAGTTCAGCACATCCCATTGCGTTGATAGGCGTATCGTTGTAGTCCAGCGTTTTCATTGTCACGTCGTCTGCTCCCGGTTGAGTTGAAATCGCAGATTTATACGTTGAACTTGTAGATTCGCTTTGTAGTTTCCGCAAGAATGTATCAAAACTACTTTCTGAAGTTAATTCACTGTTATCGGACTTTATAATATTAGAACATGTCGGAGACAAACTATCACTTTGTCCTTCTTCCGCAACTTGAATAATTCGCGCTAACATATCACCAGGAGCAACTTCGTCAATCCAGTTTGCAACTGATTTTTTTCGCCGACCACACGGAGCATAAAACATTTCGTTTGCCAAAAGTGATGTTGCATCTTTATCGACAGTAATTTCAGACCCTTGCTCCGTGTGATTTTCTGAACTAATAGGTTTAGTTTTAGGTTGTTTAACAGTTTTAAGAATATT
This sequence comes from Styela plicata, assembly GCA_963675895.2. Classification (NCBI taxonomy): domain Eukaryota; kingdom Metazoa; phylum Chordata; class Ascidiacea; order Stolidobranchia; family Styelidae; genus Styela; species Styela plicata. The sequence continues at coordinate 12,303,277 of OZ023153.1, forward strand.
AAACCTTGGTAAATCTAACTCTGCTTCTGGTGTCATCAGCTGATTGTCTGAAGTTGTTATGTTATCCGGTGCTTTGATCTGAAACATGTTCCAGGCTTCGCGTGAGGTATAGTTTTCAGTTTTAACCCGACCACACTGGTAAAGCTTTTTCAGATTCTGATGCTTTTGAATCTTTGCTGCGTCTTTGTGCTTTACGTTTTTAACGGTGAGCGGTGATAGTTTCCTCACGTTGAACATTGGAACACACACATTCTCTGATTTTGAAACGCTATTACACCTATCTGCTTCCTCAACATTACTTTGAAGACATGCGTTCTGCGACTGTCCGTTTGATATGGAAGCATCTGATTTTGATTGTTTTAAATGATGTTCGTCACCTATTTCATTTTTGGAAACGTTTCGTGTTTGATTTCATAAAATCATTTTCTGAATGTTTTGTCAGACCCTCGCTTTTTCTAATTACGTTGGCAGTCGAAGTTGATGAACAACATTCGGAACTCTCATACTTGCTGATCGATTCTAATTTCTTTTGTCGTATATTATCTGGTCCAGTCAAGTGTAGAATATCCAAGTTTTGTCCACATTTAGTGACACCAAGTTTATGGCATTCAGTATCCATATGTTTTTCAAGTCGCGTCTTTGAATTTTTTGATGCCAACTCTAAAGCATCGTAAATATTCTCAGATGACGACGAATCACACGTGTTTGCAACAGTCGATTTTTTTACTATGGACTCAAGATGTTTTGCTGATTTTTCAGCTTCATGTTGACTTGAAACAAGTGCTTCCATTCTTCTTGGTGATTTTGTTGAAATGTTGTTAAAAGTTCTTATTTTAACTGCACACAAATCATTGGTAGTGGAATTTCTGGAAATTAGCAATAAAATTATTGATGGCGTAATTTGAAGCGTATGTGAAATATTAAGCACTGAGACTTCAGGCAACCGACGTCTTATTTCACACTCACATTGCTTTGGTCATTTTCAATTGGAAATTTTCAAATCATCCTTTGTCGAGTAAGACGCGGTCCATTTGTGGCGCATGCTTGAAAAAAATTTTCATTGGGTTATTGAAAAGCTTGTCTGAAGAAGTCTGACTTTGATCGGATGAAACGTTAAAGAATCAAATTTGTGTATGTGTGTAAAAAGACCCTTGAACCCCTTGTTCAAATTTATATATATATTTGATTCTGTTTAAATAAACCCACTTGCATTCCGATCTCCGTCTAATACGCTTTGTCTTGTTCGATTTTTCTTGTGCAGGGGACGAAGTAGTGACGTCGTATGAGGTAGTTTCTGTACGCTGAAAGTGAAAAACAAAATTTAAGGGAAACCGGGAATAGAAGTACATGAGCTCCCGACGTATTAATAAAAAAGATGGTCGATGGTTCTACCATTGTCCGGAGCAAATACCACTCACTGTACTTCCTACGCTTATAGTGCAGTTGTTGTCACTATATTTTGTAGCAGCTCTTTGCTATTAAGTGACTGTTAGTTCCTTTCTTTTGGTGCTCGTGTCTTTGGTCAGAGCGAGCTTGGTTAAAAAGTGGTATCAAATTGTAAAAGGGATATCATATGTTTTCATATTTTTTATAAATAAAACGAATTTCACTTTTGCATAACATTCGTAAAGGATGAAAAAAATCTCTTCACAAAATATGCCAGCTTACGAGAGTATCGATTGTGTTTGTTCTTCTCCTCCTCGTTGGTCCTTCTTTCTCATTGCTTTTTATTCTCCCTCTTCTTTTTTCTTGTATTGAAATTTCATCGAAGTTTACCCTAGACGTGTTTGATTGTCGCCTTTGGTTAGTAGATTTATCTTTTTCGATCAATTCCTTCATGATTGCATCGCTTTGGTAACTTCCTCTGCGTAACTTCGTTGCAATAAAAAATGCATCGATATCAAAATTGTCAACGTGAGGTTTTCTGTTTTTTAATCTCGCAGTGTTTTTTATTGTATTATCCCCAAGCTTTACACTTTTTGAATCACGGAGTGTTTTTTCGTTAGTGATCTGAGTTGGTTTATCATGCTTTTCTTCCCGTATAGCAGGGGCCATTTTTTCTTTATTCGTCGCATGGCCAATTTTATGTCTTAAATGTTTTCTTGCGGTTGGTTTCTCATTGTCAGATGTTTCAGATTTGAATGTTTCTCTTTTCGAATGTTGGAATTCCGAATCCACATCTTTTGGTTGAATAGTCTCATCAGAAAAAACTGACTTCGTTACAGTTTTGTGTACTTTTTGACAAATGACCATTTTCCCGCGTCTTGACTTGATAGCTTTCTCGACAATATTTGTCCGTTTTGAAGATAAACTGTCATGTGCGGGAGATGCGGGCGATGCTTCTTGGTGTGAAATATGTCGCGATTTCTTTGATAAATTGCGTGTAGCTTTCACTTCAACGCTTTTGATGACTTTGCAGCTTTGTATTACTTTTGTTTTTAAGCATTCATGATCAGATTTGGATCGTTTTTGTAACTTAAGATCCTCTTTGGTAAGTTTTTGGTGGTAATATTTGACAAAACTTCGTTCCTTTTCAAAAATTTCTTCCTCCTGACATTCCCAAGTTTTTCGTTTTCAAATATTTTCGAATTGAAAGTATATTCTTCTGTAACTCCGGCGTGCTTATTTCTGTAGTGTCTTAGCTGAGGTGAACTTTTTTGAAGATCGCAAAGCTTCTGAAAAATTTAAAAAAATATATGTACCCGAATGCCTCTACATTCCCGTCGACAAACTACGCAGTAATCATCCGGAGATGTAGTGGAAAACCCCCACCAGCCCATAAAGGTAACGAGATGCTTACAAATTACAGAGTATAAATTCGAGGCGCGTTAATTCTCAAACCAAACTATTTGCCGTAGGCAAATTTCGATGACCAAATATAGACCGAACTCAAACTTTTCAACCTTCCGTTGCTTAACTCTGAATTATTACCCAAATTAAAAATTTTTGTGTTTTGTTATACTTTGTAAAACCGTAAATTTAAAAATAAAAACAAAAAAGAATATTCGCCTGCTATTACATTTCGCCATAATGCTCTGCTTTCGTCTGTGGAACTGAATATAAATGAAGATCTTTAAAAATGCTCCAATAATCTAGAATCTATTATGAATCATCCCACAGCAAAAACGATTCTGTCTAATTCTAATCCAACAGATACAAAACACTTCTAATCACATATGATAAACACTTGTTTTATTCAATCAGTATATGCATAGCATACCTTTTTATTTCTCGTTTTGCTACTTTCTGTTTCATTCCAACATGTTTGATCCTTGTGCTCATTTTCATCAAAATCTGCGATTGAATCAACGATATCTGAACACCGAAAAGTATAAGTATGCGTCAATCAATACTGACGGCGAAAATTAATTTGAAACATCTCGAAAAAACTAGAGATAGTATTGGCGTTTGTGTCAAGCATAAACCATAGATGGATCACGCCATAAGGGCGTGATCTATCAATGGTTCAGGCTTGACTTGAAATATTTTGAAAGTTAGTCTTAGTTTTTCTATGTCTTCTGATCTCGTTAACAGATTGTTGAAAACAAAACTATCACGGTTCAAATGAATAGGATGAGTCTTCCAAGTACCAACGACTGCACTCTTGCCAGACCCTTCGAGTAATCGCTGTGGATATTTTGAACCCTTGTAAGTAGTTGTTAAAAAGTTCGAAATGTTGAAGTGGTTGTCAGCCTAACCATATGAAGTTCCAATTATAATTGCGAATGGTTGTCAGGGTAATCGAGCCAAAACAAATATTCCTTCCAGAAGTTTGTAACTTTCAAAGCACCCATGTTGATCACTAATAGCGCTATAACCCCGATTGTCTGATAGACTTTGTCATAAATAGGCTACAAGAGTTTAATTCTCTAAGCAAAAAAACACGTATAAACTGCGAAAATTTTCTAGCATATTTGCTGAGAGTTGCCTCATTTTCGCCTAAATTTCCAATCGCCTACAGTGGTAAAATAACGCCGATTTCCGCTCAAAATATTAGAAATCTAGGAAAATAGATTGAAAATTCGATAGTAGGCTAAATATTGAGAAAAAAACTAGAAAATATCTGGTTGGAATATGCGCTATACATGGATAAAATAAAACCTTTTGAGATAGGACGCCTATGTATAAATTATGACTGACCTTCAGATGTACATTTTTCTATTTTAGCAGATTTCTTCAAAGTATCGTTTATTTCCCATTGTTGTCTTCTTGGTGCCATGCTGTCATAATATTTTCTTGAATGCTAGTAGTAGTAAAATAGTTGCATTTCCGAACGCTGGCATGTTTGTGACTATAAAATAATCGTTCTTCCACCGTTGTTTATAAGAAAGTTTGTAGCATAATGGTAATTTACTTGAATACCTATGTTGATTATGCTGTTATATGATGCAGAGTCCCGAATGTGTGCTCATCCAATATCCGTTCCTTTTATTCATTTAACAAATATTTCTTTTATCACGAATTTAACTTTTTGTTTAACCGTTACAGTTTTTACACAGATTTGCATATCAAAGATGTTTAGTATTTACGAATGGATGTTTATCGCACTGATGGCACTCCACTTGTCAATATGAATGTTCAATGGTCCTTGAAATGTATAGAACCACTTATTACAGTAATGTTTGGACGAGTTAAAATTTCAAGATAAAGTCATGTAAATGAATTTCTACCAGATCAAAGGATCAACACAAATCGATACGTTGAACGAAATCCATCATATATACCCAGCAAACAATCTGTATCGTATTTATGGTATGACAAAAATTTTAGGGCAAAATACATCAGTAAACTCCTCGATAAAAACGTGACGTATATTTTGATATGACTCAGCTGAAGACAATACGATTTATTTTGATGTAACGCAAAATTAAAATTATAAAATTACAGCATCTATCAAGTCTATTCAAATAATGTATTACTCGGTGGCTGAGTTGGCTAAAGCACGATTAAGTAGTTAGATAAATCCGATCAACATTATTTATCACTCCACATATTTATAGAACTATGTTCGTTTTTTCAATAACTATTCAATATGCTGGATCTATGTATTTCACTCACTGCACTTTATCGTTCTATTTATCGTTCTTCCATACTTTCAGTATGGGATGTTTTCCGCTTAAAGTGTGATTTCTGGCATTTTATTTCGTAGTAGCACTTTGTCATTCGAGTGGCCAATAGTTAGCCCTTTCGAGGCACTATTTTCGGCCTTGCTTAGAGCGAACTTATATATAAAAAATCCATGCTCACCCGTCAACCCTTGATGTAATAAGTAAACTTTGTGTAATTGGTAAACGCGTTCGGATTAAAAAAGATCATATCTTCCAATATCACTTACACTGTTCGCTAACGAGTGTTCAGGCCGCTGGAATAGCATGGGTTCAGGGCCTTTGCCAGAGCTATCCTCTAGAATGACTTACTGTGAAAAAATAAATGCAGGTCTACATTGGGGACATGTAACTTTGTAATATGACATATTACCTTCACGCCGTTTATGAATATACGAGTTTTTTATCAAGGTTTTATTCAGCCTCAAACAATTTAATTTCAATCATTTTCTACCCCTCTGCCTACTCTGATATCCCGCTATATAAATGAAATCCTATCATGAGAACGCCACATCCCCTTTCGGTGAACTCGTCTGACTTTTATCACATTCATAAGAAGTTATGGGGGTAGGTGTATTTGGGATTTGATACACCTCACTCGAGAAAGAGTATTTTTTTTCAGATGATGAGACTGGGCCCTAAAAATAAAGCGGAAGTAGGATAGGATATCATTTTTATACTGCGGGAGAGGAAAGCCGAGAATACAGCTTTACCATATGGCGAACCACGACCTCTCGTACAGATACCAGTTCCGAATCGGGGTGAAGGTTTCTGGATTATCATATTTCTCATTTTTCCTGTGCATGGACCTGGTTGTTACGTGAGCCAAGTGAAGTGGGCTGGTTTCCGGATCTAAACCCGGTTCGACTTTTGCCCGCTTCACCACTCAATCATAACGCGGGGATTTTTTTTATGTATTCTATATGTTCTGTATTACAGATTGGCACAGTCTTATAGCTCAGGTCTAGTTATAATACCTTTATGGGTGTACTGATATAAATTGGTGTCCGATGAAAAATCGAACCATTTTATTAAAATGAAACGAGCTCGCTCGGAGCAGATGCAAGCCCTTGTTCTTTCTTACCTAAAGAAGCGAAATTACACAGATTCTGAAGCAAGTTATAAATTGGAATTTAAATTTGAAGAAACTTTAAGGGTATGTCATTCTTTAATTTACTTTTTTGTTTTCTGTATGTAATACAGAATAACATACATGTGCCAAAATGTATTTGCTTGTTTGCAAGTCCAGTGTCTGAGAAGATGGCAGTTTTCGATGATATATACACAGTCAATTGTGAAACTATATCTTTTACCTTCTGGTATGGTATAAATGTTGGTTATACGATAGTAATGTAAAGGTAATATTTCATCATCAGTAATAAATGAAAAATGTTCTTCAATAAAAAGAAGGACTTTCTGCATAGAAAAAAAGGGCTAATTTGTACCTATTGTTTGCCAAAAACATACTTTGGCTGAAAGGTAAACAAACTTGAAAAATAGTTTGGTTTGGTTTCTAGAAGACACATATGGCAAATTTTGATCCAAGATGAAAAGATACCGTCAAAGTTGGTAACTTCGGACGTTTTTATAGTGAATCTGACTCTCATTCGGCCATTTTTTATCCAAATAACACCAAATTTGGATGATGGAACAATGCCGCCACGACCGAACGATTATAAAAAACCAGAAGGCGTTGCGATGATTTTTTCTTCCTAATTCCCCGTTTTTATTAATTTAACATACCGCACGATAAAAATTGTAACTTCGGATGCCTCGTTCTGTCTCTGTTGATGGGTTACGCAGAGAGAGAATATCGTACGTCGTGACAGCTGAGTGATCACGTATCTGCGTCGAGTCGCGACGTCATTTACGAATTAATTTGTCTTGCCTCTAGATAACGTAACTTGAGGTCGCATATTATCTTGTTTTATTGAGCATGGGCCACTGATAAAATAACATGTCAAAAATCATGAAACGCGAGAACTTAAAAAATGTCAGCGATAATGAAATTAAAGATAAATTAACCGATAAGCAATAAATGAAAGCACATTTCGGTTGCCATGTGTAAATGTGACAAATAAGTTGACAACGGAATTGGTCGCCGGGCATTTGATACTAAATAATAGGTCCATAGCGTTTGATTTCACATTTCAAATGTACATGATGCATTTCTATACGGAATTATTCAAAAACGTATGCTATGTCACCTACTCGGATACGAGAACGGTGGAAAATTGACTATTGGCCGCACAAAGCTTAATTTTTTCCCGGCATAACATCATAAAATTTTCCTAATTATGAAAATATATCATCCTCGGCGTTTATCAAGTACGGCTCATCTATGGCTCGTGGTCATCGGGCAATATTTTCGCGTTGGTCACGGCGAACGACGGCGCCACGATGTCCGTTTCCACTAGCGCGGCGACATCACAGACTGGCGTAAGCAGATCGGGGACATCAGAGACTGACGCAGAGCCACGTTGACGCTTCGTAAAGAGAGTGAGAGATAATGAAACGACGTCATGCTGACGTCGATCTTGACGTAACCAGGAATTTGGGAGATTTGAAAGATTTTCGTCAATCTAGAAAGAACACTTTTTCACGGTCCTACGTCGACATCTAACGACCACTCAAATTTTAATTTGACATTGAGTACTCCCTCTAGCGGAATCAACAATTTTGGTGCGGACATTACTTCCGAAGTACCGTTTTGGGCCGTTTGAAACGACGCGCCGTATTTTTAGGAGAAATTACACGATGTGTAAATGTTTTGCATAAATTATTATCTACAAGAAAAACATAGACTGACCCAGATACATGGCGTATTTAGTTGTTTATGGCCATTTTAAGAAATCGTCCGAAGTTACAAAGCATCCGAAGTTACCAACTTTGACGGTAGCTAATATATGGCAATGGCTTATAAAAAGTAGATTTAGCAGGACGAATTACCCAAAGCTATTTTTCCTGTGTGGGCAATAGCGAATTTTTGTGCAGTGTGTATTGCATGATTTAAAAATATTTAATAACATCATTTTAAATATTCTAAAAGCTCAAAATGGGTTTCTGCTTTTTTCTTGCCTTTGAGTATTGTGCGAAAGGACATTGGTTTCTGTCGGTTTTCCCTTTTATCTAGTCATAAATTTTGCGTTCCTGGCAATTATTAGGAAGAAACAAAATCCGAAATTAAGCATGCCTGATATTCCCAAAGGATATTGTGGTAAAATCACTTCCGCTTGTTGACTATAAGCACTTTACTAGATTGGGGACATACCATAGGAAATAATTTAATAAACTTAAGAAAAAAGTTTGTATTAGAAAAGTTTGATCACGTCTAGAACCTACTTTTATCCATTAAACCAATTGTAACGTAAGAATTTGTTTCTACCAATTTAAGTTTTTGAAAACTTTTCTTACTAACTTGCCAGCACACTCTACCTCAAGTGAGATCTGCAATCAATAAATTAACGCATATGACTTAATATTAATAGAATCAACTTTTTTAAACGATCCAAATGAATAGGCATATCAATATCTTGAATGTGATGTTTCATCTGTCAAAACTCACAATATGGTAATTTGTATCACCCTCGTCAGTTCTAACGTACTTGTATATAAACACAAGTTACACAACCCTATTAGAAAAATATCTGACCAATTAATATGTTTAGTTAAGCATGGGGTATTAATGGATCGTGCCGCTGAGGCACGGTACATCATTTGCCCATGCTTGGCAAAATTAAATTTCTGATAAAGAAATATTCAATGGTTGTTCGGGCTGAATAGTCAAAATTACCCGCCAATTCTGTATTTAACTGTATTTTATTAATTTATTATCTTTTTTTCAAGGATATGACAACACGAAGTTCTGAGGATAATGATTTGTCAACTTTGAATTGTGCCGCTATCACAGTGTTTGATATTGATGAATATTTCAGATCCTTTGAGGAATTTCTCGAATATGTAAAAAATGCGAGGAGGCAGAAAAACAATGAGATAATTGGTAAGATGCAGAATTTAATATATGCTAATTGCGTAAAAGTAAATATAAAAACGTTTATGAGTTTATACTCATGAAATTATTTATTCTCAAGTGTTAACATAATTCCCCAATGTTGGAATCTACTCATATGTCGATTACTCAACTCGGCTCAGATGCATTTACCAAATTCAAGTCATTGGACTTTATAACCTTAAATAACAGGATCTTTTGTGACGTAGATTCCAATTTTACTGATATAAAAAACCATAGTTTTTAATTATGGTGTGCCGCTCTTCGAAGGCATATATTTTTTTGATAAAATTGTGTTTTTATGAAGGAATCGCATGACCTCTTCACATTATCCATAAGTACTCATTTTTCTCACAATCACACTCCCTTTTTCAGATCTTGTCTACCCCATTTTTTCTCATCTATATCTTGACTTGGTTGCCTCTGGAAGGAAAGCAGACGCAGGGAAATTTTTTAAAAATTTCAAACAAAGGATCATTAAAATTTGCAAGAGTCCGACTCCAACCATGAGCAAATTGGCTCAGATTATTCAACCACTTGATATAGAAAATAGTGACGAAGTGAGTAATATATTTTGTGAATGGGCTCAGTGTGGAAGGATCTTGTTTTTCTTGGGTGTCCAAGTTGCCCAGGTCAAATTTTTTGGATGAAAAAAGCTTTAAAACCATCAACACTGCTATTTCATAGCAGTATTGATGATTTCAAACCTTTTTAAACGATTTTGTTACTACCGGACACTCAGTAAGAGACATTTTCATCTCTAGCAAAGATATATAACAAAATATTGCCTCTTTGCTAAATTTTCTTCTGATCAAACCCATTCTCTTCAGTAGCTGAAAGTCTGCCAATCTGAATGGAATGTTATCGTATGTAGAGCCACAATCTCCTTCCTTAAAAATTTTTTTGTGCAAAAATACTATCCAATCTCGAGCATGCATGAATGCTTCATTTTATATTATTAACTGAAGTAACTGTAGCCATTTTTTCTGCATTTGCTATAAACGAAAAGTAAGGTGCACTTATAAAACCTGCGGTTTTCTTACCAGATTGAAAATCTTAATAAGACCCTGACGTTTTACAGTAAATATATTGTATAGTGAGTGCAAACATTGACTTGAAAGAATTTTTTTATTTAATCCATACCCTGCTAGTACCCTAGTTACAAATGCAAAACATTTTGTTTGGTTTAAAGTGATATTTTGAAGAAAGAGATTCACAACACAGTAAAATGAAATCAATTTAAGAATAATTTCAAAACTAAATTCATTTTAGTCAGAATTTTGAAATCTGTGACTATTCTGATAAAGACATCTCTACTCTCACTAACTCTCAATTTCTTTTTTCAGATTTGCAGAATATCGAAAAAAGAAATATATTGTTAATATGTCGTACAAAAATCATGGATCGTTATTACGTTTTCTACATTCAGATTCTTCACTTGTGCTATTAAAAGTTATAAATCTTCACATATCTGTGAATATAACAGAAGGTAAATTCATGATGATTATAAATCTTCATATATCTGTGAATATACCAGAAGGTAAATTCATGATGATTATAAATCTTCATATATCTGTGAATATACCAGAAGGTAAATTCATGATGATTATAAATCTTCATATATCTGTGAATATACCAGAAGGTAAATTCATGATGATTATAAATCTTCATATATCTGTAAATATACCAGAAGGTAAATTCATGATGATTATAAATCTTCATATATCTGTGAATATAACAGAAGGTAAATTCATGATGATTATGAAGCCTATTATTCAACTTTACCATTGTCAAATGTACGATTCATTTTTATTTAAGGTACGACTCTATTTGATTTGTTTACTCGAAATGAAAGAGGACCACGGAAACAGGATCTTGCTAAAGCTGCCAAAAGAAAGAGATTATCTATGGAGGTGAGTCAAAGTCAGATATTGGCGAAATTGTATATTTTTATTTTTAGTCATCACTATCTAAAGAATCTATCATTCTGATTATATTCTTAATAAAAATTTCAGCTATCGTATGGTGGAGGCCATATGCCATAGGATCATCTGCGTATGCTTAGAAAAATAAAATTTTTGATTGGGGTGGATCTTTGAATAGAATTATAATTTTTTTAATTAGGTTTTAAACATCTGGTTAGACTATTTGTTTTGCAAAGGTATGGGCGGCAACAATCATCCTCATATTCCGCTTTAAAAAATAAAATAAAACGGCAATTGGTTTGTCTTTAATATTTCAATCTCTTCACTTCATATTTGCTGTTGGGAGAATTTTTCAGGAAATTTGGAGCATGTCATCAATACACTACAGGTTTCAGATTTTATCATTCAATTGAGTGCCATTCTAATTTTTTAGCAAGCCAAAAAACAAGTGAATGGAATTGCTGAAAGCTTTGCAGTGACACCACCCAAAGAAGAACCAGTTACATTATCAGCTCCATCAATCATGTCGCCGCCCACACCAGTTGCTGCTCCTGTCGACAACACCCAACCAGTTATACCTGAAGTTGATATGAAGACGTTGCGATCGTCGATACAAACTGTCAATGAGAGTAAACCATCAATAGGAAATATTTGTGTACATAGGTATGTTCACCATTTATGATATTAAATTCAACACATGTCTAGGTACAATTGATATGATATCATTTGAAATTGCATTTTTCATTTACGTAATATCGATTTGTTTTATGATAAAAAAATAAGTACCATAGTGTGTTTCTTCTCATATCTTGATTACAGAAAAGGAGTATGGTAAAAATAAAATTGATCTTGAAGAAAAGTCTTTTTTTTTCCAGTACTAGCAATCAATCTGCTGGTCAGCTTTCTGTTGATCAAAATATAGAGACTTATGTTATGTACTTTTAGGTTGTGTAGAACAGAACCATATGGACTCACTCATGCAATTATATCAAATGGATATAATTTGTTAAGTACAGGTAAGCTTCACTCTCAATTTTCTGTATTGTAATTATGGATGCAAATTCTGATAATATTTTTGCAAATCGGATCCATACTAAGATAATTTTTATTCGAATCTTTTCAAATATGATTCTATTTAGAAAAAACTTATTCCCAACCATTTTAAGATACTGTATTAGTTTACATATCAAAAAAAACAGCGCATTCGTTTTTCAAATCTGAGCAACACTGAACAAGAGCGAAATAGCTGTGTATTGATTTTACAGTTGGGCACGATAAAATTTGCAAAAAATTATAAAAAATAACCAAAAGGCCAATTGGGTTTTAAAATGTTTGCTTTCAAGGTCGAGACAATGGCACATCTTCACATTTGCAACAACAGAAATTTATTAGAATCACAGTGAATTTTTTTCAAATGATTAAATATGATTTGAAGTAACACTGAATTGAATAGATTCAAAATTTTAAAACCTACATCCCTAATTGTGATTATCCAAATAATTTCAATACAATAAAATGTATTTCCATTAAATTGTTTCGGATTTGGGTGAAATCTAACTTTGTTTTTGAAAAGTCGTAATTTGATGCATTTTGCAGGAAAATCATGATTAATGCCAAATGTTACGTACTAAAATTTGCTTTTCTGAAGAAGTCTGGACTTTCGTCAGACTGACCGATACAAAAATAAATTTGTATGAGTGTGAAGCAAGACTTTGAATCTCTCTAGTTAGTCATAGTTACTACTGTATCCTTGCATTCACTGCATGCGGATTCGCTAACACGAATGCAAGAGAAAGGATAAGTAGTTAGTCCACGTCCCCCAGACCAATCATGATAGTTGCACAATAGAAAAATAGGCTGGAAAAGCAATAATCTTAACATTTAAAAATGGGAATTTTGTAAAATTTGTAATACCAAAAATAAGCTTTTCAAATGTTTGATTTTTTTTCATGAATAGAGTGATGCGATATTGAAGTATTTTTCAGGTCACGAAGATTCTTTTGTTCGATTATGGAATCTAACGTCTAATTCACAACCGTTTGCTTCCGAGACACCTTCCACAAGTGCAGAAACTAATTCTACATCATTTCAAACTCGAGAACACATCCTCCCAAAAATCGAGCAAGAACGGCTATCGCCAGATGTTTCAAAAATCCATCTCGGATGTGATTTTTATGATACTGTGAAAACGAGACTCGAATCCACAAATTTTACTAAAAGTGGTGATTCTGTGAAATGTTTACGTGCACATTCGGACACAGTTACTGGATCATGTTTTTCACACGATGATAAATATCTTTTGACGTCTTCCGAAGACACAACAGGCAAGTTTTCGCAAATATTTCCTGTTGTTTTGATTCTCACTTTTCAACCAGCTTTTCTTCGAGCATGTGTCACTCCCTCAGCTGGGACAGGCAAATATATTGTACAATTTTCTGTGTAAGGACCGATGCATATTGAATTTTATCAACTGCATAAAAATGAAAATATATGTTTCATTTAATATTGCATCCATTTGGTACCTAGTGTTGTTCTAATTAAATTGTTACCATATTAGCGACTTTTCTAAAACCACAATCCACCCAACAAAATAGATTTTTCACTTATCTGAAATTTTTGACATAATTTAATGAACTAACTTGAATTTCAAACCTTTTGTAAAAACATTGTTTTCACTTTCTTTTTAGCTTTTTTATTTGTAGTTTAAGTTTTCGAAGATAAATTTAGTTGGACTATTAGTTTGGATCGCTTCAAATTTCTATGTTTTTGACAACACCAAGGTTCTTAAACCGAATTTTATCTTTATTTCAGTAAGGTTATGGGACCTAACAACAAGAAAAAACAAAGCAATATATAAAGGACATATTTATCCTGTATGGTGTATAACTATGAGGTATGTGATGGGATTATCCATGATTCTGTATGAACCATAGATAAATTGAGACTTGTGTCTCAATTTCTCTTTGGTTCATATATGATTATGTGATTGATTGTAAGACCTTAAAAATTTTACTAACTTTTTTAACAGTAATTTGAGTCTCTACTTCGCTACTGGTTCGTATGATAAGACTGCTCGACTTTGGACAACGGAAAGGACATATCCTCTTCGAACTTTTGCTGGTCACCACGGTGATGTTGAAAGTATAGCTTTTCATAACAACATTTCATATCTCGCGACTGCCGACAAAACAATAAGGTTATGGGATTTGGCGAGTGGAAAGACTGTACGATTGCTGCTTGGTCACTGGGTAAGATATTATAACTAGGCCGTTAGTTTTTAGCGGATTCGATTTTTTTTGGATTTCTTGTGTAATCTTTTTTGGAGGAACGGATAGCAAAGTTGATTATTTGATTTTAAAACCTTCTGAACTATTCAGAATGAAACTGAAAGATACTTAGAAGTTTTTCGATCTTCCAGTAAATTGTTTTCATGTCATCCTGTCTTTTCGATTTCTTCTCTTTTTTGGGTGTCTGAGTATCGTATTCTGTCAGTCCTTGCCTCCTTTAAAAAATCTATTACAAACTAATGTGATTGTTTCAGGCTGCCGTTACTTGCCTCACATTTTCTCCAAATGGGAAAGTTTCTTGCTTCATCAGGAGAAGATGGTAAAATAAGAATGTGGGATATTGCATCTGGTGCTTTAATAAAGGTAATGTTCATTTTTTTGTGAATGTAATTTTATTCACTTTGGCATATTTTTGTTTCATTTGTACAATCTTTTTCAGAAAAATCATGATTTATTTTTAAATTTAATCTTGAATCAAGATAGTCCGATTCCAATATATTTGTGAATCATATTCCGGTTAAAAATTCAAAACTCAAATCAATTGTGTAATATTTAAAGATAGGGTCGATTTCAAAAATTTTGCTGATACCATTACAAGTACCGATACCACCGATACAGAGTACTTTATTAAATATGTTAAAGGCATTTTTTTATCCACATACTTATGCCCTTGGTATAGTTGAACCCACGTATGTACCGGTATGCACCTACGCCCGTTTGCTCCCTTGAACTCTTGCATACTATTTGAGTGCAAACTTTTATGGATGGAAATATGCTGAATTGATGCTGCGTTGAAGCATACATGGTTCCAAAGATTCCCTGCAAATGTTTGTGGTTACACAAATAACGGAACACCTAACACCTTTTTTCTTCATCAAAAAGAGTATATACCCACAAATATTGACAGTGGTTTGATGATTATTTATTTAGATAAAACCCAAAGTGTAAATAAAATCGTTCACACGTGGCATGCCCCGTTTTAATCATTTTTCAGAGCAGTTGAATGCGAGGCCTACATAAATCCAGACTGAACAAGTCTGAGCAAATAGAAAATTCCTAAAGCGTTTCATTGTTGCGTAATAAAACAGTTGCCTTTCCATTTTTGATCACGTAAATAATGCATACGCACGCTCCGTTCTAAAGACGTATTTGTTATCGGTGATGAAAATTTTCCGATATCAGTACCGATACTTGACCATACCTATACAACAGCCCATCCCTAGTAATATTATTATATAAATGTGAGTTTCAAATTTTTACCAAACTTCTGTAAGCTACAAGAGGGCATGGTGGGATATCCAAACAAATCTGTACACATCAGTTCATTTTAGTCGGCAATTGATCCCATTGTCCTTAGGCTCCAGAGGATTATAATACAGTACAACTAAGTATAGCATAACACACAGGCTTCGTGTTTTCAATCATTTAGGAATTTTTATCCAACTTCTTTACAACGTTTCTTACAATTCAAGCATATTCTTCACCTAATATATGGAGCATTCAGACTATAAAAAAGATATTTTTCAGTATAATTAGCTAACTTGTAACTGCAATTCGAACATATCCCATAATGCATCTGTACCTTTCAAAATTTTATTCCAGGAAATGAGGGGGCATGAAGGAACAGTTTTCTCACTCGATTTTAGTCCCGATGGATCTATGCTGGCCTCCGGTGGTTCTGATTCATGTATACGAGTATGGAACACAAGAACCGCTCAGACACCATCGACGAAGAATAATACAGGTATGAATGCTGATTATTCAGAAGGGATTTTAACACAAAAAATATCATTCTGAAAAGTTCAGATTCGTAATATTTAATAGAATATACTATACTATGTATGTAGTATGGTATAGTACTTTTCTACTTATATTTGTCTATTTTGCATCGATGTGTGATTCAAAAGGTAAAAGAATTTCATTTCTACTATATTTACTAGAGAGTGACAGAATCTCCTTCTAGTGTTCGGAACGTTTCTTCCATTTTCTTCTATGGTCAGCAAGCTCCAAAACCATCAACACTGCTATTTCATGGCAGTATTGATGATTTTGAACCTTTCTGCACAGGTTAATTGCTACGAATCTATCAAAAAAAAAAAGACTTCTAATCTTCCAGCAAAAGATATTATGAAATTTATCCCATTTGCTAAATTTTATTCTGATTGATGTAACCCATTTTCTTTGGGTATCTGAGTAGCACAGGAACAGACGTTCTGCCAGTCTGGTTTACTAGGGAATATATCCAGTAGAATTCAACCAACGGAATTTTTAAAATCTAGTCATATCTTAAAGTAGACAGAGACTCATTCCTCCAAAGATTGTCAATTACTTTTTTTCAGACACTGGTGACCCGAATATCAATTGCGATTTCATCGGAAAATGGCAATTATCAACAGGAGCTTTACATAGTGTTAAATTTCAGTCAACGAATTTATTACATTGTGTAGCAGCAGATAGGTGACATAGTCTATCAGGGATGTGTTTGTTCTTCGAATTTTCATTTTTTGAGGTTTTTTTTCCTCTTAGTTTGTATCCTTCATACAGAGCCGAGAACCAAATTTTTTTAATATTTTTTTTTTGCTAGAATGGTGATAAATTTGGATTCTGAGATCAAATTATTATTATGATGAACCTCAGATAACGTGATGTTGGTGACTTCCTCTCAAAATATTCTGAGTGAAAGTCAAAAGTATATTTTGAGTGAAAGCCACCAAAAACACATTATCCGAGGTTGGGCATGTGGATATGACTTTCCTCTTCCATCCATATAATAATGTATTGGTGTCCTGTTTTGAAATCCTGCCCCCATTCAAGTTTTGTCACAATGAAGCATAACAATATGTAGGGATACTTTACTTTGCTGACTGGAATCAGTTCAGAAAAATTCATTTTATTTATTCATCCTTTATTTTTGCAATTACACAATTTACAAAGAAAGAGTTGTGGTTTTTTCTATTGAATGCATGAAGTTTAGTCACAGTGTCACTATCAGGCAAATAAGTTTCATAAATATTGCTAAATAAATATATAATAAGTATATAGTACGTTTGAATTATCCTGATATTGGATACCCAGATATTTGCAGAATTTTTGACTGTACTGTAAGTGGCCTCGAAAACATGGAAAGAATCTAAACTAATAGGTTCAAAAGTGATGCGTTAGGGTGTCCGGTTAGCTCAATAGGAAGAGATTTGGGAATACGCTTGAGTTAAGCATCACTAATGTCCTGGGTTCGAATCCCGTATGGGGTGCTTGTATGTGGGAGGTCTGCTGCACGACAGTTTATGAAAGCGCCGCTTACGACTTCCTCCACTAACCACGTACATGCCGCTAAAAATGTCAGCCAAAACATTCATCCCAGATTTGGAAATGGTCTCTGCACGAGAGGTCTGTGGTTTCACATACGGTTAAGCCGTGTTCTCGGCTTTCCTCTCCCGCGGGACGAAAGTGAAATCCCAATTCCTCATCTGAGTATGGGTGAAACAACAAATATTTCATCACAATGCACGGCAATAAATCTTGCTCGAGGTGGAATACTGGGTTATCAGGGTGCTGGGGATTTACGTTTTTGTAAATATTGCTACACTTTAGCCGCAGATATGGTGAACTGAGCGCATTACTGTATTCGTTTTACCCTGATTTTTCTGCTTTTTGTAATGGCCGAGTTGACTTCATTGCGCTCTCATAACAGACATATGGCAATGTGCCTACAGTGATGCGCCTATCTTAGTATTTGTAGTGTCGATATGGTCACGTTTCAGGCCAATGGTTCCAGGTCTCCTTGTACAGGCTGAACCACAACCAGTCTTAGTTCCTCCCGGTTGTATTCTCGCAAATACGTTACAATGTCTTGATGAGTGAATTCATCCGCATCGTGACCGTTTACGTTTACGATAACATCGTTAACACGTAAACCTGAAGACGAAGCTGGACTTCTGCGTTGTACATATCCAATTCTGCAAAATAGAAAGTCTGGGCTTCAAAAGGATTTGAGGCCAATGTACACCTAATCGGCTTAATTTCAACTTGGAGAGCGAATTGGTTTTCTACCCATAAAATCGTTCATTTCCTTTTAATAGGATTGTAGCGCTTTTCGGCAATGTAATAGACATAGAAAATTCGTCCACAAAGTCCTTAACGATATGCCAATAACTTAAACTTTTTATTTGTTAGGCGAAGCGTAGCATGCAGGCGTTGGGGAAAGGTGTACGCCATGGAAGATAGCTTGATTCCTTGGCTTAGAAAATGATACCCACCCGGTTAGGAACTGCTGGCAAAATTAGTTGTTGAATGAAAAAAATGTATGCAGCGTACTTACTTATGTGCCAGTTCATCCGCTTCCTCCGTCGGGATAGCGACTCCGAATCCAAATTTACTTGAAAAGATTCCATTTCTAGTTTTTAGTATACATAAACGTTGTTTACCGTAATTAAATGTTTTACCACCGTTTATTGGCTCAGTCGAACCTTTCTCGACTTTGCGTTTCATTTGAGTAAACATGATAAATCTAAAATGCTATTATATTGACTATCCGTCTGAAAAAAACGAGTATGAAGTATCAAGCACGCATACATTACAAGGGTCACTGACAAAACATCTCTGCTCAGTTGAGAAATCTCATCCACGAATGTGACAAACTGAGATTTGGTCGATCTTGGTTGGGTCCATACTCATATTTAGATGGAATGGTGAACATTTTCTCTTCGGAGAGATTTTGTATTTGAATTGAATTAGGGATGTCCCAAGGATATCCGGAATAGTCAAATTTTTTTCAAATAGTTTCCTTTTTATGATTCATTTTGCGGTGAAATTATGATATCTGCCAAGGTAACGTCGTAAAATTTGAGATAAATCACGACTTTGCAGCAAATGGGAAAATATGTGGCCAAACATCAACAATTTCATATATCTGAAATGCCGAAACATTCTATTTTTAGAATGAATTAGGAATATGCTACCGCTTAAACTGAACTATAACAATCGTAGTTTGAATTGAACTAATAAAAACACGATACTTATTGATTCAAACGACCGTTAATATTGGTAGTTAGGAAAGGCAATATAAGTGAAGACTTAATTGCAGAGCTCATACGCTTCTGTCAGGTTTTGTTAAGCGTAAAATGCAATGACCCATAAATTTTCAACGGTATAGTAGTAGTAGCAAGTCAGGCAGCTTTAGTATTGTTGTCAGCTCGTTGAAAAAAATGTTTACGTTTTCAATTCGTGAACATTTCGTTTTTGTCGAATCGTGGTAGAAGACAAATTTTATAAATCAAATACGCCTTCTCATCACCTAACGCCTCCACCCCTGAAGTAATGTGCATAATTCAAAATAATCGAGCTCTGTCCGCTGATCAAATTCGCTAGCGAAAAACTGTTTTTTCAGGCTCGGCATACCCGATTCTCAGCTAGCATTCAAACTCAGAACGGAAACTATCGCTATACTTGAAAATTGTGTCCAACTAATTGTCTCGGTTCAACCTGTAAAATGTGCTTCCGCATTTCAAATTAATATATTTCAAGTTCTCTAAGCACACGCCATCAAAAATTTATTTTGGCAAGCATGAGTCACTGATGGACCGCGCCTCGGAATTCGGAAATAGTTTTCCTGTAACTGGGTTGTACCCAAACTCTGCGTGCGCAAGCTTTGACGTCCTGAAACTCGAAAGTATCCCATACGCGAGAAACAAACCGGAACGCTACGACGTTCTAAACGTATTAAATTGTTTTTAAGGTAAACATAAATCTCGAAGGAGTTTATTTGTTCAAACAATAAAACATTGGTATGCTTGGCTTGAATTATGACAACCTGTTGAATAATGTACCCATATCATTAAATATGATCGTAAGCTTAAGTTTGTTATCCATGGCCATATCACGAGTCGGGGTTTGTGAGAACGAATTGCCGAGCAATTTTGGTGAGATTTTCAATTTTTTGGCAAAATTATCAGCAAATCAGTTATTTTATTGTTACAAGCAAAGGCAACCGATTGACCGCACTTAAATGACGCGATCCACTAGTTGGATATACTTGGCAAAACATATTTTGAATGTCGAGCAATATATAGGCCTATTAGCTCCTAATTGAATTTTCCTATTAACTTTTTGTGAGCGAAGCAGAATCAGTTAAGGGACAGACAATATAGGACCCAAGTTACGGTTTGAGGGTGATAGAGGCAACATCATCGGCATCGAAAGTTAGGCAAAAACTAGTCTAAAATGATTACCATTCCCGGTTTCATAAGCAAATTCTAGATTATTTCTCGGTATACTATAACAACTACTGGTGTATTTATGGGGAAGAGGGGGTCACGAAAAATAACCGTTTGTGCTTTTAAACGTAGGAAATGTCATAGCGGAAACCCTGGGATGACGTAATAACTTCATCTCTTCCTGTAATTGACATGAGCTACCCTACCGAGAGATTAATGAAAGGTCCGCTTCGCCGTATATGAGAAAAATTGAACGTGGAAATATTTTATTTCGACTTCTTGCGCAATTGCAGAGTTAGTTAGTTGTAATGTTTTAGGCAAGCTCACTGTATTATGCTTTGTCGTATTGATTCGATCGTGTTATTCATGTTTGAAATTCCCGTGGTTTCGGTATAATTTTTCCTGAAAAATGTCTCCCGGTTTTCGAAAATAAATAAAACGGGAAATAAAATTTAAAAAAACATAGAGAACCCCATCTTTTTAACTAGTAATGTTGTCTGAAATTGACAGACATTGGTTGGAGAAGATCTCTGAACAAGATATGCTACAATAGAAATAATAACAATAATATTCAGGGATAATTATATCCAATAACATGGAATAGTAAGTTCATCCAGCTGCCTATGAGTATGATTTTAAAACAAAGTCAAATACCACCACATTGAAGTCTGTTGAATATTTTGTCGATTTGAGGCTTGTTTCACAGAGGAAAATTATTCTGACTGCACCACAATAAAAAAAAGGAAAATCACGGCACATTGATACCATTACTTTTATTTTAGCATAGACAGGTTTTAATTCAATGCGGGTAAACTGTTACTGATGATCTATGACCCCCATCAGGGTATTAAGGCAAGGGTTAAGAGGACATTCTCTTTTTTTCATGTTCAATGTTTGACTATGTAGCTTATTAATAATCAGCCTTGAGGTAAACAGACTTCGTAATACCATTTTTGTGAGAATCAATTACCTGTGTATAAAATTGAATAAATGTGTATGTAATAATACAGTCAGCATACCTTGTCTACATGCCATTTTGGTTTGACTTAATCAAACATAATTTTGAGCAAGAGCCATTGATAGATCGCGTTGCTAAAGCGCGGTCCATAAATGATTAGTATTCGATAAAAAATACAATTGGTACTACATAAAAGGTTTGTTTGGCTGTGACGTCTGCGTTTATTTGATCTATACCTTCAGTCTTTCGTTTTATTTCGCCGAAGTTAGTCGGCTGGGCAAGTTATATTGTATAGGTAGGCAAATGTAACAATATGGCCGGATTTTAACGTGGAGGGATGAAAACATAAAGGTGCCAGGTGGGAATATAATTTATATCTGATAATGTTAATATTTATGTGTGTCTGTCTCTGAACTGTGACGAGGAATGAGGCCAAAAACAGTCGTATTGCAGTATGCAGTATTGCAGATTTAACATGAAAACCTATGTATTTGAATTTCTGACGTTTTCATCGTACACAGCTTTAGCTAAATTTATAGACAGATTTATGAATATTAAAATCCGTATCATATATCATGGAGAAGAATGAGCATATTCGCCACAAAAATGATGATTTTGAAGATGGATATGGCATAGCAACGTCTTTAGCACAAGAAAAAATTTCTGAATCTGAATGGCAACTTGCAAAACAACTTCGTTCCTACTGCACTCCATTTGGAGACGAAATGAATGAAAATTTATCAAAGTCAGCTGAGATACTGTTTCAAATGGGGCTAATATATCTGGATAAAGCTTCACAGTCCGGTGGAATGTTACAGAAAATGAGTTTCATAAAATGTGCCACACTTTTGGATGGCGCTAAAGTTAGATTTAATATTTTAAAAGATTCTAAAAATGTATCTCGTGTACAAAAAGCACTTGAACGATGCTACCCTACATTATTGACGGCTTGTAAAACAATGAATTGTGATGCAAGTGTATCTAAAATCATACAAGAGCATAAAACGATATTAGAGTCTTGGCGCAATGACGAAAAGCATTTCATTGGTAAGAAACTGCAAATTTTTGATGAAAATATTGCTCCAGATGTACTACGTACTAAACGAAAAGAAAAAGCTCGAAACGTAAAACAGATATTGTTAGAAAACACCAAAAAATTTTCTTCGCTGATGAAATCTATTTCACAAAATTGTATAAGGATTCTTGGAACACCACCATGCAAGTTTGCCATTGCTGGTTTGGGATCATTGGCCCGTGAAGAAATAACGTTATATTCTGATTTTGAGCATGTTATTGTTCTTGAGGATGGTGTCCAGAATGCACCCAATTATAACAAAATGAAAGAATATTTCCGTTGGTATTCCGTCTTATTCCAAGTCATCATTATAGGATTTGGAGAAACAATAATTAAAAGTGTGGGAGTGAAAAGTATCAATGATTTGTATTCAGGATCTCCTGGCGCTAACTGGTTTCATGATGCGGTCACGCCACGGGGTGTCGCATTTGATGGTAGAGTACCTCATTCGTGCAATACACCTCTAGGTAAACAAGAACCTTCAAAATATAGAAAGCACGTTGTGGAGCTCATCCAACCAGTTTCGAAAATGGTATCATTTTTAACATCAGAAGAGCACTTGAAGAATGGTTATTATTTGAAAGATATTTTGATCAATACTTGCCTTGTGGACGGCGAAAAAAATGTTTATGAAGATTTTAAAAAGAAATCTGCAGATGTTATCCGAAATTACGATTTTGCTCAGTTAAGAGATGAATATAACATAAAGTTACAAGAAAATGTGAACAGAGTTCTGTCCAATCGAAGTGTATTCAATCAAGATAAAGCTGAAAGAATCAAATCTGATTTTTATCGACCTATATCGGCACTGCTTGCATATATTGGGTATATCTTGGGAATCACAGATGGATCCAACTTTAATGTTATATCAAACATTCGGGATCGATTTCCCGAGGAAAAATTAGTAAAAAGTGAGACGCTATTAAAATTCTTGGATGATCTTGAATACTCGCTTGCGTTCGGTCATTGTCTTCGTTTGAGAGTATATTCATCTGGTGCGTGGCTGCGCAACACGGAAGAGTTCAGAAGAATGGGAAATCCTGCATTATCAGAAAACACAGAGTGTATTTTTATTTTTATAGGTATAGTTAAAGTGCTACCAAAATTTTTCGAGTATAGTGTGGCCACAATGGACCAGACAAACATTGCAGTGATTTTATTCTTACTGGCCGACGAGTATAAATATTTTGGTAGCAGTTCCTACGAAAAATTCTCACATGCTTTGGAAAGCAATGAAAATGATTCTTTTGTACTTGCACGGCTTCGTAGAGAACTTCAAAAAGAGCCACATAACGAAGAGAAAAAGGAGGAATTTGCCATAAATTTTCAAAAAATTGTTGTTGAAGATGAAAAAAGTGACGTGGAAGCGTACGCATCGTTGATGGGCTCGATTCATTTTAGTTGGGGCCAATACAAAAAATGCTTCGATCTTGCTGAAAAATGGATTGAAAAACTTTACAGTAGAATGAAAAACAAAGTTGAATTATTGCATCAATCACAGCATTTTGTAGATATGCGAATGCAACAGGGCAGTGCAATATTTGAATTTATGGATCTCGCTGAGGTTGCGGAGTATTCATTGAAGAAAATCAATGAGGTCCCTGACGTTTTTTCCAAACTAACTTACAGAATCGCATACGCTGAATCACAAATATCGCTAGGAAACCTTGACGAAGCGAAAAACTGGCTCATTGAAACTTTTGAAATTAGTAAATCCCAAATTGGAAAAATTGAAACACAATCTTTGAGTTTAGTTCTTGCTACAATTCTTGATCTTCAGACAAGACAACGCTGGTTTGATGATACAGAAGTCACTTTGGATTTGTTATATCAACTTCACGAATCCCATGCAATCCAGTCATATAATTTAATGATTTACGACTCTCAATTTCATGCAATAGTAAGCCTGCCGTTGCTAAACAGTAAAAAGATTAAATACCTTGCTCAGATTGTGGATAAATTTGAAAAAAGATACATTAAAAGCAAGTTCATTGATCCCGTGACCGAGCATACTATATTAATAAAGAAACTGCTCCAACTCGCGTACAAAGATTTCAGCATGTACAAGAAATGCTTCATTCCAATACCAGATAAAGTAAAAAAACATACCTCGGTGTGTGAGTTCGTCAATACTGTTGTTAACACAGTTATTATAGAAACATACAAAGATGACAATCCTCAAATATATGAAAACTTGCTCTCATTGTTCGAAGTTTTCAATTTCTACGTTTATAATCATCCATGTTTTGTTACAAACTCAAGAACCTTGAAACTAGGGTTGTTCAGATCTAATTTCATAACCTTAAAGAAAGATTCGCCGCACCCAATGAAATTGGTCAAATTTGGTACAATAGAGAATGAAGTCGACACGGATTATAGCGGAAACGACATTGGAAAAGTTATGCCATTTTTGAACAGTTCTAGTCAATTTGTATATTTTGATATAAAGAATGCTGCTGTACAACGTTGGAGAACCATAAATCGAAACAAAGAAAAAGTTACCATGAAAAATGGTGCGTGCAGATTTTTACTCCATCTAGCATATACTGTATCATCGCCGCAAATGAAGCTTCTACGTTTCTTACAAAACTACGAGACTCAATTTATTGCTCAGCGTTCTGCATGTTATTATCCACCAAATGTGCACTCTAAAATAGTTGAAGAAAAATTGTCTTCTGCTATAAAACTATACTTAAAATCTGACTTTGATGCTGCTGCTTCTGAATTCTGGTATTTGATTTTTCAAACTGTAAATCTTCCATTCCATCACAAACAGGTCATGAGAATGTTATTATTTGTGATCATCAGTAACACAAGATGTACTGAGATGATGACTTTATAAAAAGAAATACCATTATGGGGGTTAACCGTCTGAGCTACATTTCTGATAATACCATGTGTGAAGATATTTAACATTTTCGAGCACGAGATATTCCTGAAGATTGTTCAATCCAGGTCGAAGCTACGCCAGGAGTTTCCGAAAGGGTTTGTAACGTGATGTGACAAGTAACGATACGAAGGCAAGACGACATGGCTATCGTCACATCTCGTCACCAACCCATCTCGGAGTTTCGGGGAAGTTGTCCCGAATTCCCCCTCTATAAGAGGCTGTGTTAAAAGATATATGTGGTGCTGTTTTTTGGGACTTAAATATATCAAGTATAATATTTTGGAGAGCTACTGTAAATATTATTATGCAAATCTTTTATATTCTCGAATACATTCAATGTCATTTGTGTTGTTAATTAAATTTTGTTGCACGCCTCACTCTTCAAAGCTCTGGCTGTATGTCGCCGTTTTTGTTTCGATTCAACTTGGCCCAACGTGTCCTAAAAATTTTGTTGCACGACTCTCTCTTCAAAGCTCTAGCTGTATGTCGCCGTTTTTGTTTCGATTCAACTTGGCCCAACGTGTCCTAAAAATTTTGTTGCACGACTCTCTCTTCAAAGCTCTAGCTGTATGGTGCCGTTTTTGTTTCGATTCAACTTGGCCCGACGTCGTAAAAATTTCTATCTCCGAATTGATTATTTAGCAAGTATTAGGAAGTATTTTCTTTCCAAAGTACAAAATAATTCGTTTTATTCTTTCGTGAATCAGGAATTTTATTTTGTCAACCATGCGCCACAAATAGATCGCGCCTCGGCGGCGCGATGCGTCTGTGACTCATATTTGACGAAACCTGTTTCGTTAAGATGTTTCTGACTGGGATAAGATTTTGCAAGTAATTTGGGCTTAAACTGACAAGAGAGAAAAATTTCAACATATATTGGAATGTGTGAGCTAATCGTTTTATCTATTTCCATTATTGGGTTCTGTAAAGATTTTAATACGTACAAAAATAATTTTTGTCAAGTAATCATGTATGTATATATTTGAAAATGGTGCTTTCAACCACCGCCTATCACTGAGAGATCGCGACGTTTATGGCTAATGGCTATGTGTGACACGACCTTATCAAGTAACATTTTTGATAAAACCGTACTTGGGGAATGGATATCAACTTGTGAAATCACTTGGTAGGGGTATTTTTGTTGCACGCTAGACAAAATACAATTTTATGAGTAATTATTTGAAATTAGTAGTAATAATTGACCAGCGTTTAAACTTAATCCTACTAGTTTGTTGTTTTTCCACAAATGTTTGCTCTCTTGTTTCTTTATTATAAGTTTTTTCTTTCTTTTCTAACTTTGCCACGTCTGCAAATTTGTTCACTGTCTAGCCTCATTTCGGTTTAAGCTTTGTTGGTGTGTACAGGTACTTGTGGGCCCGAAAGATGTCAGGACATGGATTGCATTTTCGCGTTTATGGGCTGTATGTAGATGTCGTGGGACCTAAGATTGTTCAGTTTTAGTGTTGTATAAATTTCGAGGCAAATATTTCAAATCGGGTAGGCCACGCTTGCAGATTTGTTCGCCTTCGCGCCTCATTTCAATTTAGGCTTTGTTGGTGTGGGGAGGTGATTCAGGGTCCGAAAGATGTCAGGACATGGATGGTGTTTTCGCGTATGTAGGGAGTATGTAGATGTCGTGAGACCTAAGATCGTTCAATTTTAGTGTTGTATAAGTTTCGAGGCAAATATTCAAATCGAATAGACGCTTAGTCAGTAAAATCCTTTTAAGGCGCATGTTTACTGCGTCCTACGGTGTGGAAAACTGAACCTCCGTAGTAATATGCAATGAGCAGGGCTTTGTTGTTTTTCTTTTACCAAGCGCACTTACCGACGAGCTGAAATTACGTTAGGATGCGGCTATACAAGTTGTCCCGATTACTTGCGTGTCGTAAGAGGCGAAAAGGGAATAAATGGGTCGGGTCGACAGGTTTAGTAAACTTGCAGCAGCAGAATATTCTCATCCCAACTATAAATACAAGTGGCCTTTATTCAGCCTTGTTCAAAGCAAAGTTCAGTAAATCCGACTGTTGTTAGCTCGAAACCTTCCTAGAACCATACATAAGCACAAATAAGGATTCGATCAGTCGAATCGAACATACACCCGAATGGATAATCATCTTATTCTTGCACCCGTACTCCGGCCCTTTTTGATTGTCGTAATGAATATTGTCATGGTGTGCGCAACAGGCAACAAAATTTTGCTTAAAATGACGTTTTTTTATCGAGGATCACAGCGGAACAAAAAATTGGCGGTCAAATAAATACTAATTCACTGATGCGCGTCGAAGACTCGCGAAAATTATTTAGATTTTTGCTTCAGTTCGGTTTTGTTGAATTTGATCTATACTTTGTCAAATCGTAGTTTTTGGCGCTGTTATGAATGATTATGATCCAACTTTTCTACGTTTTAGTAAAAGTAAGGTTTTTTGGTGGTATGATGGTCGCTTGTCTTAAAATGTATCAAGAAAACTAGTATTCTTGCTAGATATGGGAGTGATTTTATTCATTCTGATCAGAATCGGAAGCGGCACAAAGAAGGAACCGGCGAAGAGCCACTGACATTACATAGAGACAATTTTGAGATGGAGACGGCTCTACCCAAGATTTGGGAACTTCCACCGCCACTGACTGTAGCCTACGCAGAAATCATTTCATGAGAAAAATGAACCATTGCAGCATACTGCAGTGAATAATATGTACCCTTTGGCAACTCTCAAGATCAGGTTGCCATTATCCATCAAAGGGCGTAAAACCATCCACGTGTCCAAGTCACTCGGTTTCTTGGTTGTCCATTCAATGTTATGAATACAAAGTTTGCTTGCTTTATTAATGTGTGTATTTCAACTATTTGGGGCATTTGGCCAAATTCACGGCTAACCTTACTGATACTCAAGCCTCCGACCACGCTTGTAGAACACGCCCGTGGTTTTAGGTGTTGGTAAATCCGTGTTTCTGAAGCCGGGCCGCGACGAAGCGGATGGAGGGACATTTATATTTATCGGGTGTACGGGAAAGAATGGTGTTTATGATTCGTATGTATTATATTCTTAATGTCTTAAATTTGGTTTCAAAACAAGTGTTGTTATCTGACTTATTTCTTTGTTTTGTATTGTTATCACTATTGTATTGCTTCATTTTAGTTCGTTTATGGAAACGTCACTAATTTGCAAAAGAATTTGTTTCGTGCTATACTGTATGATTTCATAAAATATTATGGATAGATGGTCAAAGAATAGATGTTTAACCAAGTATGCCATATGTCCGACTTCGTTTTCCCTGTTATTGTTACATTTTGCAGTAAAATCATGATCCCAATAGGAATTATAATGTACAACTTTTTTTTTTATCCTCACCTGTTCAATAGTACGATGTGAATGCTGTCCAACTATTACCCAATCTGAAACTTTTTGGCGCGATCCATCACTGACTGAGATTTAAAAAACACATTCGTGATATAATTCTGATTGGGTACAAGTTTTGGGAACGAGTCGCTTCACTTTGAATCCCAAGTCAAGTCGAGTCAAAGAACACACGAGTTTAGTCTGGTCCAAGTCTTACCAAAATCTAAATCGCAAGTCGAGTCATGCGCTGAGAAGTCGCGAGTCGAATTTCGATTAGATTTCTAAAGTCTATTCAACACCCGCAATATATTAATTTGCCATATCTCACTTGGTTCGTAATTTGAACGTATTTTTATGCGTAGTTTTATATATTCTAGCAGGTGGGCTGCGTCTCGTTAGCTTGCTGGGCCATTCGACTCATCTCGACAAAACCCGTCGAGCAATATTAGCATGCATTTTTTTTCTGAATGTAATTGTTCGTAACTATGTTATTGACTCCATATGTTTCAGTTAATTTTAATAAATGTACAAGATTTTGAAGGCAATACGCGAATTATTTGTCTTTCAGGGAGTTATAGCGAGATAGGTCGGGACATTGGCAGGAATCTGTTGGCGGCATTCGTAGGCATATGCAGAGAGCTGTATACAGTCGGGTTTAAATAGCATTTAAGATGTTTTTGACGTCATGATAATACCAGCCATAGTGTTTTGTAGTTTCTGCTGTCATCGGTTGGTCCGCTGGGTGCGTACATCGTTTCGGTTGTTCTGGATTTTTGTAACTTGGCGCTAAAGCAAGTGCCATTAAACGGGAGGGTTGCGTTCTAAATATTTTCAATCTCCAGACGTTTTGGACTCTGTGGGAAGACTTAACTGCGAGCGGTGATCAAATTAATTAAATCGATGACTGTCGAAAAAGCGTTTGTTTTAGCCAGCTTTAATTACCAATCCTTTCTCATTTTCCCTCTTACTTCTTCTAGTGAGGGGGGCCTGAAAATGCCTCCATATCTGTCTGCAATCTCACTGTTTGGTACGGAAGTGAAGGATAGAGATGGCAGAAGGCATGCCTATCTGTCTGCAACTTCCACTGCTTGGTACTAAAGGGAAAGATCGAGATGGCAGAAGGCAGCATGCCTATCTGTCTGCAACTTCCACTGCTTGGTAGTAAAGGGAAAGATCGAGATGGCAGAAGGCAAACAATCTTTCTTAACTAAGGAAATGAGGGGACGAATAGACAAAAAAGCTCACTGCGAGATCGAAATGATCAAAAATTGACTAGAATCCCAAGCCAAGTACTTGAAAAGTTGAAAAATTTAAATAATTATCTATGGCCATGCATGGGCCAATGATAAATTATGGGGACATATAGTTTATCATCGGCCAAGTATGGCCATAGATAATATCAACGGATTCCTCATAAATTGTCCCCGGCCCATGCATGGCCGATGATAATATCTGACGTTCGGCCGTGGATATTTTCCACCAGAACGGCTGGCTGGCTGGCCAGCCCGCCCGCCCGCCCTGGTTCAGCAGCACCCGCAGCGCTTTTGCCCCCTTCCTCCCCATTCGATAACGCCGCTTGGCAGCGCTACTACACTCAAACTCATCCTTTCCATTATCTAATCCTCGTAGTCTTTAATCATTAATTTTGTATATGTTTATTTGTGTACTTTATTACTCAAATCGTACAAGTTCAAAAAATGCAGTGAAACAACAAAATAAGCACGAAGTACAGATATTAGAAATATAATAAATTTCAGTGCCATCACAGAAAACGATGGTGGGAAACAGGAAGGGGTTCAGCAATCGCACTGAACTCTTGTCGAGATATGCGTCTGGCATGTTCATCATTATGAACTTGGGAATTTCGTTTAAATATTGGGTTGCAAATAGTAAAAGAAAATGCAGTGAAACAGTGTAAACAACGAAATAAGCACGAAGTACAGGCATTAGAAATATAAATTTTAGTGCCCTCACAGAAAACGATGGTGGGAAGCAGGACAACAAAAAGCTGATAGTTAGGCAATGACATGTACCAAAAACACTTCCCTCTCCAGCTATACAAAGGTGGTTTCACCGTCCCTCAGTAGGGTTGCCACTTTTGAACTAAGATTATCGCCAAGTCGTCAAGTTCTGCAGCGGTTTTGATTGAAATTTTCGTTGAAAGCTGTGCGACCTTTTTTTAATGTCTAATTCGTGCAACTTACAGACCGCGTTCGTACTTTACCAGGTCTATTTTGGGATTTGTCGGAAATAAATCTGTCGTCACTTACGGTTGTAATCGAATCCGATTCTGATAAAGATCAAACCCCAAACTTGATTCGAAGATAAATTAATATAGGAAAGTGGCAACCCTACACATCGGGTTCTGTCCCTAATAGTCCCCTTAAACAAGTTTTTATCTATAGATTGTCAGTTTGTCGAGTCCGAATTTGTTGCGGATGGTTCAACGTCGACATCTTGAATTTTCTCCTCCAAGTATAGAGAAACTGTATCGCCTCGTCTTCAGAACGAAAATCTGTCTTTATGACCATTTTCCGAAATATTCTCAATCTTAACTTTGATTCAAGGTTTTCTGAAAAAATAAATTCCTATTAAAATTCAGTTCTTGTTGTGCGTCAGTGACAAACGCTCTTCAAAATACGCTTTACCAAAGCAATGGTCGCTGACCGTCTGTGACCAATGTTTTGACGAAATAGCGTTTAATTGGGACAGGCATAGATATTGATATTCCTATTTTTGAGAAATTCGAAAATTTAACACCAACTCTAGGGCCCGCCATGAGCGTGAATTCGCCTACTTAAACTTTGTGATTTTATCAACCTGACCGAACTTCAAACTCACATTTCATGTGTAACGTATTGTGTCGTCTTCTTGTTCACATGCGCAGTTATGTGTTGTTCGTTTGTCCAACAACTTGATTATTCATTCGGAGCAGAAATAGTAAAGATCTGAAAAAGATTAAATGCGTATTTATTACAAAAGAACTATTATTTGTGGCACAAAATCTCAAAAAATACAATAATTAACGGCTACCATTTAAGCTTTTGATCAAGAACTCGTATGCTCTGCCTATTTGATAATTTATAAAATCAACAAAATTACCATTTTTGAAGATTATGGTAGCATTCTTCCTACGGATTTCTTAAGTTCTTGCAAATCTCCATGATGACTGCAAAATCTTCCCATTTTGGTATAGACGAGACAGTATTTCACCACATTAATTTTACATGTTCAGCAGTTGATTGATATGTCAATTAAGTTAATTAATTACTTATATTAACTAATTCCTGAGAAAATGTTGAAAAAATAGCTGAAAAATATGAAGTCAAATCTGCGATTATTAATTAAAAAAGGATTGATGAGTTAGTACATCAAGATATTTCTTATTATGATCTAAATGCCTGTTAGGAATACCTTCTTCAGAATTTTCAAAAGGTAATGGCGAGGAACGCCAGAAAAATTATTTTTTATCAACAATTTTCGAAAAATAATCTAGAAGTGCTGTTCACGTGATTTATACTGTTTAAGGTCGATACAAAGGTCCAACAATACAAATATTACCTTATCTAGTGAAAGTTGACTTTTCCATCTAAACTGTTTTTTGATCTGAAGATAAAAAAATATTATTACGCCATACCTTGCTGGTACAGATTTGAACACTTTAACACAAATCGTGCAAACAACCATAACCACCGCCACAAAATTAAGTAAAACTTTGCTCGTGCTAAGTTTACTGTTAACTGCGCTTTTTTTCAAAACCAATTCAACAAAAAATATACTTGCTTGCTTTGATCTTACATCAGGTTAATGAGGTTATCAAAGTAGCCCCTTGAGCAGCATTTAACATAAAAT
This sequence comes from Styela plicata, assembly GCA_963675895.2. Taxonomy (NCBI): domain Eukaryota; kingdom Metazoa; phylum Chordata; class Ascidiacea; order Stolidobranchia; family Styelidae; genus Styela; species Styela plicata. The sequence continues at coordinate 12,335,931 of OZ023153.1, forward strand.
ATTTTTTAAATATTAATTTTTTTCTGCCAAACCGCAACTAGTAGTAGCATAGTATCTGTTAAGTAGCGCATATTTTTTGTGCAAACAAAAATACATTTAAAGTTTTGGTAATAAAATAGCGTGAAAAAATAAAAACTTCCTCGGTACGCGCATCCATATCTATTATACCACGGAACGGAACAAATAGACAACAAACAAAGAAGCCATCACAAGAAAACAACATGCTTACCCGAAGACGTCCGATCCGAAAAGGACGTTCGACCCCGTCAAAACTTCATCGTGGCAAGAAAAAAGGGCAATTTAATAAAGAAACTAAATGAGTAAGGCGGATGCACACACTGCAAACTAGTTCTGATTGGTTGATGATTTATCACGTGAAATGTTACGTTGGAAGTGTTGAAAAAACTCATTGTGGTTGCACCGAATGTACCAAAATACCATACCTCTCCAAAAATTTCCAGATGAGAGTGAGAGGTTTTAGACATCGTGCGGTGCATGATTTTCAGACAAACCTGCACTTCCGGGCGTTCATTAAGATAAATATACCGATTGGATTAAACGCCGCCAACAAAGGAAAATTTTTTCTATTTTTTTTTAAACAATTTTAGGAGCTTAGAAAGTATTTCATTTAATTGTTTATGGTTCTGAAGTTTTTTGGTCCGTCCGGGAAAGATGACTTGAACACTTCGGCGCCCGAAGAAAAACAGGATTCTGTCATCCTGGTAGCAACTTCAGCCATCGCCTGTTTTCTTTTGTCAACCAACTTGGACATCTCTCTTGTTCTTGGATTTTGATCCTGGCATCCTTGTCAAACCACTTATTATGGCACCATGTCTCGAAAAATGCAATTCAAAACACCTGGCTTGGCATTTACCACTTTCCTATTTATGATTTATATAATCTTTACAGGTTGAATTGGATTTGTTTGGATGGTCCTATAAATGTTATTGGTCATGATATTTCTGTTTTACCCCCCCCCCCCCCCCCCCCCCCCCCCCCCCCCCCCCCCCCCCCCCCCCCCCTATTTTGTTATCCCTCCCTCCTAGCCCAATCACAAACAATATTTTTTCAGGCATGGGTCACGGATGGCCATGCTTCTTTGATGACTCATGTTTGATCAAACATACACTCGATAAATCTTAGATACCGTGGGGTTTGACTCTCGCGAAAAAGATAAGTTTAAGTGTTTTTTTTATTAAGTACCACTATACAGCCTCAAGAATTTTCCACTTCGGCCAAAAATCAAATAACTTGTTTTCAATTGAAATCTCGTTGTAAGTTAATTGGACTGATTTGTTGGAATATGCTTCTGCTTCTTCATACATATAATTTGGACCAGGCCGAATGGTGATCCCGTGCTCCACACCATGGGCTCATTGATTATAGACGCACTGATGACAATGTCTGTTGGTGGCTCATGCAAATCAGAATAGAATTTAACAAATTCGTTCTGGACAGATGTACATTCTTGATCGGATGATATCCCCCTCCCCTTTGACTCCTGCTTTAAAGGAGAGTGTTCCACATCAGTTGATAGAAAATGATATATCAGGCAAGATTTATTTATGATGTGCCATAAGTCTATGATTTCACTACTCCGCCTTTCTTCTAAATATTTTATTTTTTAACGTGCTTGTGCAAGTGAATTTTCATTTATTTTATAGCTGCTTCTTGGAGATCACCCTGCCCAAGGCCGCGTAACAGCGGTCACTTATAGACGGACAGGGTTACAATTGCTGGAAAGATATGATCTTTTCCTGTTCGCCTAAGCCTACCCAATTTATTACACCCTGGGTTGAGTGATATTATTGCACACATTATTGATATTATGGCACATGATAAAACATACATACATAGTGAATTTCAGCGCTTGAGAAGAACGTTGCAGAAGTAAGCGTAATAATTGTGCTCCAGAAAAAGTATTCAATTAGAAATTAATACCTCGACACATTCCAAAAACATTTAAACGGCGAAAATGATTGTTACAAAATTATCATTATTGTATTTGTTCTAGCTATTCAAACTTTTCGAATAATTTTTCATTATATTCTCTAAGGTTCGCGAAGTTCACATGAAGGTAAAAAAAATAGAAATTTCAATCCAATGAAAAAATTTCCGCTCCCTTACGTTTTGTTAGGCATGGGTCACCGATGGAACGCTGCTGCAAGGCACGACACCAGTTCCGAATCGGGGGTGGAGGTTATGCTTTTACTCATTTACCTTTGCATGGACATGGATTGTGTAGAAAGCCGTAACCATCGGTAATATGAACCACGTTCCCCGGCGATGTGATCAGCGGACTTCTCGCATATAATCATGCTTTTACGGGATTCGCACCATCTTCAGAACGATTATAGATGCGAAGCTCGGAGTGTATTCCTGTCGCTTTTACCGAATCGAGTCAACCGGGACTAAGCTATTACTTATTTGGCATAACAACATTCATTTTCTTGTTAACAAAATATCTGTATGTATGATCAAGTCTGATGAAAATGTTTTGGTCGATTTACGTTTTCCCCAGCACGCATATTCGACTCCGTTTAGCACTTGTACAACGCGTGGGGAATCCCCGAGTAGTGAGCAGGGATTTTTCAGAGATCTCCACCAAACTTTTCAGCCCGAACAAGTTCGGATTTTGTCGGTTTTCGACACGATGGAAGAGGACACAATGAGCTCGACCACAATTAATGTAGAAGAAAATTCGAAGGAATCAAATGAGAAGTCGTTAGTTTTCGGGCATCCGCAGATACAGGGCGACGAACGAAATTGTTCTTCTGACACCAAAACACTTATGTCGAATCGAGATTTATCAGATACGAAAATGGATACAACTATTGAAGAAATTCATTCTGATTCTCAAAATTTTTACAAAGAAAGGGAAATTGAAGACATGACTGTAGTTTTTAGAACTGAGAATGACGCCAACAATCTTGATATGGCTAAAATTGAATTGCTGAAAGCACTTGAGGCGTCAAATGAAAAATCGCCAAATGAAGATTTAACAGAAATTCAAACATCATCAAAAGATGAAATGAAAACACAGCTTCTAGCTTCGTTTCAATTAGGAAAAGATAATTTTTTCAAAGGCTGCAAATGGGCGCCAGATGGTCTCTGTTTAATGACAAATAGTGATGACAACATAATAAGACTGTATAACACGCCTGATCAAATTTTGCAAAAGAATTTTGAAAACTCACAAAAAATTGAAGTTTGTCTAAAGCTAAAAGAAGCCGAAACCATATACGATTACACTTGGTGGCCTCAAATGAACTCTATGTATCCTGCAACATGTTGCTTAGCAACAACTGCAAAAGATCAACCAATACATTTATGGGATGCGTTTAATGGTGACCTCCGAGCGAGTTACATCCCGAAAAATAATGTCGATGAAATAGCTGCTGCCAATTCCATTGCTTTCAGTCCCGATGGACTACAAATGATTTGCGGATTCTCCAAGTATGTATTCTTGAATTACATTTGCTTTCTTTCATAGCGAAAAAATATACGAATTTGGCATAAGTTTGCAAATTGATCAAGATTGCAATGTAGCCACTCATAAATGCCAACTTTTATCCATTCAAGACAAGTCATTGAAAGCAAACAGTTTGCATTTCCATACAGCAAATAGATGTGTTCAAATCATTTAATCAAAACAAGCAGCCCATAATGGTACTTTGCACATGCAAGTAGAAATATTTTTCTGAACTGTTTCTAATAGAATATAGGAAAACTGCAACGAAGTGCTAGTTGTGTAAAAAAATTGAATACTATAGAACAACTGATTTGACGAATCATGTAAAGAATTATCCCTTGATAAACCGATCCCTCCAACAAACTAGTACTAATCAGAACCATACATTATGTCCCTTATACTTTTTCGTATTAAATTTGATTCTACTAAATTATTAGTTTTGCAAATTAGAATCTCTATTACTTTTCAATAGAGTGCCCAACCTGAAATTCTGACTAATTCCTGTACATTATTACTCTGTCTCACCAGACATCGAGCATTTCAACTTTCAGTTTCTCAGAACTGAACAAACCCTATTGATTACTCGTTTTACAGAGGACTTCGATTATTCTACATAGACAGACCCGGAGATCAATGCGAAAAATGGCCTACAAGGAAACACAAGTGTTCAACAGGACAACGAGGGATCATATCAACCGCAGAATTCCATCCAGATGGCTCAATAATAGCATGTGGATCGTATGATGGCACTGTTGCTACATATAGCACAAAAAATGGCGAACTTATCGGTATTTTTAATGCTAAAAACAAGGGAATAACTCAAGTAAAATTTTCTCCTGATGGTAATAGACTTTATTCCGGTTCCCGTAAAGATAATACCATTGTGTGTTGGGATGTAAGGTTTATGAAAGGTGATTTATTTCATCTTAAAAGAGAGGTGGAAACTAACCAACGTATTTACTTTGACGCTGTACCAGAAATAAATTCAAACCAGAATGGTTTGGTCACAGAAAGTATGGTTTTATCAGGTGGCACGGATGGAATGGTATCATTTTGGGATGTCGGACCAGCATTAAAAAGCGAAAACTCTAGTAATTATATAGATCCGGTTTACCGATTCAAAGCACACAACGACTGCACCAATGGCGTTCATTTTCATCCTTATCTGCCGGTTTTAGCTACAAGTTCTGGACAAAGACATTACCGTAATGATATTTCTGACAGCGAAGGTGACGAATCGCAAGAGATCGAAGAAAATACAATAAAACTTTGGCATGTGACTGGGTTAGTCGGATAAAAAGAAAGAGTATTTGTTTTCACAGTAAATACTTTATTATTATTAAAAATCATGATGCATAAATAAATGTTTCTTAACGTATCAAAAATATGAATTATTCAAGTCATGGGTCAGGGACTGATTTTATTTAAATACCTGGTAAAAATTCACCCGTAATTTCAAAAAATAGAATATTCCTTTAACCCATTCAGCCATTTTATTTTGTCAAGCATGCACCACAGATGGACCGTGTATTTGCTTTACTCAATAAGAATAGTAATTAGATTTCCATAAGGTCACACCCTCTCTCATATTTTCAAATGAAATCTTTTTCATTCACTCGATCACAAAAATCGAACAACCAGCCAATTTATACCTCTTGGCCACATATAGATATTGTCACGCCTTCGTACAGTCGACCAGTACAAGCTTGAAGAATAAGATTTTTTACTTTGGAATTTTGAAACTCAAATATCTGCTAAAAACTACTGTCGATTAAGTTGAATTGCAGCAATGAGTTTTATTCAAATCATCCCAATTGGATTTTAAATTTTCGAGAATCGGAATCGTACCTCCCATCATTTCATGTACCCTGAGAAATATTTGACACTACTTAAACTATGCCACCAAATAGATAAAAATTATTGTGTACTATATAATGAATACCACACTGATTCAATTGCGGGGGAACGATGCAACAAAATGATAAATTTTCTACAAAAAAAAAAAAAAATTGATGTTGTATAGAAAAGAAAATATGAACGATATATATACTAAAATTATTGTTATGAATAATACAAAATGATATTCAATGATTCAATTCAAAATTCAATGATACAAAATAGAATACAGAGAACTTAATTGCTGGTTCTTAACGGGTTCTTGATACAATTTTCATCATTAATTTTGATATCATATAATATAAAAATCAATAAAATTTTTTAAAAAAAAGATACAAGAATACTTTGGTTTGGTTGAAACTTGTTAGTTTTTGCCGCAGACCCCCGAGGTCACAGACGATAATGCGGTCAAATTTTACTGTTAAAGTATTGATTGTATGTATATACTATACGTCTTTGGATTGAATAGGCCAGTCTCTAGTATCTGGGGATGTCCTTGGGGATCCGAAAAGTCCGGTGTCCTAGAATTCTGATCAATAGTAATTTCGTTCTCTTATTCATAATACTTATATTGAACCATATTGCAGTGAAATCATGATATTTAGCATAAACAACGACTTTGTGGTAAAATACGATCAAATATTGGTTTATTTGAAATGCTGCAACATAATATAATTTGTCACCTTTTGATATGATTCAATTTACAAATTGAATCAAAAATATTCATATTTTATTGAAGAAAAGGGGCGGGGCGGGAGTGTCATTCATATTAGTCGGATTTTTTCAGTAATCCAATTTCTTCTGATAAAACTTTAGTAACATGTAACGCTTGTTCCGCCTCTTCTCCACCGATTTGATCAATCGCAATCTGTGCTGCTTCTCGTACTGAAGATATAGTGTCATTTCGCCTGCGTTAAAAAGATTTTTTTTTACATGTGCGTAAGCTAGGGCCCGGGTAATAAATCTGCAAGGCCAAAATATAATGGCATGGTTGCCAACTCGATTAATTTAAATTTTAGGGGTTTTACAACACTGGAAAACCATGGAGTTCAGTCGTATTTCAATTGATTTAGCATGAATACAACAATAAACTCTAATTCGCATATTAGTTCACAACCTTGTATAACGGCTTCATCAATTTTTACAAATGTTCATCAGCGAATTCCTATATGGAAGATACTTCAAAAAGAACAGCTCTACTCGGCGAGCATTTTAGCCTCATTTTATACTAGTGTTGGGGAGACTCTGGTCACCTTTTCAATGACTTGACATGAGTCGTCTCAGCCAAATAACTAGACTCGTAATCAAATGGACAAAATGCAGATGCGACTTGACTCAGGACTTGATAAAAATTTAGCCAGAGTCTACTAACACCGTTTTAAAAAATTGTTGCCAGTCAATTCGTTCGTACCTTGGTTAATACGCACCAGTTTGTTTTTGGTGGATCAATTCGTACCCCGATGAAATTTGCAATGGAAAAAACAGGGATGACTTATTTGTACTTGGATATATTGTTTTAATATTTGAATACATATTTTTCGTATGAATTAAAAAAAATAATACTGAACGAATGATAAGTTTGCAAAAACAAATCGATTTAAAAGTTGTCGAGTCTGAGGAAAATATTGAAATGAGGTTGTGGCTCTTCTCCCAAGATATAATATGAAATCCTAACCCAAAAAAGAAAGTATTTTTGTTCAAATCGGACAAGGAACGAATTTCAAGAGCCAACGATGGAATGACTAAAGGTAGGTGAATATGAAAATAGATAAATTTAACGGGATTTTCAGCGATTTAACTATTTCCGTAAATTTGTATTAAATTCCCTTTCTGTTTCCTTACTACATTGCCTAAAACATAACAAATTTCAATTAGAACCATAGATTACAAAAGCGATAAAGTATAATCTATGCCTTCTTGTTTGTGGATATGTACATACTAAATGCAAGGATGCAATAGCAAGCGTAACTATGACCAAGTGAAGAGGTTTAAAGTCTTGCTTCATACTTATGCAAATTTATATCTGTAAAAAAATTCTCACCATAACTGGACAAGCTTAGTAATTGATCTTTTACTTTTCAATCTTCCCAAAGCAAGACAACCACTTTCTCGAACTAATCTATCCTTATGGTCCAAACACATCAAGAGACTGAAAAAGATGATTATTTATATTAGATAAAGGTTCCAGAGCTAGGCAATTTCGGTGATTCGAATCGATCAGAGCCACCAATTATTCAAATTAATTGTGAATCATTCACAGAGAAAAAATGTTTTGTGAAGTCTGTTTTCAGTTTTCATGACAAAATGTACTCGATTTTGTTCAAATTTGACTAAAATCGATTGTGAAAAGCGCTTCAAATATAAAGGTTTTTGCTCTTGGACACGGAGTCAGAGTGTGAAATGAAAATTCTTCAAATTTGTTTATGGTGATATTAGTATTTTATAACCATAAATTTATTGATTTTCATAATTGAGACAATTTGTAATAGTAGAAATGGCGTATTTGTTATCTATATGGAATTAATATTTCAATCAGATTTGAAAAAATTATCCAAATTAGATTCAAATTCCAAATGATTCGGTTTTGTGCAACTCTACTAGCAATGTTCATAATCATGTAGATGGAATTTCAAAATTACTGAAGATGAAGTAAAATCACGAAAATGCTATTTTTTCAATCAAAATTCACTTCAACCAAAATTGGAGGTGGTACCAGAAAAAGAACAACATCGGTGACTAATACTCAACACAAAGCATGCATAGACAAAATTTCTCGGTCTGACATATATATGTTATTTTCCTTTGGATGGACAAAAAAGCTTCAAAACCATCAGCACTGCTATTTCATAGCATTATTGATGATTTGGAACCTTTTTCTATGCTTCGGTTGCAACCAAACGGGCACTCAATTGCTAAAGCGTTGAGAATATGCTTTGACCTACGCATCTCAAATATTCGTGACGCAGCTTCGAATCCTGTGAGGGTAATACTTATATGCGAGAGGTATGTTGGATGCCTCGGTGGTGCATGGTGGTTCATGTAAGCGCTGCTTATGGCTTCCTCCACCAAACCAGGGCAGGAAAAATGAGAAATATGATAATCTAAAAAACCTTCACCCTGATTTGGAACTCGTATCTGCACGAGAGGTCATGGTTCGACATATGATTAAGCTTTATTCTCCCGCAGAATAAAAATGATATCCTATCCTATCTTTACCAGGTACCTAAGATTTATCATCAAACATATTTCATCAAATATTTTCCATCGATATATTTTCCTCTGATGGAACTCATTTTCTTTCGGCATATAAGTAGCAAGAGCAGCTGACATTCTGCCATTCTGCCAGTGCTTACAGCAGTGACCTTACCAACCATTAAATACAAGTCAGATATTACATGCTACTACTACTCACCCCTCTTCTGCCCTCCTTTTGAACATTTTGATTCCGCTGGCAGCATGAGCAAGCGATATTGCTGCAACTACAGTAATGTCAGGATCTTCTTCACCTTCCAGTAAATCCAGTAACGAGTCTATCACTGCTTTCGACTGATATTTTCCTGAAACAACAAAAAAAAGAATATAAAGAAATGGTTTAAAAATTTATTATCGGTAATTGTATTTTGTCACATGAAAAGTGCAGATGGGTCATGATTTATATATTAATAGTTTTTGTATTTATGATGTGATAGAAAGACTTATTCACATCATTTACTATATTTTTTTTAGATCAATCTCGTTGTGCCTGAAAAACTTAAGCTATGATCCGAAAAATATGAAGGAATACACAAAAACATGCCTTTCTCCTTTTGACTTAAATTGATCAAAGTTTTTGTTATTCAGTGCATTTATCAAAATTTTTATATTCTGTAAAATATTGCAACAAAAAAGCTGCCTCTTGTCATGATTTCACTCAACTTCTTTTTACACACAATCAACAATAAATAAAACGTCTCAAATAACAAACTTTTATAAATACTACAGTAGGTATAATACATGTATTCCCATGTGGCGATACATACAGCGCAGGTCTAAAATTAGACATATACACCAATGTCATTAGGGGAAAATCCCCGTTTCAAAACGATGGTGCAATTCAGATTTTGATTGCAACAAAAGTTTCACACAAACCGGCAGAATATTTCATATTTGGATACCTGGACAAAATGGGTGCTGTCAGATGAGTACGGGCCCAACAAAACACCATTTAATGACCAATGGATTAATAGCATATTGGAACCTCTAGTTTTGATTGTTAGGGGAGAATAAATTTATACAAAAAGTTCGATCATCAACACTGCTCAAAAATAGCACATAAATTTCTAATAAATGCATAATTTCATTCTCTTATTTGTAACATTCTATTCTTTTTACATACCATCTACAAACAAAATGGCAATAAGTCTGCCACCCCAATAAAATATACATTATTCAAAGATTTTGTAAGAAGATCAAAATGTCGCACTAAACGTTTGCGTAGGTTATGTTTTTTCTAGGTTTGTTTTATTTTACCCTTGAGTTTTAAGAAAGTGCAATGCTCTGCATGCATTTACTCACGTTTTCAAATGAAACAGAATGGTTTTCTATGAAAGTTGACACTAAGCCCTCGTTTTGTTTTTTGCGTTTGTGCTTTGTAGGCATGTGAACACAATCAACACAAAGCAATGTGGGAGTGCATTGCCGTTTTTATTTTATTACCCGAAACGTAATGCAATGCACCGGTAAGACAACTTCACTTGTATGGTTGCCTTAACAATGCTTAAATGATACAAAAGGGTTAAAATCATCAACACTGCTATGCAATAGCAGGAAAATAAGATTCTGTCATCCTGCTACTTAACTCAATACTTACGAAGATTAGCGATCGCAGATAATCGAACACTAGAGTTGACGTTGAATACTTCTTTCATTGCATATGTTTCTGCTGCATAAAGTCGAATCGCTTGAGATAATGGAAGACTTTCTCTATCTCTCGTACAAAATTCTGAAAAAGGTTGAAACCTTCGTAATATCGTTTCAATAAGATTTTTGATTACGGAAAGTATGTTTAACATGTGATTCAGACAATATAAAAGTAGGCAGAGAAATATATAACTTATGCTTGATGACAGTACACTCACATCTGGAGATGCTGAGGTAATTTAACATTGACAATGTCACAGAAATATTTTTATGAACTAATTTGAAAACGAATATTAATTGGCTAATTTTGGTTAATCACTGATTTTTTTTAAAATAATAAGTGAAAATCAACAAATAAATGGGAGTAACAAATATGAAAAAGACCATTAAGACAATGTGGGAGCGGAAACCAAATCTTGACAACTGAATTATAGTGGTCAAAAGTAATATATACTAAGTAAATTAGTTACAGATAAGTCGAACAATCGGAAAAAAGATTTGCGCAAACATGTTTTTTCAAATATGAATCAGTGGTTCATGCTTCACAATATAGTGCTTCTGATTTAAAAGTGAAAACATACTTTTGAATGCTTTTAAAGTTAGAACTCCTTTCCTGACAATCATTTCTTTGCTCATGAGGTGAAGTAATAATTGTTTTTGTTGTTCAGTGACCATCATTTGTTCCCAAACTTCATTATATGTAGTATCGACGGCCTGTGAGAATCTATAAATAAAAAACCAGATGACAAAATGATGATGAAAGATAAAATTATAGGCATAATTATGTGAAACTCGAATTTAAAATTATCAGGTACTTCTTTTCAGGAATCCTTGGATATTGAGCTCAATCCATTCAAAACAACAATCAACAATACCTAAGTCCCACTAGTTATTTTTTTTATCAACATAAAAAAATGAGAAAGTGCCGGTAATATCGGTATGTCGTAATGTTTTCTAATAATAAAAATTGTTTAATAAAGTTCCATTTTATCAAACAGTTGTGTGCGGCATGTTTTAAACAAATCATTTCATGGCATATGATCGCAGCAAATGTCTGATTACACTGGGTATTCGCAGAATATCATTATGGCATCATTGGAATTCCCCCAATCATAATAAGAGTAACGATATGTCCAGTAAAAAAGTCAACTGTCCAGTAGCAAAAATGTTTGAATCGTACTAACAAAACAAGCCAGGAATTATTTTGAAAATGGATTGGTCAATGAAAACAATAACTATCAATTGACATGTTTGAATGCTATGCTTGTTTTTTTAACAACCCATACAACTATTTTTTTTAAACGTTACGATAATGTTTGAAATCTATATACATATAAACATGTACTACTGGTATAGTACAGAAAATTTATCCAATTGATCAAATCTTCTTAAACTATCTAAAATATTTCTCCAGAATTATAACAACTAGCAATTTCAAATAAACCATTAAATATTTAATAATTAATTAATAAAAAAAAAATTTGATTGAATATATAATATTTCTGCATAATGCACAAATGCAGGATAATTAGAAAACTAACGGAATTCGTTCAAATTTCAGAATACGTTACCTAAAATATTAGCAAAATGGCATATACTATAATTTATGACATATTCCTTCACAAAAAGAAGGAGACGAGTTTCGTTCAAAAATAGCATTTGGGAATTTACATATTTATTAAAAACAACGTTTCACACCAGGGATTTTCCCGCAATTGGGAAAACAAACTCTCATTAGTTATTAATAAAGTTGTCTTCATAGTTTAGCTTAAAGAGTATTTCAAATACACCATATAAATGGAATAATATTTCACCATTTTAGATAAACGTAGCTTCTAATACATGACTACATTTTGCAGTAAAGTCATGATTTATGTCAAATTTTACAACGTAAAATTTGGCATATATCATGATTTTATAGCAAAATGAATAGATTTTAAGAATAAAAAAAAAAAAATGAAGTCACTTCTATTAAGCATAATTCTAGAATACCACACTAATTAGACATGAACATCCCTAGTTATAACAGAACTTTATCGCACATAATCAATCATAAACACAGATGTATGTACAATCGAACTATAGCCCTTAGTAGATCAAACAAGGCATGATAGATATTCAACAGTCCGAAGTAAAATAATTCTTGACAATATTATAATAATAACAATATCCTGCCACTTTCCATTAAATCATGTGCGAGTTATTGATTATTTATTTAAGGTATTAATCATTTTTTTGAAAATATCTTATAGATATAATAATAAGACAGGCCCTAACTATAACTCAGTTTAAGAAATATTTTAATATTTCAAATTTAACTAGCAGACGGAAAAAAAGGAAACCTAAAATTTTTTTTTATAGTTTTTGCCAGTTTCATTAATCATTTATATTCGGCATGTTAAATTAGACAATAAATAGTACTACCGTACCGCTACTATCCTACAAAATTCACACTTAACATGGGAAAACAGCTATTTTATATTTTTGTTGCAGTTGCCGTTCCATAGAAATCTAGGGACACTTTAATAGGCAAAGAAATATGTTATCTCTTTCAGACATTAGAATAAAATAACCTACAACAACCTTTTTCTTTTATAGAAGTTTGTTTTGAGGAAAGCCAGGGGCATCATCTAAAAGGAACCAACTAACTATTCGACACTCTCAGACCAAAAGGGCGAATCCTGAAAAAGCTGTTTTGAGAAATCAAGCAAAACGTATTTTTTTCGATTTTGAACCTTTCTAACATTTTTTCTGTTTACAGTAGCAAATATTCCTTCCGGGTCAAGATGGATATAAGTCAGGTCTTTTTTTTCATTCAGAAACTGGTTTGCATTGAAAACCAAATTTTCTGAAAATACGACTTTTTTAATTTCCGCCCTTTTTCTGTCACACAAGATAGCCTGATATGAGCTTTTCGCCGTTTTGTTTAGTTTTTCCATTGTGATGTCACAAAGAGAATATACAGCTAATGGTGTTTTCTGCTAGTTTTGTTTCAGTTCAACTTTAATATTGTGTGCAGGCCAGGGCTCCTGAACAAAGTTTTGCTTCAGCAGGTCAAGCAAAGTCTTATTTTGAATGGGAGGGCGAGTGCTTGGGTTGCATCTTGAGATGTCAAGTTCGTGGAATCATTCTCAGTAATCCCTATTGAATAAAACTATATTCTAGTAGCTAGTTTTAGTAGGCACTAGAATGACTTGAGCTTTATTGAGCTTGAGTTTATTTAACAGTCAAGTATGTACATAGAAAAACAATCACAGTCAGACTATTGATCATCTAGGCTTGCAAAATTTAAGTTAGTGAAACATCATTCTAAGAGCATTAAGAATCCTAATCCAGTTAGCTAACACATAAGTTAGAGAACTAACAGCAAATTTGTACACAATTTGATATTGCACAAGATATAACTCTTTCTTATGTGATTGATGAAAGTTTGTTTTTTGAATGAAGGTTAAAAAATAGATAATAATAATATTACCAAACATTGATTCCATAATGGCCGATACTGTAAAATTGAGACAACGCAACAAGAAACACTTTGTAACTGGTGTACGTGTTATGATAATTGGAACATTTTTCGATGACCCAAATCAAGAGAAAGAAAATCGTTACAGTGCAGCCAATCCAATAGTTCATGGAACTGTCCAGTCACAAACTGGTAGTCTGGTAAAAGTTGAATGGGATGATGGCTGTACAGGATTTGTGGACTGTAAACTCTTGACAACTGTTCATGACAAACCTTCAGAAGTTGATGCCACTGATGAATCATCTGAAGATATTTCAGATGAGGAGCCAGAGTATCATCCAAGTAATGCTGATGATTCGTCTGAAAACGAGTTATCTTCTGATGATGAACCACCAAAAAAAGGAAGATTAATCACTCAAACAGTAATGATGAGATCAAGATTTTATGTTCAGCTGATGGTACTGCTCTCTTCAAGGCCAAATTCTTCAAGGAGATTCCAAAAAAATCAAGTCAACAGAAATATCTGATCACTGAATGTTTTGAAGATGCACTAAAAAAATGGGAGTTGTATGATCCTGATATACATGCACCAGGATCATATATTGTATGGGACGTAGACCGAATAAACATTTCTCAAAGAGAAATGGCAATGGAAAAAGCCATTCCACCAGCCATTTTAAAAGGTTATAAATCGCATTATGGTGATTGTCAGCATAATTTTGGTGATGATAGTTGTCCATACTCGGGCGACAAAATTTACCATGAGTGGAGACGCATAAAAGAAAAAGCAACGACTCCACAGAAAACAAAACGATGTAAAGGAAGAGGGAAAGGAAGCTCAAGAGCAGTAAGAAGACGTTTGAGACTGGCTGGAAAAGAGTACAAGACTGCATCTGGCAATACAATGAAAGCCGTGCCACCTATGAGTTTTGAAATCTGTCAATGTAAGCAGAATTGTAAGGATCTTGTTTCCATGAGCGACAGAGAAAGAATGTACAACTATTTTTGGGGTACAATGGACCAATTACAAAGAAGACAGTTCATTCTTGATCGACTCGCAATTCGTACACCAAGCAATAGAACTGTGCAACCAGAGAGTGGGAAAATCTTCAAGAAAAGCCAAAGCTATAGAATACTACCTTGATGTTCAAGAGGAGACTGGCACATCAACCAGGAGAGTAAAAGTATGTAGAAAAGTTTTTCTTGCAACTTTGCAATGTGGGAGAAAAAATGGTCAGAACGATCCTATCCAAGAATGTGATTGGTGGCTTTGCAAGACCAGATCTCAGAGGTAAACATCCCCCTTCAAATAAGCTTGATGATGTGATTTGGCAAGGTGTAATAGATCATCTTAATTCTTTTCCAAAATTAGAAAGTCATTACTGCAGGCGGGGTACAAGAAAGCTTTACATACAAGATACAAGCAACTTCGGACAACTGACTATCAAGAAAATGCATGACTTGTACAAACAAAAAATTCTGAAAGAAAATCCGAAAGCTAAATTTGCCAGCTATACCACATATGCAAGCAAGTTTCATGAAATGAACATAGCAATACATAAACCAAAAAAGGATCAATGCATGTATTGTGCAAAATACAAAACAGATAATCCAGAATGGATACAAAAGCATTTGTCTTTGAAGGGAGAGCTCACAAATGTACATAATGTATTCAAAGCGCAAGCCAAAAATGATTCTTCCCTCTTCTGTTTCAACTTTGATTTAGAAGCAGTTTTGTATACTCCATGTGGCAAGGTTAGCACCTTATTTTATAAACGAAAGTTCAGCACTTACAACTTCACAATGTATGATATAGGAAATAGTGATGGATATTGTTATATGTGGGACCAGACCACAGCGAAAAGAGGGGCAAACGAAATGGCCAGTTTCCTATTCCATCTGATTCAAAGGAAAATTAAAGAGAACCCAGAGATTAAGAGCATTGTTTTTTTTCTCAGACAAGTGTGGTGGCCAAAATTTGAATCAATATGTTGCTACAATGTGCATGTATGCAGTGGCTAAGCTTTCAATCCTCTCAATTGATCACATTTTTATGGTTTCTGGCCATTCTCATATGGAAGTTGACAGCATGCATGCAGCCATCGAAACCAGAGCTAATCACTTAGAGATCAATGTGCCTTATGAATGGGAGGTTGTGGCATCTTTAGCTAGAAAAAGCAAAAAACCGTATGATGTAACACACGTTGAACAAAATATTGTTGTGGATTGGAAATCAGTTAACAAAAGCATGAAGATTACTAATGTTATTAGAAACACTGATGATGAAGTTGTCAATTGGAAATCCTCTCAAGAGACAACAGGAATAACATGGTTAAGATATGAAAAACGCCACATGCATACTATTTTTTACAAACATGATTCCTATTCAATTGCAGAGCCATTCAAAAAGATAGTGACAACCAAAAGGTTTAATAAAGCATTGAGTACCCTCCCAGATGATTTGCCAATGGCATATACTTCACCCATACCAGTTCCAAAAAAGAAATATCAAGACTTAATGTCACTGTGTGAGCAAGGAGTTATACCCAAGCGACATCATCATTTTTACCTAAACCTTCTATGTAGCAGAGAAGGAGATGATGCAAGTGATAATGCGAATGAAATCGAAAGTGAAGATTTAAGTGAGGATTGCAGTGAAGGCTGAGCTATGAACTACGTGAAGTTCAGTTGAGGACTTTTAACTAAGCTAATTTCTTTGAAAGTTGTTTCGTTTAATAGTTTTTATTGTTGAGTTATGCTAGTGATATTTTACTCATTGAAAAAAAGTTCCAGGGCATTCATTCTAGAATATATAGTTGTTTGACAATGAAGCGAATTATGTTATACTGATATTAGATTCAGAACAGTGTCAAAAACATTTGTATTCGACTCCAGTTGGGCATGAAAATTCAGTATGGCTATAGGTTATTTGAGAAAATGTTTGTATTTACAGCTCATTTTATCATTGTTTCTCTATAATTTTGCCGAAGCACAGTAATATTTTCTCATGAACAGTTGACAAGCTATAGTGAAAAGGCGAATATTGAGAATTTTCATCCAATTGTAAACTTTACTCTTTGGCAAATAGGCTAATCTCAATTTTCGCCCTTTCATTAGGTAGGAAAATGTACTATTCGCCCTTATTCCAAAATTTATCTCAGGAAATAACATATCTACAGTGATGATTTATTGACCATTTGAAAGATCATGTTCAATTCTTTAATTTTTTTCAATAAAAATTTTTTCGAAATTTCAAGATTCGCCCTTTTGCCCTGGGACCCTCGTATTGGGATATGCTATTTCTTTAATACCGTGATAATCTTTCATGGCCTTTCTTTACCATGTTTTATTATTTTTACTGATCGGAGTACTTGATTGTATTAAGGGATGTTCATACAGTTAGAATCCTAAGTACCAGAAATTGATACCGGTATACAACTGATATTCTACATATGTTGATAGAAGAACAAGTCCTGCCAGTAATCAGAACCGGACACTCGAATGGCAAAGACCTTCTACAATGCATAGCAACTGCACGATTGAGCGAAAAACATCCCAAACAGAACTGAACCGCCATGGTAAACCGCAGAAAGCACAAACTTACTTTGGCCATTCCACCATTTGAGTATCTTTCCCAAAATGTGAAGCCCAGAATTCCTTGTCCGCTTGAATCTCTGTATCTTTCGTAACATCTTCTTCCACCGACACCATTTTCGCTCTACTCATCATTCGACGTAACTTGAACGCTTGTTTATTCATAACATAGTTACTTGGTTCTTCTTCAGATTCATCTAAAATGTCAAAGCATATTGTTAGATGGCATTACTTTAGTAGGAATTCATTAGGTATAATACAGGTGGGTAATTCTGTTGGTCTTCAACATTATGTCCGGAAGAATATTCCAATATTTACCCACGTTTAATTCGGATGATTCAAAAACTCATTTCTGTGATTTGATACGTTCGGACAGAAGTTCTGAGTAAAATTTGGCATTTCAAAATTTTTTGCCAGTATTCGATATTTGATGAAAATGCGTATGAAGGTGACTGCAGCTAAATTTTAAAAATTCTATGAACATACGAATACGGTACATGAAAATTATAAAATTGAAATATATTTTCTGAATGAATCAGGCAAAATTTCTTTTTCAATTCAATATTCAATTTTCAAATTTTTGATGATCATGCAATAATGGCCTAAAACATTGAATATTCAACAAAATAATTGAGCAACATGAGACATGTCGGCACCGTTACGATACCTATAATACAAACAGTTAGGCATCGTAAACATATTTCTAAATAATCTGAATTCCACCTTGCAAATGTAATTGATAATATTAGCTATATCAATTATCAAGATATATGGCAAATGACTTTGTGTGACGAATTTGAATTCATTGAAACAGAATTCGTAGCAAATGAATTCGTAGCAAATGAACCCAAACATGCAAAGTTAAAGTATGTCATGAGCAGAACAGAAAATGAAGCCAAGTTACAATTACAATGAAATGATATCAGTGAGGGAATATAAATCCTGAACAGAATACGAAAAATAAAATTATTGTGAATTCCAATAGTTGTGGTATTTCGAACTCAGAAAAATTACCAAAGTATGAGTCACTAATGGATATACTACAGCCAAGGTGGTCTACTGTAAAAAAATGAGCAAAATGAGGATATCAAATTTTGCATTTCGGCTCTAAGCAATTTAGCGGTGGCCATCAGTGGATCATATCGATACTCTGCATAGTCATATTTTTATTCAGTATCGTAACAGAATCATTTAATAAATAGTCTGAGATAAGAAACCTGCTTCGCATGCAGAACCGAGCGGCATGTGGGTATCACGTTAAATACCGGTATTGAGTTTTCCAAAATACTTTATCACCTTGGTCTATGCAATTCCGGTTTGATGTGACACCGGGATTTCGTGACATACTGTTAAAAATGGGTACAGCTTGAAACAGGTACAGCTATCGCATAAAGTGACCCCCAAAAATAGGGCGTTTGGTTCACTTATTGCGACTTATATACCTATATTGACTTTTCCATATTCATGAAACAACCTGCACACATTTAAGAGAGTTTCAAAATAAGCACCTGTTTTTTTAATTAGGGCGAGCTTCACACGACTTTCTGAAACTGCGCAATAGCATAACTTTTTTAAGGAAATAGCGTGATATGACAGTAATACCGGCGGCGGTATGCCGGTAGATAATATAAGCAATGCTGCCCAGCTCTAATCGCATGTATGCAGCACCTTTATAGTTTGTTGAAAAAATAATGGTTCAGATACAAGCATCCCTACCATGAGAAAAATGTATCAAATTTACGACACCCAAGCATGCTAGACTCACTATCACTATCTGTGTCACTTTCAGTCTGGCAAGCATCTACTAAAAAGTAATTATTCATAAATTATCATCAATTTGATGCAAAGAACTGTGTGATACAACATATACAAGAAGTTGTGTATTCTGTGAAATACAAGTTATTCGTTCTATACTATGCTCGTTCCAGAGTCCAGAGCGTGTTCAGAATTTTGATTTGAGAATATTTGATAAGCATATTCCAAATCAGGTTGGCAGAATCTTAGTTTTCTTCTGATGTCAGATAGACAAAAATTTCAGAGCAGTATTAATGATTTTGAACCTTTTTATGCAGGTTGACTGCCACCTGACAATAAAAATTCTACCGGACATTCAAATCGTCTAGTCACAGATTTATCTCGAAATATGCCCACTTGCAAAATTTTCTTCTGATGGAAGTGTTTTCTTTGAGTGTCTGAGTACCAAATTAGCTGCCGTTTTGTTTAGAAGTAACCAATGGGCAATCGGAAATGTTTAAAGTAGAGCACAACCGATAGATAATCCAAATTAACTTCCAGGTATATTGCATTATATTCACTATTGCCTAAATTCTGAAGGGGTTTAGGTCTTGAGGTTCTTGTGCTGATAATATCATCATAAACTGTCATTGGTTGGGAAAAATCAATATCAGTCGGGCTCGATCAAAATGGTTGATTGTAGTTTGAAAAGTGTGAAATTAACAATTCAATATATGAAGTTTTCAACCACCACTACTATTATAAGCTATCTTCACAATTCGTACAAAAATATTCGATTTAGTTAGCGCTCTTTCAGTGCAATTACCTCCAAGCTATTAGCAAACAAATATACTACACTTTTATAGTTTGGGAACCTACCATCAGTTGTTCCAGGCTCATGTTCAATGTCGGATTGTTGCTGTTTCATTGTTGTTAATATCGCATTCATGCTTGTAACCAAAGGATCAAGTTGAACTGACATTTTCGTTTCACCTGTTATGAAATGCCATTGTACTGCGGAGAGAGTCAATTTCCTGAAGATGAATTAGAATAGATGATCTAATTTAAAAATAACATTTATTCACTGACACATAAAAGCATAATCAAGTTTTTGTTCCCAACAGAAGTGACAATGGCAATATCTTCATGGGCTTGAGGAAAGTTATGATTTCCAATGTATTAGAAAAAGGGAACTGACTAAAATGAAAATTTACTATTGCCCAGGACAAATACCACTCACTACACTTCACCATGGTGGTTCAGTTCTGATTGCGATTTTCATGCTCAAGAATGCAGTTGTTGAAGCTATATTTTGTGATAGCTTTTTGCTAAATTGTTAATTATCTCTTTTTGGGCACCGCCTCTGACCTTGTTTAAGGCAAACCCAATAAAAAAAAAAAATTATCAGGAGTGCCAGGAGATATTCTTACTATGGAGCTGGACGACAAATTTTTTTTCTTCGAAGGTCCAAAACTTATTTTAAATCAAAAAAGGTTTAAAACCATCAATATTGCTATT
The DNA here is from genome assembly GCA_963675895.2 of Styela plicata. Taxonomy (NCBI): domain Eukaryota; kingdom Metazoa; phylum Chordata; class Ascidiacea; order Stolidobranchia; family Styelidae; genus Styela; species Styela plicata. The sequence goes on from OZ023153.1 coordinate 12,356,507, forward strand.
TCATGTACTACTCAAATAATCTTTCCTTGTACATCTGGTAAAACGTAATCCATACAAAAAGCTTCAAAATCAACAACACTGCTATGTAATATGGAATAGTATGAAGTTTTTTAAATGAATAGTTAAAAATTATGAAAAAGCTCCATACATCAGAACAAAAACAAGAGTGGCAACCTGCCAGTACAACCAATCTTATCTATCTTACAAAACTTACATTCCCAGATCCATAATCGGCGTCAATTCATCGAAAGGATCTACAGCGACAGCGAATATACTTTTGTTTGAAATGTATGCAAGTGATACTTCATCCTAAATATAAAACAGATGCTCTACTTAACAGAGCCAGGTAAAACTTTAACAAAGAGCCACAGTCCATGATGCATCTATTTTTTTGTTCAGCAGTAATAAAACTAAATGCTTCATAATCCTTAAGATGAATGACATCAACCTTGAGTGATGATAAAACTATTCATTGCCACACTCCGTTTGTTCCCTCTTAGTCACCTCTTGGGACACTGGGGAAATATGATTCTTATGATTGTGATGTAGACAGTGGCGGCAAAACTGGGGTTACAAGAGGACACCCCTCCCCCAAGTTGTAAGAAGGGTGGGACAGACAGCATTTCAAAATGTCATCATACCAGATGAATCTATTTATTTTTTTTGTCCCAAAATGACAATTTTTTTTGCCAAATAAGGAAAAGATGTTCCGCATATTTTTTTAAGCGATTTTTTCGCATTTCTTTTTAAGGCAAAATAAAAACTTCGATCATCAATAACGATCCTCGATAAGCAACTACAAATAAGTCATTATTTATTATGTTTAATGAAAACTGTGTCAATCAACTTGGAGCATTTTGACTATCTATTGTCGTTTTATACACCATGTTTGTCCTATCGCAAACTGTACAAAAGATATTTTACCTGACAATATTTAGATTGTACAGAATCTGAGCTTAGAAGAATAAGAAATACATATGAATCTACGATTGCTTCACCAATTTCTCTTAAATACGATGTTCCAGGCGACAAACCAGTCTCGTCAACCCATACAGTGATATCTGCTGCTTCCAGGATACCTGGATTAATATTATAGAAAAAATATTTAGGTGGGAATCGTCAATATATATATTTGAATACCCACATTTGATCTCCGAACTGATAGTTTCATGGGATGAAGGTAATTGTGATACCTTTTACAATTAAAATTTTAGAAAAGTTGGATAGCTGATTGCCTGTTTGTTATCAAAAAAGTAGAAAAAAATTTAGAAAGTATTGGATATTTTATACTCAAAACACATTTAAAATATCATAGTAAAGTAATTGGTTTCGGCCATTCGCAGAATCAATATTTAACAAGGCATTTTTGCAATGTAAGTACCTTCGTGAAAATAGTATTATGGGAATCAGAAAAATTTCAAAGTAATCAAAGAAAAGATTATCTGCTGAATTTAGTAATTTAGTAATTACGGTTATAGTACAGGCAGGCAAAAACAGTTAATATTATTTCTTACATTCCACAATAAAACTGACCTTTTAATTTTCTCATTTTTTCGATATCCTGATGGCTATAACTAATCATTACATCTTTTCCTTGGATTTTCGTAGTTCCCCTATGTTGCATTGAAGGCGTTAATCGTCCTTCTGAAGGAACATGAGCAGGTATGGGAAGAGATGCATCCTCCTTAGATTGCTTTTTGTGCGGCCGCCGATGATGCGTATTTCCGTTACCCATATTAAATATATTTTTAACTAATATGATAAAAGAATCAAGTTATTAATCGAACGTGTAAATAATTTTAAAAGTAATATATTATGATAGTTGCCCTGGTGTAAATTTAAATATTGTTAAGCATGGGCCACAGCTGGACTGTGCTACCATAGCACAGTCCAACTGTGGCTCATGCTTGACAGATGGAAATTCCACACCATGCAATGATAAATGTTACCAATAATATATATAGTATATATATTGCACTTGAAAAAGGAATCATTTTAAAGCAATTATCAGTTACGATATGGAAAATTGGCATTGGCCAAATGATTAGCATCAAAAGCTAAAGATCAGAGGTTTGAGTCCAGGTAAGTTAGAATATTAAACCCATGCCCACGACCCCTCCAAAGGTGTTATATCTTGGGTTTGTCTTGGGCCTTCAAGGTAACAGACTCAAATGCGAGTTTAATGAGATATAAGAAATCCTTGAGATGCTTTTGTGAGTTATAATCATACACTGTTCACTGTTGCATGCTATGAGCAATTATTGAAACGTTGCATGAAAATTAAATGTTGGTATTTGGGGTGTAATTTCAATAGTGAGTAGTTCAAATAGTGAAATAGTGAAAGTAAATCACAATTCTCATTCATATGATGTCATAGTTAGAAACTATACAATCAAAAAAAATCAACATTTTAGAAGAAGATTAATTCTTTTGCAATGATTCATTGAATACTTCCACGTAAAAATGAATTTTACTTAAAATTCATCACAGTTTCTGAGAATAATATTGATGCAATATTGGCCAGGTTGATAATTCAAATGGGCTATCAGTGGTCTATGCTCAACAAAATATTATTCTTTAAGAGAAGAACAACATGGCGTATAGCATTTTTCGGCATTATGGCTTTTCACCACAAAGTCGAAAACAGAATGAAACTATAGATATTTTAAATTCTAACTATTCAAAGATGTGTACGCAAGCATTCAATTGGGAAACAACAAATTATTTTAAAATGTAAAGCTTCAATATCAATAACGACAAAAAAATCATGTCACAGATGAACAATGGTTATCTTGAAATAACAATCAGTAACCATATCACCATGATCATATCGATATTGATCAACTTTTTAATTGATGATTTTTCATAATATTAATGAATATACACTGTTGTAGTTGTTTAGTAATTATTTTTGTCAATTTTACATCACAGAATTTGTCATATATATGAATCCACTGCAAAATGAATCTATTTAAGAATAATTGAACAAAAACGAAATTACTTTTAACCGATATTCTAGAACTATCGAGAAAAGTAATCCCTAGTTCTACTAGAGGCCATTTTCAGATGACACATTTATTTTCTTATCGAATCATTTTCCAAAACTGATTCTATCACAAAAATCAATAAGAGGTCAAGTTATTCTTCCCCAATCAGAAAATATGTTTTGTTGAGTGTGAGCCACTGATGCGATCCATCAGTCGCTCATGCTCAACAAAAAAAGAATTGTCAAGTTCCTGTAAAATTTTTCTAAAAAATTGTGCCGAGGTGCGATCCATCAGTCGCTCATGCTCAACAAAAAAAGAATTGTCAAGTTCCTGTAAAATTTTTCTAAAAAATTGTGAAATTTGAACAAGTCTCAACAAATTTGAAAAAACTCGCTCATAATCTTTGTTAATTATCGAATTTGCATTCCCTGCAAATGGATGACATGTCACTTCATCGTCATCAATTTTACATAATATGGAATCTATATATTGCATAATTTATTTTGTGTAAGATTCTTATGATTAAAGAACACTTCAGGTATAAACATTTTTTTTTGAAAGTCTATGCAGTCTGTTGAGGTGGTGCAGATTCGTTTGAAGCAGTTGCATTATTATTATTATTATTAGCACCTTCTTGGGCAGATCCACTGTCTTCTGCTGGTTTTTCGTCTGCATCATCAGCAGCTTTATTTCCTCGGAAAAAAATTCTGGCGCTGCTCAATGAAAAATAGAGAAGTTCGAACTCTCGTTGATAAATAAGGATTCTCTTTAATGCAAGAGATGTTGCTTGCAGAAGCTTCTCATCTTCTGTGATGCTGGATGAAGATTGTTGTTTCTTAGAAGATGAGGAAACATCCTTTTTCTGACTCTTCATGTCTTCTTCGTGTTTATGCTTCACTGACTGGAACCAGTGAAGCGAATCAAAGTCTTGGTATTGGTCGAGAAGTTTGAGAATGTAAGCGACGCCCATCGCAAATCCATCATCAGTAAAAGCAGCTCCTTGTTTGTTCTTTTTATTCATTTTTTCCTTACAACTGATACTGTGCTCCACAAAGTTCAGTGTTAAAGGAGGAAGAATGGCATAAAAGTTTCGCAAATGCATGTTTTTGTGGCTGCGAAATTCCTGAGCAAAGACGTCAACAAGTTTCGTAAAATAGTCAGAGCCTTCGGCAGAATTTTTTGATAATGTATCAATAACAGTATCCAAGTGAGATGCAGCATCATTGACCTCTTGACCTATGTCTTCATCTTTTACAAGTTCGTTAAAACTCACAATATCATCAAGATCAGGTACGAAGCGTATCGCATCGCTGCAGCAATGAATTCCACCAGATCGTACCATGCGTACATACCCCATTGCATTTCCAATGTGCGAAACTAGAAGTCGAAATTGGTCCAGGTAGCTTTGACCATCAGGAGAGAGGCCAAGTTTGCGAATACCTTTGTTGAATCTATCTGCCCGGTCATAAGGATATCTTTGACCAAGAGCAACACGATTTTCCTTAAAATTCCGAATATCTTTTATTAACCTTGATTTGATGTGTTCATCATACAAGAACTGAGAAAAAATGTAAAATTTCTTTTTCAAGAACTGAAAAGTGAAATTTACAGTGGTATTCATGATTCCAGTTCCATGAGTGCGTACAGAATTTGCAACATGTCGAATATTTATCGTGTTGAGATGTTTGTTATTGCTGGACTTTTCGACAAAGATTTGGTTGTTGAGATTGTAAAGATACTTTGAAACGAAGACATGAATATTTCTCATGATTTCCAACACATCAAGACCTTGTTCTAGTGTCTGGTTTGGTAGATGAACTTCCTGCATTCGTAATTGATATTTCTGTACTGCCAAATTTCTCATTTCACCATAAGTTCGCCAATCATGCAATGCAACAGTGGTCAAGTTGTAGAAAGTGGTATCGATGTAATGTGATACATAATCTTTTATATCAATTGTTTGGTTCAAAAAATGCAATGGCTTGACTGATAACAATTGCCTGAGACCTTTCAAACCAACTTTATAAGGATTTCTGTCATCAAGTTTCAAATGTGTGTGAACGGATAATCGAAGATCATTCTCAATTTCTTTACAGATCCGCACAAACAAATTTTGTCTTAGGATTGCCATAATATCCTCGGAATAAAACTTGACCAATTCTTCAGTGTTTTCCACATGTTTGCTCCTACGTATATGAGGAACACAATCATTCAATGCAGAAAACATGTAATGCATTTGCCCAGCATCTGTAGGATCTTGACAAATTCCATCAAAAAATATTCCAAGAACAGAGCGATGCCAGTAAAAGAATGAAAAATCTGATGCTCTTCTAATCGATGGTTGTATTCCACGACTGAATGTATTTAATCGTTCGATCATTGTTTTAACTACTGCCATTTCTTCGTCTCTGAATACTTTCATTTGATCTGCAATACTGATCGCTAATTTTGTGACAAGAATCCTTTGAGATGTCGGTGGCCCATTGATTGAATTAGAAGCTAGTACAATTGCTGACAGAATATCCAATCTACGATCGCTGTACTTTTTATCAACTACAATTCGCTTTTTACCCATTTGCAACCCTGCAAGAATTTGATATTGCAAGTGTTGAACCATCTGTTGCTCATTTTCCATCACTTGCATTGCACATCGATGAAAACTCTCTTCGATAGCTTTAGACAATCCCATAATACGACAAAGAGCCAGAACTTCAGATTTTGACATTGGTTTTTGCATTGCTGCATGCAAATTCATAACCTGGCTGACCATGTTACTCAAACCATAAGATAGGTATATTCCTTCCAACAGAATTTTTACTTTATTATTAAGATCGACCAGTGATTTATCAGGTGCTTGTATCGACTCCATTTTGACAAGCCATGCACTGACAGTTAGAAAATAACTTTGAGCATCCTTCGGCAATGATTGTTGTTTTGAATTCAGATAAGCGAGTCTAGATTGAGTCACCTGATCCGACATTCTTTTGTCAACAGCTTTGCCAGCAAATCTCTTTAAAAACTCATCAGCAAACCAAACAACATTGCTAGTCAGCATAACACATGGGAGCTTTTTGTAAACATCCCATAACTGACGAAACAGACGCTTGTCTAAATCTCGGAAGATCATCACATGTAGAGCAAACAAAGCACATAGCTCCACATATTGAAGTCGTTGTCTAGTTTCTGTCCCATCACCTATCCTCGGTTCTACATTAGCAAAAATCATTTTGATGTTGTTTGCAAACTCCTCAGCAAAAAGTGTATTTTTACTAACAGGGATTCCAGTATCATCATAATTCTGCATCCAACAATGATCCAGTATTTTCCCATCAAGAATCTGCCTCTCAATTCTTGCTAACATCTTTTCAAAAGGTTTCAGCTTGTCGCCATCTACAGAATACTTGCTAGGATCTTGATAAACAGACTTCAACACGACTTTATATTGAATCCAATGATTTTTCAACAACGTATTTGCTGCCACAATTTCATCAAGAGTAATCATGATCCTGAGCAAAGTGCCAATACTTTCAAAAACGGTGGTGAAATGAATCTGACTAACTTCCATTACTTTTGGCATAGTTTTATTATGAAGAGCAGCAAGCTGTAGCACCATGTTTTTCAAAACTTCTTTACCTCTTGTTACAAAGCTCGATAGCCTTTGCAACAAAGGTAACAGCCGACCAATTTGGGATTGTCTCGTCCCATCTTCTTCTTTGATCTCCACACCCTCTCCATAAAACAACAGTGCATCATAAAATTCCTCTTCTGCTTCTTTTTCCAAATGTTGAACTTCGAGACAAAGAGATGACAAGGCAATGACAACTTTATTCAGGACTCGATTTTCAGTATTGATCAAATCCAAAAGTGATGTCTTTTCATGAGGAGAGGTTTCTAACAAAATCGGATCCAAATGTCTATCCCAAGCATCAAGGCTGTAGCTCCCAAGAGCAGTTTCTAAATCTGCTAATTGCTGAGAATATCCATGAATAAACTTCGAATAACTCCTAAGTTGAATTTCACCAGCTAATTTTTCAGTACCATCGTCCAAGACCCAGTCTTGTTGCTCTGTATTTGCCATAGTAAACTATATATTTTGAAGGTATTCACTTTTTTTCGAATTAATGCATTTTACACTATGATATGTGACAGGAATAATTTATTATTAATGAAAGACTAAAAAATTGGATAGGATATTTTGGACACATACTGATCAACACACTTATGGTATACATAGATGTACCATGCTGTGAAATGGTGATTGTAAGTGCAGAGTGGGTAGTGAGGAGTGGTAAATTTATCTGTCATTGCTGGTGAATAAATTCAACTAAGACAGAAGACATCGACTCCTGACGCGACTTGTATGCAGTATGTGTGACTTGTAAATGTATGAATCGACTTGACTTGCGACTTGAGTATACAGCAACTCGACTTGAGACCAATGGTGGCAGTACTGTATGGTACGAAATTTTTATCGTACTTCGAACCAGCAAAAAAATTTTGTACCATACCTTTCAAAAATTTTCCGTACCGTACTGTACGATATTATTTTTTTCGTACATCGTACCGAACTTCGTACCAGTACGAAATTAAGTTTGATTTATATTATTCATTTATCATACTAAATTTCATACTAGTACGAAAACAGGTACGATTCGCTGGGAAGCAATTTTGTATCGCACCAACTACCAATGTCCAAATCAGCTTTATTTGTAAGATCTGGCCACAGCAAGAAACGTCACCAAAATCTTACATGAAAGTGATGTAGTTTTATGCTATCTGGTTTAAAACCCAGCACAGTAAAAAATCAGTTAACTAAGGTCACCCCAATATCATTGTTCACATTGCGCATAATACGAGAATGGTAGACCAGTGGTGATGAATAGTGGTAGGATGAGCACAGTTTTCACAAAAAAATCTGACATGAAGCAATATTTAGCATATTAGCAGCATTGTGTTGTCACAAGAAATTCTCTCTCGACAAAAGAATGTTTGTTGTGCACCACACATGGGTTTCGTGCGGTCTCATTCGAAGGTATGGTTATAAGAACATTATCATTGTGCATTTTTGCATCTGGTATTTCTGGTGCAATTTACGTTCTCTTCACATTACTGAATAATGCTATTTATTTTTTAATACCAGACAGACGTATTCCCAACATGCCTCGTTGTCTATATCGTGACTTGGCTGTTTTTTTTTACAAAATATATCTTCCAATTAAGGTGAGCATCATCTAACACTCGACTCAAAACAGCCAAAATATATCTTTATATTCTGATGTTTCTGCTCTTATAATATACTTCTGCGTGTCAGAGTACAAAGAAACCGTAATAGCAGTGGTTACTGGTTAACTTAGTTGCATAGTTGGTCAGGGGGAGAGTTTTTAATTTAATTTTCATAAATTTTTCGCGCGCCTGCGTTACGCAATTTTGTATATTTCGTAGCATTTAGCCTTTAAAGTGAGAATTTTTATTCAATTTTTACAAAAATTTCAGCGGGCTTCCGGCGCTAAGGTACATCTTCCTGTCTGGTAATGTTTATTTCACTCTTAAAACATGTATTTTTGTTTGATTCTCAATAAAATTTTGCGTGCCTCCGGCACCCTAATTTTTTTTGTAAATTTAAAAGCCTATGTTTGCATGTTGGAAAAAATGTGCCCCCCCCCCATTTTTCTCTGGATCCGCCACTGTAGTTGTTATATTCGAGCAGCGCTTCCTACGCCATTGTGAATTTTAAATAAAAACTGGTCAAACCACATCAGCGATGCTAACGATATATTCAGAAACTACACACTGCGGTTTTTAGTATTATGAATGCTGCTTATTTTGTCCATTTTAAATGGGCTATCACAACTTTCGTTATTAGAGAAAAATGCATTCAGATTAAGACGTCATAAATCAGCCTATATGTGTTTCCACGAAATCACAAAGTTTTACGCCACTGCATTAAAACCGATACCATAGCTCATCTAATCAGCTAAAGTGAATCAGGTGCATTTTTATTACCATACCTGCGCCGCTTTTAATCATTTTAAAATTGCCCTTTAGTTAAAAATTCTTTAGTAGACACAATTCATATTATCAGCGTCCCGTTATGAAACGGCAAAGATGTTAAATGAAATTATTTTTTTTAAATTAATTTGCGAAGAATAAAGCGTAATGCGAAGGTACGGTACGAAATAAATAGGTACCGGTACCGAACTTCGTACCGTACCGGTACCGTAAAAACTGGCACGAAAATTCTCATCCTAAAAATGAATGCTGCGTACTGCATTGTCTACCGATGACTAACATCGTATGGCCGTAAACTTCATGAATTCACATAAATACCGTACCGAACTTCGTACGGTACTACCAGCCTTGCTTGAGACTCTAAATAAAAATTCCTGTAAGACTTGGGCTCGATCTGACGCCCGAAATGCCTGAATGGTGACTCCTTCCCAACACTCTGCACTGGTTTATTGTAACGTTAGGTAACTAACCATCATACATTTCCATTTCCAGAAAAGGCTAAAATAATCTGATTCCCATCCTATCTCTTGACACTTTTCTGCCTATAATATAACCACCACCAGAATAACACCAAAAGCAAAGCATTGAGAATAGAATAGGGACTAAACTAAGCAGCATAACGCCTTATCTTCTCTGTTCTGCTCTGTCCTGGAAATTTATGTGAATCAGATTAGCGATCACGTGATTTTCAATTTTTTTCCCCTTAAGTTTGAATCAAGTTTGGTTAAGTTTGAATCACTAATGAATTGCGTCGTCCAGGACCAGTGGACGGAAACTTTGGTGTAAACCGAATTTGCGGGAATACCCCATCGGGATCGATATCGAGCCACGAAAGTATCAGCAGACACAAAATACTGAAAAATCTGCTTTGGCATAGCCTGATGAATCGAAATCATATTCTATCCCAATCCAGGACCAAATCAGCAGCACATTTAGCAATTTTGGCCTTTCCACTCTGCTCGGCTTTCCAGACACAGACCCCCACACATAGACAAAACGCATTTGATATGGACACATGTCATCACAACAGCATTAAATGTTTCATAATACTTGGCGTTTTATTATATATCACGAAAAAGCAGCCAAAAATCGCCCAGAGCCGAGACAAATTTTGAGAAAAAATAAGATGTCGTGGTATGACTAACTAAAAGCAATTACTTCTACGGGTCGCAGAATGCAAATTGAAATTTCCTAGAAGACCCAGAAAGCCATTCTGCGATTTTTTCAGTCGGCAAGTGGGGAACATCCTCTTTAAATACGCTGGTATCAATGTAGTAAATCGCGAGCCAGGCCCCTCGCATAACTCTTCAAAATTGAGAGGATATGTTTGTAACGTGTTTTGAATGAGCTTATAGTCAAAATTACCGACACTGATACTCGCCACAAATGCTTCAAAGGAGTGCCCAGAAGTAGCGTAACTAGGACTTTGCGATTGGGGGGGGGGAGGCAGCACATATAAGCCGCTGATTTATGACGACATAATCTACATGCACAAAATTAATCAGTGAAAAGAAATTACACGCGAAAATATGAGAAAATGAAATAAAAACCTTCCCCCTTGATTTGCTATTGACCAACTATGCAACTAAGTTAACCAGTAACCCCGTTTTACGTTTATAACGTTTTGTTTGCACAATCATACTCAATCAAGTAAATTATCAGAGCAGAAACATGGTATTATAATATTATGGTATATTTGGTGGTTTGGAGTTGGATGTCAGCTTATGCTCATCTCAATTACAAGTTGTATTTTGTAAAAAAACTAGTCAAGTCACGATATAGGCTAATAAGGCGTATCGGGAATGTGTCTGTCTGATTTGAACGAATAAATAGCATTATTCAGTAATGTGAAAAGAACTTAAATGGCACCAGAAATACTAGATGCAAAAATCCCCAATGAAAACGTTCTCACATCCATGCAATCGGATAAGACTGCGCGAAAACCCAAGGATGCTGCAAGATTTTTTCGCGAAGACGGTGCTCACCACCACTATTTTTACCCATCGGTCTACCCTTCTCATATTATGCGCTATTCTATATATATGAATAGGAATATTGGGAGGGGCATAAATAACCATATCCCCCTCCCTTTGTTAAATTTTTCGCAAAAACGTGGGCCCCACGAAAAATATTTCACACGTACTAAAAAATCGAGAATCGGAAAAACGTCTAAAACCACAATAAAAGTTTCAGAAATTTGCATTTTTTCGGGAAATAAATCCATGCGAGCGTTCAGCATTAGAAAGTAGTAAAAAATCGGGAATCGGAAAAACGTCTAAAACCACAATGAAAGTTTCAAAAATTTGCATTTTTTGGGAAATAAATCCATGCGAGCGTTCAGCATTAAAAAGTAAGCACCTCATGACACCATTCAAAATCCCAAATTTGAATTTTGCCAAGTACAAGCAACCGATAGACCCCGCCTATATACGCTGCAATTCATTCGCGGGAAATGATTGACCACATAGATCTCGTAAAAGCGTATTTTAAGACTGTCGTGGATTGCTATTGGAACTAAAATGCTTGCGCGCAGCTTTACCTGATGTCGTGATAAAATTTTGTCGAATTTACCCAACAGACAGTCATTCAATTCGCAGTTAAAAAAAATCAGATTTGTGACGCCACAAAAAATTTGAGCGCACGCAATCCTTTTGTTTTAATTTAAATATAACAGCCTAAACTTTGTCGTTTTCAGTGGAATTTTAATGGAATTCCTCTTTGAAGAGGTTAGTATGGACACAACGGATTTTTTATATTATAATTTTTACACTAGTGGATTTAAGGCAAATTGGTTCCATACCCTTGACCCCCTTCGAACTCTCAAAAACACACTATTGGCGTGATTTTGTTGTTGCCAAACACCAATTTTATTTTGTGAAGTATGAGCCACAGATGGACCGCGTCTCATCGACGCGATCTATCAGTGATTCATATTCCACAAAAGTTTTTGTGGCAAAACTTTTCCGATAGGGGTAATAAAAAAGTTATAATATTCAAAATCAGGTTTTGATCAATTTCTGGTTTATGATAAATTTTCGCCGTTCATCTGTGGCATACGATTGATGAAACAAAATTTCAACAAAACTTATAATTAATACTTCACCGAACAATGAGACAACAAAATATTAAAAACAAACCCTAACCTTACCAAACCAAAAAGGGGCAGAAAATAATCGTCTGTTGGGTCGGGATTACAACTGTCAGAGATCAAAAACAGATATTTTACCCCTAAATTATATATATTTCACTTAATTTATTATTTATAAATTTATATAAACGTTTGGGTTTTTTTCAGGAGAAAATCGAATAATTTATAAATTTGCAAGCCACGAATCAAAATTGAATTACTAGCGCATACTTGGTGACTATGGTGCCTTATGTGTGACAGAAAAATTCCATTGTATTTTCTTCTTCCTCACCCTGTAAAGTAGAATACGGACCGTAGACTATCGCGCCGGCAAAAATTTACAAAAAGTGGTAACGAATTCATTCAGACAATAATTGGGGTTCTTGGTGCATATTTTCTTGGGCCTAAAACGCAATCTGTGACGCCAAAACCCATCGTCGAACCTGTCCAGCCGGTGCCAAATTCAACAATGAATCCTGGGGGGGAAGGGTAGGGGACCGATAATTCACGTCCAGCCTGTACCCAAATGGGTAGAGACTAGACGCAAATTACCAGTGGGTACAACTCCATATACCGACCGTCTAGTGTCGAATCTGGTCCGGTCAATTCAATCAACGTATAAGCGCTTGAACCGTCCCCTGAGTCGGCGCCGACGTACTTGTTTCCGTTTTACCAAATCAACCAATTTAAAATCTACTCTATCAGTTTAATCACACTTTCGCCAATCAAGAGGCCGGCATAGATGGCGGAAGCGTAACGTCACCGAAAGAGAGATAAAAATTGACAAACTTAGCAAAACATCTCCAAGCCAAGGACAGAACAACCGCGAATACGTTCAAAGAATTGCCTTTTCCAAACCAGACACCGGACGACAAGGATATGAAGCTGTTGGGGCCAGGCTATGCGCGACTAAACGCTAACTATGCAGGTAACTAAATAATAATCTGCAAAAAAAATGAACACGTTAGTTATGGTTAGTTTTTAGAATAATACAATGTAGGCAATAGGATTATCATATTTCTGGAGTTTCTATTGGGCCGCAAATATGAAGCAAAAATTGACGCAAAATTGAAAATTTGTGTAACATAAAAGTTATTCAGATCTTTTTCCGTTTTTTGGCTGTTGATACGGGTTATTCTTTCTTGTCCGGGAGCTGTGGTCAAAACTTCATATCCTTATTTGTTATATTTCTTAACCTATCTATAAAACAACTTTCTTCCGTCTTCCAAGAAATTGGGTTAGTTGGGCATTAGTGCTGGTGCACACTCCACAAAAATGGGCTCCGAATCAGAAAAAAATTTTTCAAAATATTTGATATCGAGTATAAGTCACTGCTGGAACGCGCCGGCGAGGCGCGGTCCATCAGTGACTTATGCTTGACAAAAATAATCAAACTAGCTTAAACCCTAAACAATTTCAACAACCTATGCCACTTATATTACCTGTATAGTTCTTTACAATCAGGCTCATCTCTGTTTCTATATATGTCTGTAGTAGATGCTACATAAATTGAAGAAAAAGCTTCCACTTGTCACACCGAGTCTCCCGCGCAAATGAATTCAAATTCATTATTGAATATAGCTTCCCCGTTCTTAAAAAAAATGCGGAAGAGCAAGAGTAAAAAGAAACAAAAATACTCGTCCATAATTTCATCCATGATGTTGCGAAGAAAGGGAAAAGTTAAAAGTTGAAATCACGTGATGGTGCGGGATCAAAATTATTGGACACTCGTCCGAAATTTTCTCCGCTAATTAGAAAGATGAAAAAAGTGATAAGATTTAAAATCGGGAGCAGGAGGAAAGTTAAAACTCCTGGGACGAGATGTTTTGTTTGTTTGGCGTTCATCTCAAAATATCGCAAAATAAAGAAATCTTTAACTCTAATATTTGAAATGTTTACCAGAAAATAAACCCATCAATATTAACATCCTCTGTCGAATCTATCTGCGCTTGTTATAGCATCAAAATAGATTATATAAGATTTTTTCAGGTTAACTTGAGCGACCAAAATTAGATATTGTTACGGTGAATTATTTAGGAAGATTACAGGCAGAAAAACCACAAAATAGTCATAAAAATGATTGCTTTTCCATCATCATAAAAACAGTGTTCAGGTTTTTTTTAAAAAGATTGGTAGAATCTCATCGTTAATCTTTTGCGCAGACACCTAGAGAATATGCATAACTTCAGAAAAAAACGTCTGGTGGTGATAAAACTGAACTAAAATTTTCAAGATCATAGCTGTAGTTTTTGTATTCGTCCGATTAAATGTAATGGAAGTTTTTAAGTTTTTCCAAATCATCAATCATTCTAAAATGCTCTGTTACACTGTAGTATACTTATACTGTCGAAAGCATTTTATTTTATTAACAAGTCCTTTATTTTTTTACCCAATCATAAATTTAACTATTGTCAAGCATGAGCCACAGATTGACGGCGCCTCGTAGGCGCAGTCCATCAGTGACTCATACTTATCAAACATATTTTGACGAAAATTTCAGACTGGGATACATTTGGCTTTTAGGGTTTCTTCGGCTGAATCTCGACCTCCAAGCTATAACATACCGATCTCCTGACCTTCTCGCGAAACTCTTCTACAAATGGTAGCCAGACTTATCACTTTCAATCAAAATAAATTGAAGTCAGAAATAATTAATTAATAGCGACCGAACGTAATGCGTGGCCCAAATCGGAAAAATTGTAAAATCATCATTCGTTAAGTATGGGTCACTGGTGGATCCCGTCGATAAGACGCGGTCCATCTGTGACCCATACTTGACAAAATAAAATTTCTGATTTAGGGCGGGACTCGTCAATGGACCATAATCAATACGTGTTGGTAAAATGCATGGAAAGCAGAGGTTGGGTCAACTTTTGTTGGGTTGGGTATGGAAACGCGCCGTCGAGAAGCAATCCATCTGTGGTTGATACTCGACAATACAGAGGGACTTTCTGATAGAGCCTATCGAGGGTTCCCAAACAAAAGTGACTATCTCCAAAGTTGATGATTTCGATATTTTTACGGCATATTGTGGAGAATGATATTTTGAACAATCTGACACAAAAAATTCTCATATATTTATATTTGTTAGGAATGTATCGACAAATAAAAAAATACCCTATTTTTATTTCCGGACAGGACTGACTAGCTCCATGTTTGTTATGACGTCACAATACATTTTCTTGTAGAAAACGGCATGCCCATGAAAGCAGAATTTCGTTGGGTATGTTCATAATAAGCATAGGTATCGTAACTAGTAAATGTCATCATTGTTTGGTGTTATCGAAAGTATTTTCAATTATGCCAATGCCAAATTATTTTCGTTTCCGAAATTTCACATTCAATGATGTCATTTTTCATCAAGTCATGTGAAAACAAGTCTGAATTGTTTTATGGTACATATAAGCATACAATATTAATAGCAAAGTTTACAAACGACTCGAAATAAAATTAAACAGTATCAATATTATTCACATCTACTAGCAAAATATAATGAAGCCATGTCCAAACATGCCTGAATTGTTTTTTATGGTACATATGATCATACCATACTAATATCAAGGTTTACTATAAACTCAAAATAAAATTAAATAGCGCTATTATTATCCACATTTACTTGCAAAATATCCACAAACAGAATAATAAAATATTTACGCCCACGATGACGTCATATTGACCGTGGTATATCTATGTCATTTCAGAAAGTAAGAAATATCATTTCATACCATCGACCATCGTTTGCTGTTTTGTTTTCCAATCAGAACTAACTATATCCACTTACCAGAGGGAGGGGGGCTGGGGGGTAGCCCAAAATTTATAAATTGACAACGCATTTAACCATTATTAAAAAAAGAGCCCCATGTAACAACTCTACCAATATATTCTCATTCACAGAGAATTTTTTTTACTAATTTAAGATGCTTTAAAACCTTATTTGGCGTTTATCTCGAAATGCCAAAATTGGAGAAGGTCATTTCTGTCTGGGGATCCTCGATATAGATGAGTACATCCTGGCGCTACACTCAAGGCGTACACAAAAACACCCGTCGTGCATGTGCCTTATATCTCTCCCGCGTGATCCGACAATGACTATATTTAGATATCCAAGAAACATTTAAATTTTACACAGTATTCGTCTTGCAATATTTCAAAATGTCAATGTTATGCTTATTTGTGATTAGACTAGATTCACTTACAAATCGAGGCTTTGAATTGATTCGGACAAATATCAAATTCAGAGGATTTGAATACCAATTTGTGTGAATCGATATGATTCGAAGAAGGTTTTGGGCGCAAAATGATCAGATATGTTGACATTTAACAGATATTTCGAAAATTTTATTTTGTCAAGTGTAAGCCACAGATAGACCGCGCCTCAGGGCGATCCATCAGTGACTCAAACTTAACAAAACGTTTTCAGCCTAACGTTTTCTGATTGGGCACAGCCCATCCATTCACAAATGCTTTAGGCAAAGTAAATTCTACATATGAATTTTCAATGAAAATAAAATAACGGTGGTACGGGTCAACATCAAACCGTATACAGTCCATGATGCAAATTTTCATCTGGGTCGATTATGACTTCACAATTCGAGGAGAGAAAAGTTTCACATTTCATCCACCACCATTCATGTTTCTAGATGCGCCAATTACTACATCCCATACGTTTTTGGTGAATTTCAGTTCATAGGCGCGGTTTATCATTGACTCATGTTTGACAAAACAACGTTAATGACCGAAAAAAGTCAATTTTTCTGAAATTATTCGATTTTAAAGCAAGCACCAAGAAACACATACCCCCTTCCTCTTTTATGACATTGTGAATACATGTATCAAATACACACTGTAAATTCAATCATAACAAAACACACAATAGGTGATATTTATTGTTGCGAATTATTTAAATAATAACAATGGCTCACAATGAAGACGACGATATGGAAGCTCGCTTTACGCAGCGCTTCGCCATTGTTGTGAATTGTGAAGAATTAAAAAAAAAAGAAAACGGCTTCGTATTATACAAGAGTACTGAAAGGTTCTCAATACATTATGTGATAAATATAGACAAAGCATGCATACCGAGTATGATAAATATTGAAATTACAAGCATACCTCGCAGGAAAATTTGCTGCCAATTCAGCGCGATTGATTTTCGTAGCTTCAACTATACTACGACGGCAGCGCCAGCAATGTAAGCTTACTAGATTAGGTATGGATGTCAGAAGTAATTATAATGCTTATTCCGCGTCTAAGCAATTCACAGCAATAGCGCAAGGTAACAAGGTAACAAAAAAAGGGAAATTATTGTTAGTTTTTTCATGAG
Source organism: Styela plicata (assembly GCA_963675895.2). NCBI lineage: Eukaryota > Metazoa > Chordata > Ascidiacea > Stolidobranchia > Styelidae > Styela > Styela plicata. The sequence goes on from OZ023153.1 coordinate 12,373,953, forward strand.
AAGGGATTTTGTTGAACGGAATGCAAGAACTAGTTCAAACTTTATGATGAGTATTTATATGCCTATGGCCAGCTAACATGAGTTTGAGAATTCGAAAGCAATATAGATATACAGGACGGAAAAAAGAGATATTTTGTTCGGTATTGTTGTTGTTGAATGTCTCGCTCATGCAACTATTGAAAAACCATATGCCAAGTCTTTCAATGTATTTATTAAGATATTATTATTGTTGATTCGGATCCATTATGAAAGTAAAATCGCCTGGCCTGATGGTCAAGGGTCGGTTAATTCCTATTGCACGTCTGTTCGTGTCTCTCTGTGTTGCTATCTCCATCTGCCTTTACAAAACATCTGTCATTTTGAATTCTGAAGTGAGTTTACTGTAATATATGCTACAGATACACTACTATTGCCGAAAGTGTGAAAATTATATTCAAAAACTAATCATACGGTGGAAAGGCATTCATTTACCAGTAGGACTACCTCCGGATACATGTGGCATTGTGAAACGATAAAAAAAAATGGAGTCAGTCAATCTTTGCTTGCGAAGAGTTACAGAACACCAAATGTTGTCCACGGGTAGTTCATACACTTAGGTATATTCGGTATAACTTACAACGACAGATTGAATTTTATTAAAGAAAATATCACATGATAGTCGGATGGATCGATAATAACGTACCAATGTGCCCCAGAGGTGGGGCATACTGAAAGCGACGGGGGCAAAATGGAACAGAATCACAAAACAGCTAAAACGCGCAATGAAATTAAAATAAAACTAAAAAATCACATTGAAACTTACCAAAAACACGGAGTAAGTCGTATACAATAATCTCGTAACTTTTCTGTCAAACGACTCGGCCATGTCAGCCATCTTAAAAGTCGTATACGATAATCTCATAACTTTTCTCTCAAACGACTCGGCCATGTCAGCCATCTAAAAAATAGGCATTTTCGACCAGAGCTACAGCCCTTTAATTGATTTATCCTCAAACTGTAGCCGGTCTTTCTCGTGTAATTTTGCTCTATATCTAGTGATAAACACGGATAAAAGCGATTAAAATTTTTTTATGTAGGTTTCTATTCAATCTTATGCAAACATTTTCACAGATTATGCTTAAGCAATGTCCCTTTGTTAATACAAATAGAAAAAGATATATAATATATATATATTCGAAATGCCGCCAACAAAACCTTGGGGCACAATTCCAAAGTGCCGTCTGAAACTTGGTCATCAGAAGTTGACCGAATTTGAATTGGAGCAATCAGTTGAGAGACTGCGGAAGTGTAGGCCGAGAAAAATACGGTAAGTTGCCACAATAATTTTTTTTGTGATAGGGGTTAACCAAAAACTTTTCATACAGAATTTTATACAGAGTATCTTTAAAAAAAAGGAAAATTGTGCGCGGCTTCGGGGTGCAATCGAATATGTAGATAATTACATGATTTCTCGCACCCAAAATGTTGACTTTTTTAAACAAAAAGACCAAAATATTTGTAGTTGGAAAATTTGAATTTCATTTTATTCATGCCCTCCTTATGAATCCACACTTTCTCTCGCTACTGGGGAAAAGAGACCCCATTCGCCGAGCAAAGTGCTTCAAAACTAGGAAATCCCATATTATTTGAAATTTTGGCGACCCTTTTAAAGTTCTAAATTTACGCCACGACCTGGGTCCTTACATCATCTCTCATTCCTGTACATCTTTAGAGAAAAGTAAAAACCTATGAACCTAATTGTTTAACTAAAAAAATTAGTTCTATCATTTATCTTGATTTTGAGCGAGAATGAGTACAGATGGACCGCGTCTAACATCGACGTTTTCCATCATTGATCCATGTCTAACAAAAGCCACTTTGACTAAACACTGCCAATTGGGATATTGATAAGCTAACAGAACATATTGTTTCAGACAATGGTGGCCTGACGAATACGAGCACAAAAGATCAGAAGATTCAGCAAGAACGAAAACTGTCGACCGGCTTTACAAAAACTCTTCCCAAAACGTGGTAGACAGCAACAGAGTACCCAAAGGACGAATAAGGAATATGGGAATTGTGAATAGTTTCGCATGGAAAGGGTACAACTAAGGACGTTTGGTTGCTGGGGATCTATTTTTTTTAACCATCGCTTTCATTTTCGAAGCCACCCAGAAGTGATGGTAAATTTCCACTTTTTACCATATACTGCAATTTACAATTTAATAAACGTGGACTACTGTCGAGATACAATCCATACATATACTGCTGGTGTTGAAAGATCTGTGCTTTGGTCAAATATTTCTTCATACCTATTTATTTATGCTCTTCACATAAATTTTAACTCGGTAAATAAACGAGGTCAAAAGTTCCGGTTTTGATTTCTCGCCCAACGTTTCTCTGATTCGACAGGGAAACAGGGTTTATATTCTATTGACTTGAAGAAATTTATTTCTATTCTGCTGGAAAGGAAAACCGAGAATATAGCTTAATCACATGTCGATGGCATTGGATTACTAGATCCAAATTGAGGTTGTTTCATCGAATTTCTCGTGCATGGTTGTTAGAGGAAGTCGTAGTTAACTGAAATTTTAAAATTATATACAGATCTGGGGGATAGCCCCCCTTTTTTCCAAACAGGGGAAATGCCCCCTCGGTTCTGCCGTCAGTGCTAACAATCCCTCTCTTTTCCGCATACAAACGCCCTCAGTGGATGTCGAACATGCGTGTTCCACGCAATTAGAGATGACCATCTCGAAGCGTGTTCAAACGATTTTACCTTGCTTAGAGGAAACATTCCATAGCTCTTATGAATGATAAAAACTAAAATATTACCCGCCATCTCTCTCATGGTATTCGACTCACCACTGGTGCCATCACTGGCGCGAGACATATAAATACAGCTATGTTTGTATATATTAATAGTATTTATCATGATTATCAAATTTACTTATCAATACATATAGATATAATATTTAAATCGCATAATAAAGGTATTTAATTGTATAGAAGAAGTCAAAAGTAGGAAGAAATAGCATATGATAAGAACAAGATATAGTTCAACAGGGAAGGCAAAATCAAAATCAGCTAATACACATGATTGCACTTTAAATTCCTGAGCATGAGCCATATTGTATATATATATATATATATTGTATATATATGACACATGCACAGTATAAGATGAAAATGGCTCAACGCACAGAGTCAGCTTCTCCAAGCTAACAAACTCAATAACGCAAACTAAATAACATAAACCTTCTAGTTCACAAGCTGTTTAATTTCAAAAAGTTCAAAATATCACAAAGGGTATTAAGGGATGTCATACCCTCCTCGTCGGCATTCACGGAGCAAAAAAAGAAATTTTTTGTGCCTTCCGGCGCGCTTTAAGGTTTTAATCATGATATACAATAAAAAATGCTATTTTCTAAAGAAATAATTCTTCTGCAGTGCCCATCATAATGTTATAATTAGGCAATTGAGATTTCACAAATTTTCTGCACTCGCTTTTTAAGGTTCTAAATACGCCACTGATCACAATGGTAATTGGAACATTTTAAACATTAGGATGGCTATAGAAATATTTAGCGCCAATTATAGATTCATTTTATTTCACGTACGGGTTCATACACAATGTGGGACTTAGGAGGCTGAGTTACAGACTATGACAAGGTATAGAAATAGAGTTAAATAGTTTTAGAGGTTATGTATGCCAGGTTAGCAAGTAATATGCATTTAACCTTCTTCAAATCCAGCACTCGTAGCAAAAAAACTTAAAAAAAGTTTTCTATCTAATGAAAAAATTTTCGGTAACTGAACACCAGAGATAGCGTTTCATCAGCGATTAACCCTTATATTTTAGACTTGAAAAACCTGATTTCAAGTAAATCTACACAAAAAATAATAATAAAGAAACATGGAATAGAGGCAATTAATACTAAATGAGGCATATTGCATAGCACCAGGAAAATAACGTGAAAGCATGAAAGAAAAATCAAAGTACAAAAAAGGATCCAATTAATGCACACTCAGGAAGATTCAACCACTAAAGAACAACAGTGAGAGAAATTATCATTAATAATTTCAGATGTAACTTTTTGTTAAAGAGGAAGCAAAAATAGTATATATGTTCTCCATCGTCACTTGTGGTCATTTTTTAGCAAAATACAATAATGTATGTCTCACAGTTGGATTAGGATTCAGGAAACACAAAAACATGAAAAAGCGTTTCGGAATGAGCAGTTCGAAGTGTTTTAATGATGATTGACCACAGATGGGCCATATTAAAACAGCACCTTACTTAACAGAACATATGTTGGTATTTTTATGAAAACGTGTCTATTCATTAACTCAGTATTCAATTCATAGTGAGGTATAGTGATAATATTGAAAATTCGAAGATACCAAGACTTCTAAAATTAATGTAGTTTTTGAAATCTCATTTACTTTCGTAAATTGCATAAGTTTGCACAAGATTATTTTCGACAAAATAAAATTTCCAGATTAGAATAGACTGCAGCACGATGCTTCAATCAGCACAAAAAAAAGCATTTTGAAATAGGTAGATTCTTGAAACACCTGTTATTTTTCAAATATGTAAAGTTTCAAAGTTTTTTTTAAATATCAAATTTTTCAAAATAATTAGCACTTATTGAGTGATGTAGATAAGGAATGTTTTTCTTTAATTTTTTGAATTTGAAAGTTTTAAATTCAAATTGGTTTAGTCGGCAATCAACTTCTCCGATCCTAGCAATTTGAATATTTAAATTTGGGAATCAATATGCTTCGACAAGGACTTTCCCAATCCGAGGCACACACTAATGCATTTAGTGGGGAAGGGGGAATGTCAACCCTGCAGCGCGCATTGGATATTTACTTACCGGTAACCTATTTTAGACCCCAAAATCCCCCTTTCTCAAAATTTATCGTGCCAATAAGCCTATTTTTGGTATCTTTTATAGTGAAATAAAGATTTTTTTGCCTATGGTTAACATTATGAGGTCATAATATGATCTAGAAATTTCTTTAAATTTTAGCTCCTTTTTTATTACTCTGAATGCCACTGGAGGCACAGATGGACGAACTCGACAGTTTGATCTACCAGGACTCAATCTTAACAAAAACATGCACATAACAAATGTTTCACATTGGTAGAGTAAAATTTGATCGAATTATAAAGTGTTTTATCCAATAAAATCTGTACTCGTAGAAATGTTTTCATGTAACGTATGCAACATTGTCTCTAAATTACTCCAGTCCCCGTGAGTATAGCCATTGGTAGATAAGCGATATACATTACAAGTAGAATGATGCCATACACCTTGGTCATTTGAAAACCGCGTAGAGGTACTACGATATACGAGAAACAGAGTGAAAACAGAAGACTTCCGATGAGTATCGCTTCGAGGAGAGTGAATTTGATCTGAAATTGTGAGAAAAATATGTCAGTCATATAGAGAATATCCTTTTCAAATAGGAATGCAACTGTCAAATTTAATGTATTCAAATCAAATAGATGTCCAATTCGAGAGATCAATTTAAGTAAACATCTTTGTGATTTCGGTTTATTTCAACAGAGGTAATTAAACAAAAATTTATCATTTATGTTGGGATCTTCTGTACATATTTAAAATCTTCTCTACTATATCAAAAGAAATTATCCTTATATCTGAAAAATACCTAAAAAATCAAAGCAGATTCTATTAAAAAAACAAGTGTATCTGGAAACGGCAACCCTTCTATCGATAGAGAGGTTCAAAGTCTTGCTTTACACATATACAATTTTATTTCTGTTACGCTTCGACTGACCAAAGTCACACTTCTTTAGACAAGCATTTTAAAAACGTGACAAAGAAATTTACATGCAATATAAAGAGAGGAATGCTTCAAAGTAAACAGTTGATTAAATTAAGTATGGCCATTAAACAGAGCCGTGATGATCAATAATGAGGCTGTAGGGACATAATAACAAAAGAAATAAGTAATTAAAACGAAATCTCTGACATTCTCATCATTCGATCAATAACTAGTCAAGTAGGCACACTTCGTTCACACTTAGTCAGTCGAAACATTACAGTAATAAATTTGCGTAAATGTTAAGCAAGACTTTGAACCTCTTTAGTTAGTCATAGCTACTCTTGCTACTGTATCCTTGCATGCACTGCATACAGATCCGCAAACACAAAGGCATGGAGGAGGGATAAGTAGTTAGTCCACGTCCCCCAGACCAATAGCCTTCTATCGATAGTTCCATTTTATCAAGCAAGTTTATAACCAGAGATGATGCAAATAATTATAATTAAAAACGGAGGGGGAAATTTATTTGTAATTAAACGACAACTCAGCCAGAAAAAACATTACTCAATCTTGCTTTGTCCAAATAAATTGGTTGACAAAATAAAATTTCTGACTGGCAATGACCATAATTACATCTTGTTTTATCATGGGAGTTGATTGCAGAGCCGATGGGCAAGGCCAATAGTACTTTTGCAAGGCAATCATCACTATGTCATTACATTACTGACCAACACTCGATTAAGGGACATGGAAAAATATCAAAAACAAATGAAAAAATAATCTCACCAATATTGGTCCACCATTTTTTATTGCAGCAATTGTACAAGGCAATCCGATGCCTATAATTAAATCTGAAGGACAATAGTTAAGGGAATCATAACACAAAAGTAGATTGAACTTTGGTAACAAAAGTAACATCATCGGACTCAGACAGATGCCTATTGACAGAAGCACAAAGGCATAGAAAAGAATGAGTTGAGTAGCATAAGCAGTAATTATTGAAAAGGAATGAAGAGACCTAAAGCACAAAAAGTCTCGTTTCATTGAAAGACGTAGTTTTGGTAGTGAATATGCACAAAATCTCAGACATTTTAGAAATTTCAGGAAAGAATTTTCTGTCTTGAAAGAATTAAGATAAGACGAGTAGGTGGAACTTAAAAAAAAACTAACAACTAATAACATGGAAAAGAGCAACGCCAAAACTGCGCTTCAAACCGAAAACATTCATTAAACAACTGGTAGAGTACAATGAGTGGTATCTGCCCTGGGAAACATTTACCACTTTTTTGCTTCCTTTCAGTCCTTATTAAACTTACAGGAATATGTTTGAACAATTCTATACCCCGCACCTTGAAGGTTTAAATAATTAACTAAAATTTCTATTATATAAGGATACTAAAGAACGGTCCTCCGAAGCAAGCTGATATGGCCATTCTGGGAAATCCTTGTTTTGCTAACGTCACATCCGCAACCATATCTCCAATAGAATTTCCCCATGCTAGTAAAGTGAGGCCCATAATAACGTTAGATACATTTAACAAAGCTCCAAATGTTTGCAGCAAATTTACAATTTCGTTTGCTATGCAATAGGTCCATATTACTGAAGCTATGAAACCGATGTAAGCGAAAACCTGACAAAAAAAAATAGGAAATTATGAATGCTCTGAATCACGGTACCAGACTGTTACCAACCCATGCCCAATGAGGAATATTATTTTGTTAAGCATAACTGTAACTGATGGAGACACATTCCATCACTGACATAGCTACAGAGTATGCATTGCTAGTTATCTGCACATGAGATGAAATTCGAATTCTGGTAATACAGTTATCCCAGGATTAGAAACAATGGAGAATATTTGTGGTCTGCCATATTCTCAGATTCCATCTCCTACAACATAAAAATGACGCTGGAGCTAAAAGCAACTGTACCCCAAGTGGACAACATTCCAGTGTATAGAATCAAGAATAAGCATGATCAATTAAAATATTCTCTTGAATATTTCTCTTATGATACTATAGCAATTCATAAGATCACACAACGATATGACATGAATTTTTAGTATTACAATTTCCTGTTGAATATGTCTCATGTCACATGCTTGCACAAAAATATATAATATTATTCAGAATATATATTTTTGGTGGAAAAAGAAGTCTGCTCGATCTCTATAATCATCATATTCTTATAACATTGTCTATAATCATCGAATATACTGTTATGTGGAAACTGTCTATGTCTAACAATACGAGTTCGTAGGGACACGTCGAATAGTCAACCTTCTTCTAAAATTAGGAGTCAGAATAGGAAGACAATTAGATATAGTGGTGTAAAGTCAGAACAATCTACAGTACTAAAGTACTTCAATGTTCAGTTCACTAAGTATTACAGTGTACAGTACCACTTGACTACAACACCTCAACCTATTAAATCAAAAATGAAACAAAATGGTACTCTTACCCAATAATACTTTGGTCTCCTAGTTTCATCTGATGTACAATACACAAGAACAGCTAACAAAACACCAATCATTAAAAACAAACTCCACAGTGGTAAAGGCCCTAGTTTAACTGATGCACCTAGAAATGTAAAATATTCGTTATCGACTCATCGGTACGTCTGGATTGGAGTAAGTTTTTAATGGGATGGTACTATCTACCAGTAATAGCTTTAGGCAGGCTGATAGAATCTTCTTTTTAGTCTTCAGGTTTATATTATATCATTTTCTTCTAGGAACAAAAAAAGCTTCAAACCATCAACACTGCTATTTCGTAGCATTATTGATGATTTTGAACATTTTTTGTACTGTACTGTGCTTCTCAGGTACAGGGTTATAATTTTCAAGGGTATCATTAGAAATGCTATTTCTATAGTGCTTTAATTTAATACAATTTTCTGGCGCGAGTGCTTTAAAATATGATTGACAAATAAAGCGCCTCAAGGCAAAAATGAGAAATTTATTTTTACAGCAGTGCTGATGATTATAAAGCCTCATGGGTAATTTTAATGCAATGAACTACTACTAAGCACTCGTTTTGTTATCTTATGGGTTATACTATGTCCAATCAGAAATTCAATTTTGTCAAGTATGTGCCATAGATGGATCGCGCTGCTGAGATGCGGTCCATCTGTGACACATACTTGACAAAAGTGCTTTTTGACCAAATTTTCTGACAGGGGGTGTCGGCACAACAAGAAAAAGATAGATGTCTCAAATTATATTTATAGTTGTTAAGAACACGCAAGGTAAGCTTAGCTGAGCTAAAAATGTTCATGTTTATCAGAAAACACAAATCAAGTTTGTATAAACAAGTGGCCCGAAATGAATATATATAAATAAACTCTAAACAAAATATATTTACCTTTAGCAGCGACAACACAGAACATGGGTGAGGTAACACAATGAATACAAGATAATATTCTGCTCCAATCATTCACTTTTGGATCAGAACTCACAACTGGTATTGTGATATTGCACAGAAATTTTATTGGAATCTATAACAGAAGATGAAAAAATAAAAACAGTACATGGGTTTTTGTCCTTATCTGAATAGCTAGGAATTACCATTACCCAAGGCAGATATCACTCACTGTACTTTACCACAGTGATTCAGTTCTACTTGGGATGTTTTCTGCTTAGATTGCAATTGCTGGTACTATATCTTGTAGTAGTTCTGTGTGATTAAGTGGCCGTTGGTTGGTTTCTTTTAGGCACTGCTTCCCGTCTTGCTTAGAGTGAATTTCAGTGAGAAAATATTTATGTTTTTTAATGAAATTATTTCCATTTATCATATATTCTAAACTATCTAATTTTGCAGTAAAATCATGATACATTCCAACACTGTTCCAACATTGCGTTGTACTCAACGGTCAAATATGCTCAAAACATACCAATATCGATATTTCATATTTTTACACACCAATATCAAGATTCTAATAATGTTAGAAGAAAAAATTTAAGATCGAGATAATGTAAAATTAATAAAATGAAAATGAGAATATATAACGTTTATAAAAAAATGGAACACTGTATGGCAGTGACAGCAGAACAATAACAACCACAAACCTGTAAAATTGTTAATAGTTTGAAGAAACAAGACATTTGTTTGAACTCTCTCCGAGGAACAGGATTGATCAACGTCCATGCTTTTCCAAATTTTGAATACACTATACCAATCTCATCAGATATGTCAGACTCTGAAAAACAAAAGATATTTAATATAATTATATAAAACCTAAATAATACATTTTTGTTAAATTATTATCCAACTAAGATGGCCTGATTTGTATATTTGCCGTTTTTATCAGGTACATTTGCACACAATCTTTGAACGCAGCATCAATTCAGTATATTTTCATCCATAAAAGTTTGCACTCAAATAGATGCAAGAGTTCCAGGGTGCAAACGTAAGTAGGCGCACACATACGTGAGTGCAACTATACCAAGGGCACAAGTATGTGCATACAAAAAGGAATTTAACATATTTAATAAAGTAACTTGGTATCGGCGGCATATGACATGACATTTGCCTAAATACGTACCACTGTCGGAAGATTCTGTTTTTCCCTGATTATGTTTGTGATGTTCGGAGTAAGCATGATTCAGCAGTTCTTCATTTAATACCTTGTCATGTTCATGCGCTGCACGTAGCGGTTGTTCAACCCAGTCACCTTCTTCATCTGTTGGACTGAAAAATAAAATAAAAAGTTTGTTAAAAATATAATATAGTTTTTTACAGTCAAGCATTTGAACAGATTAACCTAAACAAGGCTTTTTTTGAAGTCTACCATATATCACATATCAAAGATCTTTAACAACTTTAGACAATTAGAATTTGTTCGTTTTGGACCATTATGTGGCCTACTGAGTTGCACAATCATGATTTAAGTCATATTTTACAATGTGAAATTTAGCATATGTCATGTATTCACTAAAATATATATTGTACTTCAATTGTAGAATGCCTAACTATCAAATACACAATCCCTACTCTGCATCAACATTCTGTTCATGTATGGTGCATTAATAGTAAGAGAAGATCACCCAATTTAAACTGCCTGTTTAAAATAAAGCCTATGCTTAGATATTCCAGATTGAAACTTCGATGGATTCAAATTCATTCCTGATTGGAATATTTTTTTATTGAAATTCACTTTAAGCAAAGCCGGAAGCAGTGCATAAAAAGAATCAACTACCATCCACTTGGGTAGTAATGAGCTACTATAGGATGTAATACGACCAACTGCAATCCAAGCAGAAAATACCCAAACGATACTAAACTGCGATGCTTGCAACTGCAAGGCCAGGGAATATATCGGCATAACGTACCTAATTAATCAAACAAACAATCAGCTACAGATAATTGTGCGATATTGACTGTCCGAAGGGCGAATACTCGTTTATGGTGACAGCCTAAAACTAGCGTCTCGTTGGCTGCGTAGAACTTTCTCCGGTTGTAAATTAATCGAATAAGTGCGGGCATGATATGTGGATTAAAATAGCATTCCAATAAATTTAACTCAATATAATGAGGAAAATTCACTTGGCAATTTTACAGCCGCCCCGTTCTTGAATAAGAACAAAAATCGAAACTTCAATACTGTAAATCAGAAAATATTTTTAGCTTGTAATTAAGTTTCCTTTTTTGTTGGCAAAATTTGAAACATATTCGAATGGTTCTATAAAAGTTCACAATCTTTCTATCTCCTTGAGTTAGCCGACGTTCAGATTATCTAATCTGGTTTAACGGTCAAAATGAGAGAGTGAGGATTCTGCCCTCAATCAGATTATTTCTTGCCCGACAACGAATTATTTCCTCATGTTAGCTGACGTCCCGATTATCTTGTCAGGTTCGACGCTGAAAGGAAAGAATGAAATTTCTGCGAAACAATCTCATATTTGAACAGTTCTCTTTATGGCATTTTAGAAGATTTTTTTTATAGCAACTTCTTCGAGTGTTTCACCCTGCCCAAGCCCTTGTAACAGCGGCCACTTGTAGACGAACAGGGTCACAATTGCTGGAAAGATTTTTTCCTGTTCGGCTCAGCCTACCCAAGTTATTACACCCTGGGTTGAGCGGTGGGCATGGATAAGTACAAGCAATTCAGTGTGTCTTGCTGCGTCGTTTTAAAAGATAACGATGTTTGCGGGAAAGCAAAGGTCACTAGAATCAGTTTACAGGGAGTAGTATCTGCTCTGAGCGAATATAAACCAACTACCATTTCTTTGCTCTTTCCTAGTTCCTTATTGCAACAAACCGACATAGCATTAGAGAACTAGTATCAGTTGTTTTTTGTTTGTTATTTTTTGGAACCCCTCCGCTCTGGTGCGGTGAGTGGTATTTGCCCTGGGATTATTATAATACTCATTTATAAGGTTTGGAATGATGTAACAAAAGATTGGAGCAACAAATTTCATTGGTATGCGGCAAAAAAACTTGCCGATCCTATGACTGCTCTGAGCAAGGTCAGGAGCAGTACCTAAAAGGAACTGACTAAGTAATGGCAATGAGCAGAGACAATGCTTTAATAATAAATGAAAAATACACCAAAAGAATTTAAGGGTTATACCAATCTTGTATTGTTTTAAGCATGCTAAAAGGCGAGTAAATAAATACATACATACTGTCGCATCTTTCGTTTACTCTTACTACAAGCCGGCACAGCAATCAGAAATATTGTGCCCAAACATGCTTTGTTAAGCATGAGCCACTGATGCATTGCGCCAACTTGGCGCAATCCATCTATGGCTTATGCTTGACAAAATAAAATTCCCGATAGAGACATACAAGGCTGCTACTAAATAACCTACCCCAATATAACGACCGGTTCATCATCAGGTTCATTTATAAGAGGAGATGATTCATCGTATTGCTTTTCTGAAAAAAAATAAAATAAAAACAATATCGAATCGTTTTAATGATTCGATAAAACAAACTTGAATCATACAAACAACTGAATGTAATATTTACATTCTGAACGTTATATTTAGTTTTTTTTGCATAACACAATTTACCAAATAAACATAATATACTAATAATACTAAATTACGATACTATATATTTATTTTTGTTATAGTACCAGAAAACCAGGCTGAAGGTAAGTTTTCCATAAAACTAAAATAGCCTGATCAATTGATAAATACAAATCGATCGAATAATATAACGCGAGTAGTTGGAAGTACTAAATATATCGAGAAGCATGAGTAAAAAATTAAATTAACACTGTGAATAAATTTACTGAGACCGAAGAATTTATTTTTATTTTGAAATCGCCATATAGATTTAAAATATATAGTAACATAATAACACAAACAGTGAAATATAACAATAAATACAATGATACAGTAAAATAAAATATTGATAATATGACCTCAATTAGAGAAAAATGGAAGTTTCTCACCCTCATTATTATTTGGGCTTCCTCTTCTTATTTTTTGATTTACATATCGTCCGACGAGAACCACCACAACATAAAAAGCATAAAGAAGCAGAAAGCCTGAAAATAAAAGATCAAATTCTGATCATCAAAGTTCAAAAATTAGCTGTAGAAAGCAAAATTACAGAGCAAAATGTGCCGGAAATTATGATTGCGATGCAAAATGGGCAAATCATCATCAAACATCAACAATTTTGTACACCTGAAACGTTGAAACGTTATTTATTAAGTAAATTTTGTAAATTGTTCCAGGAGCACAACCCAGAGTGACAGAATTTTGGGTTTCTTCAGGTGTCCATAATGTCAATGTTATTTTTTTCAATGGGCAAAAAACTTCGAACTAATAATAACCCTTTTCAACAGTTTGGTTGCCACCAAACACTTTTTTTAGCAAAAAGTATATCATAAGATATTACCCTTTTGCTAAATTTTCTTTGGATAGAACCCATTTTCTTCAGTTGTCTGAATAGCATAGCAGCTGATATTCTGCCAGTCTGGGAAGCTTACTCCGTTTCTTAGTTTTACGGGTTTCTAGAAACTCACATTCTTTTGTAAAATTCTTATAAAACCATGATAAAATTCTAAAACAATCCTTTTGATAATGGAGGATCCAAATTGTCATGTTTGGATAGAACCCATTTTCTTCAGTTGTCTGAATAGCATAGCAGCTGATATTCTGCCAGTCTGGGAAGCTTACTCCGTTTCTTAGTTTTACGGGTTTCTAGAAACTCACATTCTTTTGTAAAACTCTTATAAAACCATGATAAAATTCTAAAACAATCCTTTTGATAATGGAAGATCCAAATTTTTTCCTTAAGGTTCCTTTTATTTATTTCCCGTGTAATCGCGTATTTATTTCATCTAAACTACTATATTAAACTTCCTATAGGAAGATTTTGGAATCTCGCAAATTGGAACGAATTTGCAAGCCTGCAGTTTGCAATAATATTTTCAGATTGGGAATAAACTACAGTATATCGTCAGTTTTTATAAAAAATATTAACGATCGAATCATTGGACTTAAAAATAAACATATCTTGTAGTGGCCACCAACTTAGTTCTGATATTAATATTGAACATTCTCATTGATCAATTTTAAAAAAACATACTTGTAACATTAATCCTGAGAAACTGTCACAATCAGGAAATTGTAACATGACTCAAGTCAATTCAACACAATGAAAAAGGAAAATTAGAAGTCACGTCATACTCTATTATCTCCTGTATGCACTTTGTTTATGATTGTTGAAGATTAATCAGGGGAAGGTGAAATTAAACACCTCATGCAGTGATGACACTTTATTAAGATTCAGGATTAAAATGGATTTCCATACATGGAAATGTCTGGTTCAAATGGTTATTCAGAGTCTGCGTCGACTATAGATTTATGCAAAGTTTTTTCACAGTTTTACAATTTTTTAAAAAATTTTCCCTAAAATTTGAGAATTTTATTTTTCAGGCAAGAGCTGCTGACAGATCGTGCCTAAACCGCGCGATCTATTAAAGGCTTACGTGTAAGTTAATATTTTTATTAGTATAAAATAAAATTTGTCATTTATTCTATTTACTGATATGATCAAAGCCGATTCAGAAAATTCCACTCAAATGTTTCGATTCAAAAATACACACAAACTTATTAGCACACCATTGATTAAAAAACTATAAGTCAATATCTCTTTAAGGTCTCAATTCACATTTATTAAAACAAAGAATGATTGATACAATTTACTTTACCTATTGAATTCAGCAGGTCTATTTTTCCGTTGTAGAGCAAACAAAATGTCCAAAACACAGTCGCAAGGTAGAATGTTACATCTCGTAGAAATGGTCGTTTCGCCAACTCGAAAGGTTTTGTAATTGCTACTGATCCAGCAACGACAGTGGTAACAAATATTCCAGCACCTGAAGGCAGTTAATTTATCAGTTTAGAAATATAATATAGCCGGCCATTCGCTAATACCCTGCAATTAATCTTTTCATATTTCATTATGATATTTCAAAACAAGGTGATAGAAGTGACATTAATGGTTTTACCATCACCCAGGGCAGATTCCACTCACTGCACTTTACCATGGCAGTTCAATTCCATTTGGGATGTTTTCCATCCGGGGTGCAGTTGCCTGCACTAGATCTTTCAGTAGGTCTTTGTTATTCAGTGGTCGTTAATTGGTTCCTTTTAGGCACTGCTTCCGGCCTTGTTGAAAGTGAATTTCAATAAAAAATAGCGTAACTATTAGTATATTGAATTATCAAAATATATATGATTCAATTGTATTTCATTTTTGATTATTCTACATCGATACATTTCCTAGTAATACCATGATGTGTTTAATTTCCCAGCTTTAAAATTAACAAACATTGCTGGTGTATAATCATCAAATATGAAGCATATCTCTGTCGAATAAATACTAAATGCTTTTTATTTAAAAACATAAACCAATTATTTCATTTCTGATATGGAGCCATCTTCACAGCGAATAAAGTGCAGAGTAGCCTGAGCCATTGAATCGGCACTGTTAGAAAAACGGAAAGGTTTGAAGCTTTTTTCATCCAAAGAAAATGGCATGAAAGCTATTATGTGTTTTTAAAATTTCCAAGAAATGAGAATACCTATTTTCTGCACGTGTTGACCATCGTTTAGCAACATTATGATTTATGTCAAATTTTACAACGTAAAATTTGGCATATATCATGATTTTGATACAGAATGAAAAAAAAATAGGCAGAATATCAATTTTAATCACAATGCTTAATAATAACTATCATCAGTCTTATACATACATAACTACAATACCTACCTAACAAAGCACCAATAGCTACACCTGATGAACTAGGATTTGAGTTGGTAAAAGCTGCAATAGCGCTAAATATATCCGGAGCTCCATTACCAAATGCAACAACTGTTATTCCGTGCAGATACGAATCAATGAAGAATGTTAAAGATAGATAAAACGTGTGAAAGCGACGTTTAATTTTTTGACTAAAAAATTATTATTGTGGATCGGAATGCTGTTTATGTATTGAAGATTGAAAACAATTAGAATAGGCTGGAAGTACAAACTGGGATGGGCGACTCAAGATCTTTTTCTATTTCAAATATATTCTGAAAAAATTCTTCTGGATTTCTAGTATGGTACATTCTAAATTCATGCTGAGATAGGATGTAAAAATGTTATTATTTTATTTGTTTTGTAGAAAATACTGATGTTTGTACTAAAGCATGAATTTCTCTGATAAATTTGTTCAAATTTATGCTGCAAATCTGATAAATTTTTGAAAACTAACTGGATAGAATAAATAAAAATACCTGAATTACGTATCAAAAATTTTATTTTGTCAAGCATGCGCCACAGATAGACCGCGTCTCATCAACGCGATCCATCAGTGACTCATACTGTACAAAAGATGGTTTCAAAAAATGTTTTCAGTTTGGGTTAGAACAACAGCAAAAATGATCAACAGACAACATCGTGAAACCAAATTCCAAAATGAAGAACAATCTATATTCTAATTTTTCAAAGGATATTGCAATATTCTGACTGAGCTTCAAGTTGTGAGCAATAAATTCAAGAGCTGGACAAAAACTGAAAAAGCATAGAAATATAAGGAAAAGAAAAATAATTTAAATCTAGAATTATCGTAAGAGAAGGAAGTCCTAAAAAGTCAACAAAACAAGGTACAAATATAAATGTATCATGATATTTACAATAATAATAGTGTCAAATATAATAAAATTCTAGTTTTTTATTCCGATTCAATTGAATTAAATAAAGTGCTTTAGTACCTTAATTTCAAAAATAATGAATTCAACACTGAATGCGTTCAC
This sequence comes from Styela plicata, assembly GCA_963675895.2. Classification (NCBI taxonomy): domain Eukaryota; kingdom Metazoa; phylum Chordata; class Ascidiacea; order Stolidobranchia; family Styelidae; genus Styela; species Styela plicata. The sequence goes on from OZ023153.1 coordinate 12,390,992, forward strand.
CTGGATCAAATAATTTGTGGTGGGAAATTCCGATAACACAACTGGCAACTATGCCGATTCAATATTAATAAACGATCACAATATCTAAAGTTCTTTATTGATAAAAAATTTTCAATAATCAACAATATCTCAGTGTTTATCAAACCCATTTTCTCCATTTTTGTACTGGTACATAATTAAGAGTTAGCTTCCTGTATATTAAAATTTTGGTTTGCCCTGAAATTTTGTTTTAAATCAAGGTATTAGAGCGGTAACACATTGTACATTAAATAGTTACAACTTACAAACTTTCAGCAGTTGTCCCCAAGGCTATGAAAAGATAGAGTAGCCACAATGTCTAAACAAAAAGGTGTATAAAATTATTAAAGTCATGTTAATTAATAACATATTACTGAATTACATACTGAATTATTAGGTACACATAATTAAGATTAAGTGCAGTTGGCAGTTGCTGGCATTATATTTCGTAGCAGATCCTTGCCATGTGAGTCACCTTTAGTTGAGTCATTCTGTGCATGTGAACTTCTATGAAAAAATATATATAGAATAACTCATCTTGTAAATTTCATTTAAATTTTGGAATTACCGCTTTAGCCAAAAAAGTGGAAGAAAAAAATACTACTCACATAAAGAACGTATACAGCAGGTAGCATTTTTGGCTTAACATCACACAAAGCATAATGGATATAGTTGAAGAAACCTTCGTCCATCTGACAATCATCAGTAGAGTTTACAAATTGACATATTTTCGACGAGTTTTTAATGGAGTGATATTGTCGACACTGAAAAATATTAGCATTCTCTGTAGTCAAAATATTTCAATATGCCACTACACGAAGTACACAAGAAAAATTATTTGGTTTGGTTAATTCTCCCCGAATTTTGTATCTGCCATAGCTGAAAGATCGACAAACTTGATGAAAAACAGTCTGATTATTTTAAGCCACTAATGGCAAGTTTATCAAAGATAAAAAATATCTGAATTGAGAAAATTCACCAAGTTACATTAAACATTAGTAGCACAAATTAGCCAAAACCTTTGTTTCCTGTGGAGTGAAAAAAAGATATTTTAAATAAGTTAGATCGTTTTAGAAATCGATATTTTTTCAAACAAAAATTTCGCATTTAGAGTTATCATTATAACTTAGTTTAAACAGCATCCTAAATTCACTGTTGATTATAATCGAAACTGCACATTTTGCAACAGAGTCATGATTTATTTCAAATTTTATGTTTTAAAGCTTTGCATACAATATCATGATTTCACTGCAATATCAATTTAAGAAAAATCAACTAAAACTACTTTTTAATCAAAATGCACTTTGAATGTTGGAATATTGAAGATTGATGTTTTTTTAATAGTAAGCTAATTTTGCAATAAGAACAATTCACCTAAATCCACCCAAAATCCTACAATATTTGATAAAAGAAAATATTATGGTTGATGTGTTGCACAAAGATAGGTGCAATTTGAAAAATATATTTTTATTCATCATAACAGTAGCTTTCTAATTTAGCATCAAGTCTCTATGACTCACCTCGATATCTTCGGAGTCATCATTAAAAACTGATACATTCCCCACTGTATTCCCGAAGGAAAACTGAGCACAGCAAGTTAGCAGCAAAACCATCATATATCTCGCCGCCATTGCTACCTTTTAACCTGAATCATTCAGTAACATTTCCCACTCGATGCACGCCTACGACATCACTGCAAACAGGGACCAAAATAAATTTCCAGATTTACTAGAAGTGCGCAACCATGCACGAAATCACGTGGTACTTAGAGTAAATAGAAGTCACGTGCAAATATTATATTTGGCCAAGCTTGTGTGGGGTAAGAGGCTCAGATACGCCATATATGAACCGCGTCGCGTTTTTCGTCGACCAATAATGAACAAAGCATATCTGGGCGAACATTTTTACTGAGATACTAGGCCTATTATTCGGGGTGAAAATCGTATTGCCCGCCAGAAAATTTGTAACCATAAAAATCAGGCTAATTATTAATCTACGTAGTAAACTTCGTCAAGACTCGGCAAAATTCACAAGTTCTATTACTTTGAGGGCTGAAACTATGACAAATAATGTCTCTCCCTTTGACACTTTTTGTTTATTAATCTGACAATTGTTCCATTCCTTTATAGCTCAAGCTATCCTGAATCGAAGTATAAATTCTGCCAAACTGCTGCGTGCAATAAAATTTTTATCCTGTCTCGGATCTGGTTAAGTGCTGAAGGTAGAATCTGCAATAGGATACTACTATGATTTTTCAACACTCATCCCCACTGGAATCATAAATTAATTTCTGATCATCTCGAAACCTCTGTTGACACAAAAGGCGATACAAATAAGTATAAAAAAAATTGATAATCAGTGTCAAATTTAGGAGGGAAAGGGAGGCCAAAATTTTAAAAATTTGCGAGGTCAAAATATGACGTCATAATGGACGCCACAGCACAAAATTTCCCCGTGTGAATGGCGTTTTTATAGTATATCAGTACAAAAATCGAGCCTGTGGCTCAAAAAGTCCTAGAAAATAGGGATTTCAGTGCCTAAAATAGGCTAAATATGTAAAATATCTGGCACTCGCCGAACCCGTTAGAATTTTTTTTAGATTTTCTATGTTTAAGGCACTTCGTTTTGGAATATTTACGATGAGGGCCCATGCCTAACCATGCTATTAATATATAGCTTAATCCAATATTGTTTTGCACCTCTGAGACTCCTTCCTCATGATATATTAGTCTTATTTGAGATAAATTAAATCTTAGATTACTTGCACATTGTATTAATATTCCACAAAGTCAAAATCAAGATCATGATCCCAAATTAAGAATGTCAAACTAGGGATGATTTTTTAAACCAGATTTGAATCAATTCAGGATTTTTCTGCAGCCAAGATGTTTTTATTTGATTTTTCATCGATGTCATCAAGTAAATGTTGTAAACATGATATTCATCGCATTTGGTTTGACTCTTGGGATTTATTTCGAATTTTTTTTCCGACAACAACGAAAATTTATTAATTTCCAATCAATTATTTACTCTTTGATTATTAGACTGAACTTCAATAAATATACCTGAAAACGGAAATACTACTCAAGTCATCAGTCATAATAAATGAATTTTCGCTTTGTTCAGGCAAAATCATACATGAAACAGAAATTAAAAGCTGAAAAAATTTAAAAAATCCAAACATGAATGCCAAGTACAATACATAATGCGAACAAGACTGTAGGTCTGAAGTCAGAAGGTAGAAAGTCACTCAAAGAAAATGGCTTTGTGCCATCAGAAAAAATTAAGATTTTTTGCAAGCGGCGAGCTAAAATGTATATATAATAGTATAATCATGCTAAAGTGTGAAAAGCTTTAATAAAATCATCACCATTGCTATACCGTTAATTTTTTCGATATATACAAAAAATGACAATAAAATTTTGGAAATTTCAATTCAAAAATAAATAAAATCTCTAAGTGAAAAATATAGTCAGTGACCTATCGCATCCTTCCGATGTATTCCTCATTGGAAACGAAAATGCAAACTTCATATATACTGTCAGAGTCTTGTCCAAGATGTTCAACATGTTTTGTTGAGTATGAGTCACTGATGGATCGCGTTGGTTAGACTTGATCCATCTTTGAATCATGCATGACAAGACAAAATTCCAGACCGAGTAAAATCATATGACAGCATTTTATTTGTGTTATCTTTCCATTATTTGTTTGTAAACATAGACTACAAGTCGAGTTAATCCAATTTCTTGGTGGAATCAACTTTTCCCTGGAAAAAGGATAAATGAAATACCTACATAAAATCATTATTACTGGAACTTGAAAGTAACATTACCATCACCTAGTAGGCAAAGGCCTTAGAATAGTTCTAACGTATTTCCCGCACGTCGCAAGAGGTTACTAAAGGGAAGCAAAGAAGTGACAGATGGTTTTACCATCGCACAGGGCAGAAACCACTTGCTGCACTTTACCATGATGGTTCAGTTCCATTTGGGATGTTTTACATTTAGAGTGCAGTTACTGGTACTATATCTTTAAGTAGCTCTTCGCTATTGAGTAGCTGTTGGTTTGTTCCCTTTGGGAGCTGCTTCCATCCTTGCTTGGAGTGAATTTCAATAAAAATAGAATTCTAAAATTGGATGCATCAGCGGAAAAATTCATGGTTATGAGAGGGAACAGAAGGACGGTTTACAGACTTATCTCATAAATACATCCAGCGAGAATTTAGTTCCCACAACATTTAAAATGCAGCTTTCACAAGTTTCACAGAATTATCTTCAAATATTTGAAAATCAATGCTTTCGAGTATGAAAACATTCGATGTGGAACTGTAGAGCCACAGTAAAGTACATTGAAAGATGTATGCACTCAGCGACAGTGAAGCCATCTAACATTTCTTTGTTTCCCTTTAGTTGACTCTTTTGATACACAGGAAATATGTCAGAAAAATTCCAAAAGCCTGTACCTACAAGGATTGAACTATCTAAACAAATACATCTTGATCAGATTCCTAAAATTTCAGACCATCATATTTGCATCACAGAATACAGATTGCACATCATATTGATCCCTGTTAGCCCTTAACAAATTATCGATGATCCTTCCAAACCATCAAAACTGCTATTCCATAGCAGTATTGATGAATCAGTACAGTTTGGTTGCTATAAGACACTCAAAAAAGGCATTCGAATCTTTTAGCAAAAATAGATGGTAAGGTATTGCCTATTTGCTTAATTTTCTTCTGATCTGTTTCCTTGGAGTGTGTGAGTCGAATATAACCGCTCATTACTGTTGAAGGTTTCCTTTGTGTTAACAAAATTTACAAACTACTGAATTAACAAATCATAAACAACGACTTACAGTAGTGCTACTATCATGTGTCAAAGAAGATGATGAAGTGGGAGTATTTCCAGATGAAAAAGTCTCTGAAAATATATAACGATACAAATAAAAATATATATACTGTAAATATGAAAATATACAAATAAAAAATAAAGGACTAATGAAGCAATCTTTGGTGCCAACCACTCGAAACAATCTTTGAAGAATATTTGTAAGTTGAGAAAATATGTCTACAAACTTTAAGAGAGGAGAATGTTGTTTCATTTTCTTACCAAAAATCATCATGTCAAGATGTATCACTTGTGAGAAAACAGAGTATAGCGGTAATAACAGTTGGTATGCAGAAAGGTTAGGCTTGGAAACCTTTTCCTTTATAAGAATGACGAAATACTTAAAAATGAACTAAATTCTGGTGTTATTCTAGGATTCCGGTTTGGATTTCGAGGAATGTCTTTATCCAAATAGATATTCTAGAATTCTGATTAAAAGAAATTTTGTTTTTTGATTATGCTTAAATTAAATCATTATTTAGTAAAATCATGATATATGCCAAATTTTACATCGTAAAACTAGACATAAATCATGACTTTGCAGCTGAATATGGTCAAATATAAGTAATTTCATTAACCTAAACAGTTGAAACATTACCATATTTAAAAGACAAATTTCACTTTCATGTACCATTTTCATAAGGGACAATCTTATTGGTGACCCACTATCACAGTTAGGCGCTCATTGCCATCTCATTTGGTGTAATGTAACGTTCCCTTTTATATAACTCAATTATGATGTGTCAGATTTGTAGTATTTTTGTGCCTGATTTTTAGTCAGTGTCACCTTTTTCAATGACTTGACTTGATCGAGATGTCTTATCTGAATAATTTGACTTGTACTTGACTTGAAAAAGGCAGACTTGACTTGACTTGGAATTTGATAAAAATTTAGCTTATTGAAACTTATGTTGAACATTACCATATTTAAATAGTAAATTTCATTTTCATGTACCATTTTCACAAGGGGCAATCTTATTGGAGACCCACTATTACAGTTAGGCGCTCATTGCCATCTTATTTGGTGTAATGCAACGTTTATATAACTCAATTATGATGTGTCAGATTTGTAGTGTTTTTGTGCCTGATTTTCAGTCAGTTTGGGAGACTATGGTCAACAACTCGATTCAAGTCACCTTCTCCAATAACTTGACTTGACTCGAGTTGTCCTATCTGAATAACGCGACTCGTAGTTGACAGTAGACTTGAGCAAATTTAGACCAAGTCTGTAATCACCTATTGAAGAATAATCACATTGTCTGTATTTGTGTGATTATCAGAAAAGAAAACGCGCCTTCCAGAAAAATATAAAACATGCAATATATCCTGATGTTGAATCCGTGTTCATCTAACCAAAAATGATCAGATGGCGTTTCCAAGTGTGTACTTGTAAATTGAGAAGTGGCAAATTAATCTGTCATTGCTGCTGAATAGACTTGACTTGGGACTCTAAATTTAAATTTTGTTAAGACGTGGACTCGACTCGCAACTTGTGTAATCTCTGACTCGACTTGAGTTGGAACTGAAAGTGAAGTGACTTTTTCCCAACACTGGTGTTAATGTCATATTCAATATAAAAAACAAAATGTAATCACCTGTGTCGCTTCTTGGCTGTCGCCATGTATAATCAGTACTGTAAGATCCTGTATAATTACTCAGCTGTGAATCTTTTATAATTTGTTTGATTTTATCCACTGCTGATTTGACATCTTGCTTCAACCCTTGCACAATGATCTGCTTTTCGGATCTAATTAGAGAACAATTTATTTTAAAAGTTTAAATACAGCAGGATAGATTTGCCTGGACTGACAGAAAACCAGCTATTCCACTATTCAAGAAACTGAAAAAATTGCCGTCATCAGAAGTGAATTTACTAAAAAAACCATTAATATATCAAGATAAATCATCCAAAAAAAGATTAAAATATATAGAAGAAAGTCTCAAAATTACGGTTGAAGCCTCTTAGCTTTTATGAAAAATAAAGTGCACAATAAATTTATATTGGCCATTAATTCTTGCAAAATTGTACATTTACAGTATTCTATAGTTCTTCAAAGTATGTTTTACATAATTAAACCAAAAATACTGATACACATCTTTCAAGTGTTTCATGAAAACAAGTTTAGTTAAAATCTTAGTCTCATCTTCTAACGAGGGGCTCAAAATAACTTTGTGTGAATCAACCTGGGCCACACTATGGTAACTGACGGCTTACTTATAAATGAACAGAATGGGTGTTGTTTAAGAAGTATGTAGCATGATTGGCATAGACTTTCGAGTTATTTGATGCTGGGTCCAGTATAGGTTCGGTTTATGAGCCACATTTAGAGACACATACCGGTACATCCTTTGTTCACATATTCAACTGATAACTGAGAAAGATAAAAATATTATCTTCCTTCAGAAATGAGAAAAAATTGCTCAGAAGCGATTTCAATAAAAGACACTTACAATAATAGTTCAACCTTGTTTAGATTTTCTATATCTTTTATTTGTTTCTTTGAAGATTCACTGAGATTAGCAATTTGATCATCTGTGATACTTTCATTGGTGTAGAACATATCGATATTCTGTAGTATATGCTTTAATGCCTGTGAATGATAAAATTCGCTTGCAGATCATATGAGAATATGACTCAGCACTGAAGATTTCTCATCGAAGCATTTGAGGTAGAGATGCCAATTTTAAGATGCGAAATTCAGATGTAGAATCGATTTGAATATTCATTGAATTACGGTGATTCGGTATGGTTCGACAATAGTTTTTAGCAAAATTTTTGTTCCTATATATATATATATATATATATATACATTTCATTCAAAACACCCACCTACAAATCAGAAATTATATTTTGTCTAATATGAACCACTGATGGCCCACGCCTAAACAATAAGATACCTCTTTAGCTCATATTTAACAACACATATTTTCTGATCGGAAAGAAACAAAAAAGTGGATAATTGTTTCCATTGCCCAGGGTAGATATCACTTACTGCACTTTAATATAGCAATCAAGTCAGATTTGGGATTTTTGTGTTTTGATTACAGTTGTTGGTACTACATTTTGTATCAGCTTTTTGTCATATAAGCGAACATTGGTTGGTTGGTGCTGCCCCTAACCTTTTCAAAGGAATAAATTCGATTCAAGGTAGGCTCAATTTGGGCAAACTAGGCAGAGAAAATGAAGCAAAATTAGCTTCGACACTTGATGTTATAGTGCAAACAACACATATATTAAGTTGTTCAACATCGTACGGTATATTGAAGAAGTAAAAAAACTGAAACTGAAATGAAAATGTAGTTTCATCTTGCACTTAGTGATACACATACTGGCAGAATACTAACTGCTCAGACACCTGACTGTTTAGCTTTCATAAAATTATATAACAATCAGTTCCATCAGAAAATGGTCAATATTCATAATATAAATCTTGCTAGAAGATGAAAACATCTCTTTTCGAGTGTTTTTGAGCAACAAAAACGAAGAAAAAAGTCCAAAATCATAAACATCACTGAAATGCAGGTGTTGATGGTTTTGAAGCTGAAGAAAATGACATGAACATTTCAGACGTCAATAGAAAAACAATATTCTGTCATCCTGATACATACCTTCTTATTTACATCTTTGCTTAAGGAGTAGAAATTAAGTTCAATACAGTTTTCATTTTTCCTACTTTCTTCACTCTTACGCATTGGTTGATCAGTTGAATAGGCTAAAATATTTGTAAAAATATATTTTATCAGTTGATTAGAATTTTTCATTAATCCTGATTGACACAATTTCTAAATTTTGGCATCACATGAGCAGTTTGTGAATTTGGAAACGAAAATAATATCAATAGATAGAGTATGGTAAGTAAAATCGCAATGCAATGAATAGTGGATCAACTAGAATTTTGGTTTGGATTTAAATATATATTACACCATAATATGAGCAAAGACTGGAATTTTTGTACACAAATCACAGAGATACCCGGAGTAGTGCCAGAAGGTAGTGGAATACTCTTGTCTGAAGACCTCAACTTACTAAGGTTTCGAAAAAGTTCGTGTTGCCGGTAGAGCTGTGTTAAATATACATTCTTACGTAAGAATACTGAATTAGACAGCGTCATCAAATTTCAAAATATTATAATGAAAGACAATTTGAGATTAGGTATTTTTACAAAATTGAACTTCAAGCAATGAATGAATAATGCGGGACACAGCCACTCTCTCACTAACTTTCCCTCATGTGTCGATGTCTGGGAAATAGGAGTAGGCTTTATTGAAAAAATAGATATTCGCATGAGCACCAGGAGCGGGTATTTGATAGATTAACTTTGTTTTAATATCAAGATCTCCGGAGCTCGGGCACTGAGCACTGCTTATGACTTCCTCCACCAACCAGGTCCATGCACAGAAAAAATGAGAAATATGATACGCCAAAAACCTTCACTCTGTTACGATACACTGGTATCTGCACGAGAGGTCGCATATGATTAAGCTGTATACTTTCCTCTTCCTCAGGATAAAAGTGAAAATCCTTGTTTCAAAGGAATATTTGCACCATAAGGCAATATTCATAGAAGCAATATCCATAGAAAAATGAGTGCTATTACCATTTTTTTTTTGTTTTTCTGGGTGCGCCACCTGAATTACGAATGCAAGATAACACTACTTAAACTGGATGAACGGCGGAGTTTGCAAATTGGATAAAGCCTGATAATAGCAGCCATGAGCGATAAAAAAAAATACGCTGCATACTTATGAAATATTTATTTTCATGAAACATATTCGCAAGATAAGGAAAGTTAAATATGCCTATAACAATTCTAGATATTAATTATAATTCGTTATTGCATGCCAGACAGACCATGTCTATACTTGAATTAGAACTATTGTCGCAAATGCAACTCGTATTTATTAAGGAATTATTCAAAAATAATTACACTCAAAGGGCGATCACGCATAAGACCAGTTGCTGGCGCAGTGCAATCGATAAATATCATTATGTCATTTCGAAGCTGCAACGAGAGGTAAATACCTCTACACTCTTGGGTAGGTTTTTCATTACCTTTGCTCAACATGCTTGATACTTTTTCTTTGAAAAATGTTGCACCAGATTCAATCCACCCTCTGTTGACTTTTTCACCATAGGATGAAGTGTTTTTTACATAAAATAAATAGAAATTTTGATTTTTATTATTGGATAATCAGTTTTACAATATTTCATAGCTCAAGGGTAATCCCTATTTTCAGAACTCACAATATAAATAGAATAATGTTTTCTGATATTTTGCAGCAAACTTATTTTATATCAATTTTTAAAACATAAAATATTATGATTTTAAAGCAAAATAAAGAACTGTAAAAATAATTAAAAATGATATTACACTTTTAAGTGGTAAATTGTTTTACCATTTCTAGGGCAGATACCACACACTATACTATAGCTATGCAGTTCTGTTTGGAATGTTTTCTGCTTAAAATGTGCAGTTGCTGCTACTTTGTTTTATAGTATCTTTTCGTCATGAAGGCCTTGCTTAGACTCTATTTCAATGAATGAAAAAACCTGATTCCTTCGAATAAGGATAACCCTCGCAAAACATTTACCTGCTTTCATTTTGTAGTCATAATCACTTAAAGCTTTAATAAAGTGTTGGAGTTGAGGTTGTTCAAAAATCACAAGATCAACTACTTTGAGATGTCGTGTTTGTGGGTGTTTTCGTGCAAACTTATCAAATGCTTTTACCATTGCTCTCGCGACTTCATCGACGGATATTTTAAGATTGCCTGAATTAATATTTAAAATATACTCATTCAGTATATCTGGTGTTAGTATTACTAACCTTTTCCAAATATGGCAAGTAAATCTTTCAAAACCCACTCTCTCAGCTTGAGTGTAAACAATATAAATATGGTATGTTGAGTAAGGACAAGGTTTTTCTTTAATCCAGGTGGAAAAGGAAGCAAAGCATTGAAGTCACGAATATTCAGAACACATTCATAAAAAACCAGGTATTAATATTGTTATGAATTGGGAGCTTTCATATTAAAATCAAATCACATCTACGATAAAACAAGAATGATATAAAAAGAAGCTGAAAAAATTTTGATAAAAAATGTGTCAACATCATTTATCTCATTTTAGTGGCAGGTATACCAACAAAAAATATTGCAATGTTTCCAATAGGGCGATACAATCCTAACATAGTAATATAGTGTAAACTGTGAATAAAGTACTATTTAAATGACAAAATTCTGTGGCATTGCAATGGACAGCTCACCACTTGCCTACTTTTAGACTGGATAACTTATCCCAACAAAATCTTTTTTTAAAACCTTAATATACACCTCAATCAATTATATATCAAAATACCTGTGCCAAGAGATGGAAGAGAAATTGAATTACAACGTTCATTCTCAGCAGTTTCCAAAACTTTACTCAGCCGAGATATAAATTGATCAAGTGTTGTTGGAGTGTAAACATGGATAATTTTCCTACATGGTAGACGGCCCCCAGATGTGACTCGAATGTCATACTCATATTTACGATAAACTTCATCTTGAATTGTTTTACCACCTTTCATAATTATTGCATTTGATACAAGGCCTGGAAAAAATTTTAGAATAAATCTCATATACAGCACACTTTGGACCCAGCCTAAAAATTGTAATGACAATGCTTATTTGCTTCAAAAAGAATAAGCATTTGGTCGTGAAGGTCGTCGGAGACGGATGTCTTGATTGTTGTACTCGCTTCTTGAAAGATTGATATCGTTTACAACAAGTTCGTTATATTTAACTAGTGAATCATTCAACAAAACAATGTAAATTTCAGTCGCAACTTCATTGGTTAAGCAGAAAAATCTGGGTGGCTGTATTGAAATTCAGCTAGTTCAAAAAAAGGATACCATATGAAAACAAAAGGAATGTTGGACAATTGAATCAGACATATTTAAAACATTACAGCAACTCAATGGCAATATGCGACTTAAGGACATTGATGGTAATTGGAACCATTCTCAGGGATAATCGAAGATAGAAGCCATTCCCGCAAAGACAAAGGAGTTCAGCAATTATCTGTACACCGACAGCCAACTGAAAATTAGGTTATTGACTGCTTATAAGATATCCAATCCCAAACACAATGTTCGTGTGGTAAAGTTTTTTGTTTTGTTTTTACTATTTGTGAATTTTATTATGCTGCTTGCCCGGACTTCATGTCGCTGTCTACACGAGTTTACGCACTAATAATAGCGCATCACTAACTCCTAATTTTAATTGGCATCTTTCACCAAAACTGTGCTCATTAGGTTAACATGTAAATGACCACTATGGTAGCTTCTCTATTTTGTTCCAAGTAAAAAGTAAACGCCTGGATACCAGTCTATGTTTAACCAAAGTATACACCCATTGTTAATACAATTGCTTCACTATTTTTACATTCTATGTGTGTAATAGCTGGAGTTTAAACGCAAACGCATTTACCAACATAATTGTTTTTTATAACCTTGTTTTAGGTTTGGTCTGACCTCTCGATATTTTCATTCTTTGTGTTTGCATGTGTTATGGGAATATCGAAATAAAAATCAATTAACTACTCAGTAATTATATTCAATATCCTAGACATAAGACATAATGCACAGAATGAGAATTTGTGTTAAACAATATTGTTGGTATTTCAAAAAAAAATAAAAATATATTAAAAAAAGATGAAAAAGATGGTTGATCTAAACTAAGATTTTTAATGACTTAACAGCACAACTCAAGTGTTTATAATGAAAGTATACAACAGTTTTGATCCATGTTTTTAGAACAGAGGTACCGGTACATAATGCAATTAATACTACATAAAGCAATATATTAGCTGTGGATAACACATTCAATAATTTGTAAATACTCTAAATCTGAACAAGTTGAGAGTGAATAAAAGTTGATTGCGATAAACTAAATTAAAGGTAAGGTTCTATGAAAACTTACGTACCTTTGGACAGATCAAATGTTTGTCCAGTGCTATTAACGATTGCATCATTGTTCTCTGATGTGATGTCACCTTGTCGAACAGAAACTGCAACTGATCCAAACATGACAAAAAAACCCTCGACTATGCCAGTTTGAGAATTAGTTCTTGATGTGTCATGTGCCGAAGCCCCTAAATGCTCAAGACTATTGTTCAAGGTTTTACCTGCGAAATAGAAATTATTTTTCACCACTCCCATTAAAAAAAAAATTTAACAAATGGGCAATAATTCATGATAAATCTCTTGCTAAAGAAATTAAGTGCTTATTGGCCACCAAATTAGAGAAAAAGATTCAAAATAATATTTCATAGCAGTATTGTGGGCTTTTGAGGTTTTATATGTACATAAGAAAATGACGTTAACTTTCCGGACACTTGAAGAAAAAATTTGGTCACACTGTTTCGGACTTCGGCAAACTTCTAGGTTACCTTAACTTCAACTTATTAGTAATCTGATATTAGTGTGAAATTCAATTTCAACCATGCTGAACCAGCATGACACAACAGTGTAACATGAATAGGGATGCCTATTTTAAATTTAAAATCTATTTAGATACATCTCTGATTTCGGTGATTCGAATTTTGAAGCAATGTTTTCGTCAACACTATGGGTGATTTCGATTTTATTTTGATGGTGTCTTTACCTTTTTTTAGCAGTTCGAAAAAAGGACTTTCTAAAACTCCTATCACATTGCTTTTATAAAAAATCATGTCCTATTAAAAAGGTTACTTTTTATAAAAGCATACCTACCGTACTTGCCATAATTTTTTTGAGTACCGGTACTAGTACTCAATTGTTATGCAATGAAGGAGGATGTGCAATACCTACCTGCAATTGAATTGAGTTTTGTTTGAAAATGATAGAAGTTTGAAGGTTCATGAATAACGATATTGATAAACTTCACGGATTTGGTATTCTTATCATTTGCAAAAGTATAGCACATTTCCATCATGGCATTAGCAACATCAGTTACTGGCATACCAGCAAATCCTAAAAATAAGATCGAATGAATTGAAATTGATGATGGTACTCTAGATTTTATAAAACTGGTATAGCCTTTACATATTTCCTGCATTTTGTAAATCATTGTCCTTTTGTAGTAAATAAAATAACAATAGTATATTGTTTAGGTGTCTCTAAACTAGGGTTTTTATTTATTTCAACAACATTTTTGTACCGCAATGATAAATTATCTTAAGGTTTTTGCAGAAACTGATCACTAGGAGTCTATCTGTAATGTGAACTAATCAAAACATCAAAATTTTTTCAAATTAACTGTCAAATAACAAATAACAGGTGATAAAGCACTCCCTGATATGCTCAATTCTGTATGCTTGTTTATAATTCTCATTTAGAAATTGTTCCTAATTATTCCTTAAAAAAAGATACCACAGCCTGCATCAGTGGTGCATCCAGAGTGGGGAGTTATTTAGACAAGAAAAATATCTCTGATGTAGAATGTTTATCAAATGTTACCTACAAAATAATTCATATATGAACTACTTGTTCTTAACTGGGCTCACTTAATCTAGCTTTATATTGTTTGTTTGCATCCTGCGCTATGACTGATGTTGACGTTAACATGTAAATTGTCAAATACAGAAATTCCGCAATGGTAAATCGTAAATAAAAATCAGCATTTATTAGTTGATTAGTTGGATTAGACTATTATAGGGATTATTATAATTACTCTCAATACATGTTTTAAAATAATGAGATAAAACTAGGGAACCTTACAAAGTTTATGCACCAAATGTTTTTAAGAAAAAATGCAAATGATATAGTCATGAAGTTTTATGATAAAACGAATGTATTCAGATTATTAAAAAAAAAAGTGACATAACACTGAGAGACAGAGTCGCTTTTACATCTCTTAAAGCTACATGCTGAGTCTGATTCCATTTTTTTCGTATCTGGCAAATTATGGTTTTATTTTATCAGAGGTGGAATTTTCGTCTCGCGAAAATTTAGACACCCTTTTGTCGTTTTCTTCCTGACAGAATCTTCGCGTCGTCTACAAAAAACGACTAAATGGCGTCTATATTTTTCCAACTAAATTAGAATGTTTAAAATTCTGCCAGAATTCTGTGAAAATCATCCTCGCATAATAGTCAGTTTCACAGAACCTACAAGAAGTCATAATCGTGTTTAAACAACTTCAGCTTTTGGAGGTTTAAATAATAAGTACTGCGGAACAAATAGGATCTCACGCCAGTCATATATGACGTAATCCCAAGTCACTCATGATTGCAAGCAGTGTCACTCACAGTTGCGCCATTAACTATATGATTGATTCGTTTTAATACTGTTAAAAAGTTACCTCTACTGCATGCAAATGAAAGAGTATGACTGTGAAACATATCCCATACTGATGAAGTGAAGTCTGGCCAAATTATTTTATGATTTTTAAAAATATTTCTATTTTTTTTGCTCATCAACAACAAGGTCTAGAATTCTTAAAAAATTACCCATATACATATAGTAAACGACGAGGAATGGTTCAGGCACGATTTAGGCGGGCAAACTATCGCGACTAAGTATCCAAATACTCCATTTTGCAAAGTCATTAAAATCTGTCATAAAATTTGTGGATACGTCTAAATTATATCATGAGTAAATTTTGCAACTTATTAGCTTGTATTATACCTGCACCAAGAGAAGGCATGGAAAGAGATGAACAATTCCTCTTTTCAGCTACTTGGAATATATCCCAAAGTCGCTTCCTTAATTCTGCCGGTACCATTGGCACAATGACATGTAATATTCTTCTACATTTTAAACTGCCACTGCTAGTGATTCTCAGGTTTTCTCCTTTTGCCGAATTAAGTTCTTTTTGTATTGTTTTGCCAGCCTTCTCAAGCACTGCTTTGCTCATCATACCTGATATATAGAATTGTTTTGGATATTCAACTTCTGCAATTTGGATCATAATTGCAGCTCAGTGCAAGGTGGCAGAATTTTGATCTTACTTAGGTCTCAAAAATCTTCATGTCATTTTCTATTGATGTATACAAAAGCTCCAAAACCATTTCATAGCAGTATTGATGATTGATTATTTCCACAGTTTGCTGCCTACAAGACAGTCAGGAGATTTTTATCTTCTAGCAAGAGGGATCTATCATCGAATTTTGTCAATCAAATTTTCTTGTGATGGAACCCATCTTTTGGGTTTCTGAGCAGCAGAGGAGCTGGTATTCTGCCAGTCTGGCTCAGTGTATTTCAATTCAACGAAGATTCTCAGTTGCATTTGAATAATTAAATCCAGAAATTATAGCCTGACCGAAATATCGTTCTATCAAATTTCTCCCTACACTGATATATTTTAAAGCAGTGCTAGATGGTTTTACCATCGCCCAGGGCAGATACCACTCTCTGCACTTTACCATGGCGGTTCAGTTCCGTTTGGGATGTTTTCCGTTAGATTCAAGTTGCTAGTACTACAACTTCTAGTAGCTCTTTGCTATTGAGTGGCTGTGGGTTGGTTCCCCTTGGGAGCTGCTTCCGGCCTTGTTTAGAGTTAATTTCAATAATAAAAACAATATATTGTTATATCACAAAAACAGCCGATATTATCAGTCTTTCTAAATAAACATACTTGTCAGCATAATTTCTACTATCAAAATGATGCATTTTGTCCAATGAGTATCAATAACATTTTCTTATTCATTTCCTATTTTAAGAAATTTCACTTCGAGGTTCATGTATGGATATTGGTTATGAAAAATCAATTCGGTGATCAATACCGGTGTAACCAAAAGCAACTGCACCCTAAGTGGACAACATTCCAGTTCCAACATTCCAAGAATGAGCCATTCACGATATTCTAACATCATATATCATTATCAAGCATGAGCCATTAGAATATTCTCTGAAATATTTCTTGTGCAACACTATAGCAATTCTCGCGAGCACACAACGATATGACATGAATTTTTAGTATTACAATTTCCTGTTGAATATGTCTCGCGTCACACGCTTGCACAAAAATATATAATATTTATTCAGATTATATATTTTTGTGGAAAAAAAAGTCTGCTTGGTCTCTATAATCATCATACTCTTATGACATTGTCGATAATCATTGAATATATTGTTATGTGGAAACTGTCTATGTCTAACGATAAGAGTTCGTAGGGACACGTCGAACAGTCCACCTTCTTCTAGAATTAGGAGTCAGAATAGGAAGACAATTGGAAATAGTGGCGAAAAATCAGTAACAATCTACAGAATACCAAAAATGCTACAGTAAGCAAAAAGTATTAAACCGGTAATCAAATTAATGATCTAGAGAATCACGATACATACCCGGGTTAGTGAATGTTATTCCAGCACAACATACAATGGTATCACAAGTTTCATCAGTAATATCACCCTGTTTAAGTGTCAAAGTAATACTTCCAATACTTAAACTTGATTTCAAGCGTTCAGATGAAGATGGAACTGCAGATGCTACATCCTGAAAATTGTATTAATGAGACAGAGTCTTAAATAGGAAAATTATTCATATTTTCAGTAGACTCACCAATGCAGCCTCTAAATTGTCAATCTTATAAAAAAGAAACAATATTAATTCCTGTTTATTTAAAATGCACATTTCTGAATCAAATTTTTGCAATGGGAACATTCTCGAAAAGAATGAAAAGAAAAATGTTTTTCTCATGCAGATTGTTTTAATTTTTTTAAGAATCCAGTTTTTAATATTAGGCTTCAAAAATTTTTAGACCTCTTGTTTGAAAGACTATAAATTGCTGATTTTGTTCTTTTATGTCTAGATAATCAGTACTATAAGCCATAATTAACTATCCATTATGCATATATATTGTGTGTATTTTACAGATACTATCAGCCTTCATATTAAATTATAATTCAGGAAAATGGTACTTATCTTTCATGATAGTTATCTTATGATTGTTGAATATTCTGTTGACATAAAGCTGTGAAGCCAAGATGCCCAGGATAGAGTATCCCTGGCTCTGACTCGCCAGACGTTGACAAATTTCAGTGGGTAATGCTAATATATCGGAATTCTGTTGACCCAGAGACAAGGGCATCTCAAGCACCGATTGTGTTTGGGCGGCCCATACGAGATACAATCCCAATCCTGATGGAAAGGTATTTTTCTCATGAAACGTGGAAAGAGTTGATGTCTCATCGCGAGAAGGCTCTAGCTCGAAGACACTGTAGGGTGCATGAACGTTGGAGTATCACACTCACAGGTTGCCACCTTTGCAAGTTGGCGACCATGTCTATCTACAAAACCTAGTTGAAAACTGCCCAAAGAAGTGGGAGCAGACTGGTACAGTTGTCGAAGTCCTTCAATACCACCAGTATGTAAAAATTTTATTCTCTTTCGAAAGGCACCTACAGGTGGCATATCAGTTGATCCTTCACTGGTGGCTAAAAGGGAAATTCAGGCACCTGCTGCTGATCGGTTGTTGCCCACTAGCCTGCGTCATTCTCCGTGCATTGATCTACCTTCACTAACTTCAGATGAATCTCCCCTTATGTCAGAGACACCGTCCTCTACATCCCTTAAGAAGAATCGGATGTGGTGGACATAACCCAGTCACCTGATATTGATCTCACACCTACAAGTAATGCAAAAACGTTCGGAACTGGAAACCCAACTGCTAAAATACCTCGAGCCCTGGCCCATTTGCAGCCGTTCAACAAGCCTGGGCACAATGAAACAAATGCTCCCAGCAATGGTAGGCGTAGACCCGTTGTTGACCTATTTATTATTATTATCCATAATGATAATCTGACTTTTTTCAGTTTCAATCATATCCGATGAAACTTATCCTTGGGGGAGGGAGATAACTAACCATTATCTATATATCTTGTGTGTATTTTACAGATACTATCATCCTTTTCCAAACATTATGGATATTTCAACTTGAGGGGAAAGTAGCCTAGTATTCAATTTTGTTCCTTTATTATGTTGAATGTAGTATTTTATTCGCTGTGTTCTGGTATTATTGTTTAGTGTGTGTAACTTGAAATTTCACAGCTGCTCGCTTCTAGGGTATTGGAAAACGATTTCATTCTTCATATTAAATTATGATTCAGGAAAATAGTACTTATCATAAAATAATAAATGTAATTATACCCTTGCTGTATTTTGTGAAGTTCCAACAGAACTTTTGTATCCTATTGCAGTTGCATATAGTTTGCTGGTTTTTTCAATCATTTCTTTCCCTTCAGTACTTTGAATTAATCCTAGTATTCCAATTCTTCGAATTGGATGTTTATCATGAACAAGCTTGTCAGCTTGATTTTGTAAAAACTCTGCAACTGTACATTTAAAGAGTATTTTATACCCAAATTGAATCAATAATCTTAAAAAGTGAAGGACAATGATGGAAACAAGGACAATGATGCAAACAAAAACTAAGTTTTTAATTGTTGCTTCTCAATTTTAATTTCTTAAAACATGACCAATAATCCACCAGTTTCCCAGTTTTACTCAAAAATTTAGTTTGTGAAGCATGAAACATAGAAGGACCATCCATCAGCAATGCAATGCAAGCAGGAACCCACGCTTGATAATATGTTTTTCTTATTTTATAGAAAAAAGAACTGACTCAAAAAATACCTCTCCCATGTCAATTCAGAAAATAATTTCAAAAAGGATTTATTTGAAAGTAAATCATTTTCTAAAAGATTGAAATGTTTTTTGTAGAAAAGCATCAATACTATCAACATTGCTTTGAAAAAGCAGTGCTGATAATTTTAAAGTAGTTTCGCCAATCCGAATGACTATTCCCACTCAGAAGTGAAATAGTGCAACAAATATCCTAATATTGTATATCATAATAAATATAGCAACTCACCTGCATTCACGGACTGTTTCTCGCCTTTTACTAGTATACCATCAATATCAGACTTCAAAATTTTCACGGAGTAACCTTTACACAATCTAACCAAATCGAAGTGCTCGATGATAAATTTAGTTATTCCTTCTTCATATTTCAACTCTTTAGTTTCTGCTTTGTCATCATCAAAAAAGCTAGATGTAAGCATTTCTTGGGCAACATCGACAATATCACAAAATCCAACAATCTTCACAAAGGAATCCTTGGATAAAAGTATAAAAATTACCGGTACTATGCATGAAGTGCTTTTTAACTTTTATGTTACATTTATTTTGTTTTGTTGCGCTGCTCAAATAATTCATTTATATTCTTCATGAAGTTTTTTCCTTTCCCAAAGAAATGGCAAATTGTTTATCATCTTCCAGGGTCACTGCACTTTACTATAGCGATTCAGTTCTATTTGAAATTTTTTTCACGTATAGCGAAATACAGCTGAGCGTAACTTCCAACGTACTGGACCAGGCTTCTGCATTTCGTTAAGTATAGAATGCCCAAGAAGAAATTTCATTTTTATGTCTTTTTTGCAGAAGCGCATTTTGCTGGAAAATGAGAAGAAACACTCTAAATTTTAGCATAAAAGGTTAAAATCAGCGACTGAAGGAAACCAACTAGTGACGATATAGGCTGTATGACGTAATTTTAAATAAACTATAGGTATTGTACCCCGAAAGTCAACAGAATGAAGCCATTAGATTCCAAATCTTTAACAGATTTTAATATCTCTGTTTTGATAACATCTCTTGACACAGGAACTTCGCAGGAAGATAATATTTTATTATTTAATGCTTCTACTGCATATTCACAATCCTTTTGATACCCCCATAAATATGGATTTTCTCCTTCAATTGTGAGAACAGCTAAAAAGATTGAGAAAAATATGAGAAATTTGATTGACACAATGGCTACCGGCAATTAGAATGTCAAATTCGTCAAATGTTTTTTTAAATGTTGGCTATCAGTCCTTGCTTCGACTAGGCATTGTCCAAGATGACAGTGTCTTGTTTACCTCTGGTGCCTATTAATTTCATCTAATATCATAATTTTGGAATATTTTTTGGACTGAAAAGTTATTTCAATTATTTTTAAATGATTTATCTTGAACATTGTCTTTATAGTAAATATTGTTCGATGAGAGTTACTTTTTCTGAATGTCTAAGCAACAGAATAGCTGGAAGTAGGGTCTCTGATACAGATCGCAGAATTATACTAAAAGCCTTATTTTATGTGATGCAAAGTTATAACACAGCTTACCATTGATATTCAGATCCCGTAAACGCCTCAATACAATCTGACAAATATCACAATTTGATTTGGCACGGAGTAAAAATTTGACGAAGTCTTTTTCTTTCGCTCCATATCCTATACGAGTAGGGTTCTATGAAAAAAATATAGAGTAACATGTGATATCTATAATTGAAATATATACATATATTAATGATGTTATCCAGGCTGGCAGATTATCAGCTAATCTTCTACTAAGACACTCGAAAAAAATGGATTCCGTCGGGAGAAAATTTACATAATTAACCATATTTGATGATATATTTATTGCAAGAAATAATATTGGTAATTTGTACTGGTAGCTACAAAACTGTAGAAAAGATTTTAAAAAATTATTGATACAACTAGGAAACAACAGTGTTGATGGTGGTGATGTTTTTTTGTCCATCCAAAGAAAAAAAAGAGCATTTCGGGCATCCAAAACAAGAAAAACAAGACTCTTTTACCGTGATGATTCTATCATGTTGATGTTATCACGAAAACTCTATTTCTGTTTTGAGATGGCTTACCTGAATTAATCTTGAAATTGACTTCTGGGCTCTTTCTATTTCATCTTTTCCGCCAAAAAAAGTACAATTTCTGTCATTTTCATTGAAAACAATTTTAACATTGTGATCACTTCTAACTCCTTCTGCCATTTTGCAATCCACAAGCCATCTATATAAAGTTGTGTTGAAAATAATTTATGACATCGATTTAAAAAAAAAGTTTTTTCATGCCTATCATAAACAACCAGGGCCCAGTTACACTAGATTACTTGGTAAACTAAAACGAATATGCTAAATCTATGCATCTCTAATTAGGTTAGAATCATCTGTTGGGGGAAAGCTGTGTATATCAGGATTGCTGAACATGGTCTTCGTCACCACTGATTAGGACACCCTCCACCAACCATGCCCATGCCAGACTGGCAGAACGTCAGCTACTCAGACACCTGAAGCAAATGGTGACCATCAGAAGAAAATTCAGCAAATAGACAATATTTCATGATAAATCTTTTGCCTCTAAGATCAAAACGTCTCTTTTTAAGTGTCTGGTAGAAACCAAACTGTAGAAAAGGGTTCAAAATCATCAAGTATTGCTATAAAATACAGGTGGCAGTGTTGCTAGTTTTGGAGTTTTTTTCGTCCATCCGAAGAAAATGACAGAACATTGCGGAAACCTGAAGATGATTTTTACTATTCTTGCTATGAAAAAAAAATTTCTCCATTATGTGTCACCTCACCTTACTACTTAAAACAAAAAAAATTCCCACCCAGAATTTTACGATTGTGATATAAAAGGTTTCTTATTATCTATCATAGCAGTGATTCTGATTGGTGTTTTTCATTGTGGCCTAAATACGCATAAGCGTTAGGCATTCTGATGTGGTACTCACTAGTATGGCACATTGATTCAGAAGTCAAAAATAAGAATGTTCATATCTGAATTCTTAAGTTGGCCTATCATTTAAACTAAATTCTATCAACATCCCTTGTCGCAAACCTGTATCTTCCTTCCATGAATTGAAGGGTATTGCTATTTCTATTGTCCCCAGAACCAGACTTTTTATTTTCAGTAGTTTTAGTTTCATACATGAAGTGAAAATATCTGCTCATTTTTAATAATGAGTTGAAAATAGGCAACGTTTTCCCTTTGTACAAATCAATCACACTCTGCGCATCTGTAAATCGAATGGTTTGAATAACAGGTTTAACCAAAGTCGTCAGCTAACCTCGAAGATCAGTGGTTTCCAATTTGAACCAGTTGGAAAAGTTTGCGCTCACACATTTTTGTTAAGCTTGAGGCACTGATGCATCGCACCACTGAGGTGCGATCCATCTGTGCCTCATGCTAGACAAAAATAAAATTTCTGAACTTGAAAGAACATTTCGTGATCATAACCAATGTTAGACAATTTACACAGAGAGCATAAGAATTATACCAAGTTAAATACATTGACTCGTAACCTTTTTTTGAAATAGTCATAACTCGGTAAGTGGAAGTAAAATGGTAAGTGGAAATGCCAATGTACAGAATGGACTCCACAGTGTCGTAGCTCTATAACTATTTTTGGTATACTTTGTCAATAGTATCTTGAGTTTTTCTTTCAAATTATTCTGTTTCTTCTATTCACATACAATTTTAAATAATCTGCATAGATTACTGAGCATACAATTTGAGTCTTATTTTACTAGTTTTGTCCCAAAACAGTTCGAACGTTTTTTTTTTATTATCCGAGCGTTTATATTCTCTAAATATTAGAAATGTTCTTGTTGATGCATGTGCAAAATGTACACTCATTTTTTAACAATTAGAATGCTGCTACCGTACATCAAAATATTGGTCACAAAACATATTCAACTTGATTTAGGTAGGTTGGATTATTGACTAATAGTCATGACATGCATATTCCTTAAAATACTTGAATATATGCGACTTTATATGCGTTTGCTTTAGAACAAAAACGATTTATTAAACTTAAACCTTGATATGATGCGAAGTAAATGAGTAATAGACCCTCTCCCATATGCTGAATTTTTGTTATTTCTCCGCCTCCTGTTCTCTTCTCGTTTTCAAACAAAATCCTCATTTCTTCGTCAGAAATATCAGACGGGAAATTCTTGACTTGTATGCAGTCAGTTTTAGGCAGATATGTAAGCTAGACAAATAATGTTGTAGAAAGTTAATCATGGAGTTGTTAATCATTCAATATAACAAACTGTATTGGTATCCTATATAATTCTGGTTGTATCTATGAACTTTATGGAATTGTACATTATCACCGTCACCTGAAGAAGGTCTTAGGCACTGATATGTGTGTGGACGAAACAAGGCAAATTGACAGTCTAAATATTAAAAATATGCGCCAAATGTGTGCAATTTAACAACAACAAAAAAACTTCATGTGAAAAATAATCGATTTCGGTCTAAAATGATGAAGGAATGAAATCTTGCAGAAGGCACACAAAAGTTTTTTCACAGTTTTGTGGATTTTGAATCAGTCGAAAGCTTCCTGGAATTGGGGATCTGGACCCCGGAAGTTTTTATGTTGGTGCTGTAGTATTTAACTTAGAATAAGAATGATTTTTCAACAAACTTACTTTTTCATTGGAATTTTTTTCAAATTCTGACCTAATTTTTTCAATTTCATCAGCACCTGACAAAGAATACGATAGTAATCGATCAGAAAAATTTGCCGAAGTTGGTTTTGCAAAATACACTTCAAGTGTGGGCAATTTTGTTCATGAATTGGTTGCATATAGGAACTGATTGTGTACTGATGGTAATATTTCAGCAATTAAACGGGAGAATGCCTCACATTCAGTGAAAATAGTTTTGACTATTCTGCTCAACCATTGAAATGAAAACAATGTTTGGTTATTCAGTAGTAATAGTTGGCCTTATCAAAGTTTGGATGTGCTGAAAGACCTTTATACATTTTTTGTAGCATGTATATGCTTGCATTTGCTTCATTTTACTTGTATATGCTAGAGACCACTGAAACAAAGTTAGCTACAAAATGATTTGAGGGATCAGCAAGTATATTCTGTGAAGTAAAGATTCAAACAGAATTGAATAAATAACATCACAATATTAGACTTAAGCTTTGTTGAGTTCCTACTAGAGTGGCAGAATCTTGCTTTTCTTCGAGTGTCTGGAGCGTCCATGTCATTTTTTTTTTTGATTGGCTGAGAAGCTATAAAAGCATCAACACTGCTATGATTTTGAAACAGGTTTCCAGCAGACACACAAGGAAGATAATTTCAACCTTCCAGCAAAAGTTATTCATGAAATATTGCCCATTTGTCAAACTTTTCTGATGGAACCCATTTTATGTGTGTGTTTAAGTTGCGGAGTACTGCCAGTCTGGGAACTTTCTGTTGTTATTGTTTTTGCCAAAGAAGTTTGTTGAAAAGTTTCAGTCAGAAAAACTGCTTCAGAGTATACCAGAAACAAGCACAACTTTTCAAGATGCCAAAATATAATTCATGCTACTATTTCTTTTTTAACTCAATCTTGCTTGAAATCCAAGTGCCTGTACTTTTTTCTATTTAATTTGGTTAATCCAAATGCACCCTCAATTGTAAAGTTTGAACCAAGATGCAATATAAATTTGGGAAAAATGATTTTAAAATAATTCATTTGGACTGATTCATATTGTTTATTTATTATAATGGAATTTCTTTGGATAATATTCATTAATAGAATATTTTTGAGAAGATGGGGGTTCTACCACCTCAATCAGAAATATCATTTTGGCAAGTATAAAAAACGGATAGGCTGCATCTTGTCACGCGATCCATCATGCTTCACGTGACTCATGCTTCACAGACCATGGATATTCGAAAAAATAAATGTCAATATTAAATTTTTTTATGATAAAAACAAAACTAACCTATGTCATTAGCATAACAAATAAGGAAAATATTGCTTTCATATCTTTTGATTGTACTTGGTTCAGTTTGTTTGGCAGAGCATTTGATTAAAAGATTCTGAAGATGTTCTTCTGTCATATATTGCTGTCTTGGCTGTAAAACATAAATAAAATTTATGAAAAGTACTGAGGAACTACAGGTCATCAAAAACTGATGGAACTATAATGTTTGAAATCTTGGGAGGACAATTCACTCAGAGTGAGTTTGCAAGCGTATCATAGGTACATGAAAAATTCCACATCACAAGTGCTACGAATCTTCATCTTTAAAAGTTATCCATTGTGCCTTGACATATTTATATAAGTTTTAGAACCATATACATCAACACAATCAGCTAAGGAGTGGGAAGGCGATAAATTTCAAAGTTTGGGATTTCGCAAGAAAAAATTCCTTGGATAAAACTGTCTGCAACACTTTGGAACCTGGCAGTTAATAGTTACGAAAAATACTGATTAATTTACAATGCGAACTGCAAGCCAATTTTTATCTGGTGTAAATATATTCCAAGCCGAGTTGCAAAGAGTCCCAAAGTGATACAATATAATATAGCTTTCTTACTGAAATATGTGAGGTGTGATCGAGGCCCAGTTGGGGAGTTGGTGATTGAACCCGGCGCAATCATCAGTGACGCATATTCAATAAAATATTCTTAGCCAAAAAATTAGTGAATGGGTTGGAATCAGTGACATGCTTTACCTTATAAAGAAGCTTATTGTGGTATACATCAGGTATCGCTTTCAAAAAAGTCTTCGCAGGTTTGTCTGAAATCCGATGAGGTCTGAAGTTCCATACCTTCTCAGCAGCTACAGAGACACAAGATAATGATAAATTAATTCTGAGTTTTACCAAAATTGAAATTTAAATGTCATAAAAATTATAGTTTTAAATCATTCACATAAAAAATGGAAGCATGATGAAGCCGAAGGATTGGTGATTTCCTATGCCAATTTTTGTGACTGTAAGGGTACTGTAAATATAAGGGGGCTGAAGTCGACCAAAAGGCCAGCATGAATATATATTGTAAGATATGTAAGATTTTTTCCAGATGATCATTTGTTGTAAGGCGTAAAACTGATGCAAAATTAAGGCCAAAATGTTCTGTAATGAAAAGGTGCTCGGTAAAGCGTTGGCAATATGCTTCAAGCTACACATCTATGATTGTCCTGGCGTAGGTTCAAATCCTGTGGGGATGAGCATTATGTGTGAGAGGTCAGTTGGGTGTTTCGCCGGTGCATGGTAGTTCACATTAGCCGTGTTTATGGCTTCCTCCACCAACCATGTTCATGTACAAGAAGTATAATAAACTAAAAACCTTCACTGGGTTCGTAACTGGTCTCTGGCGTGAAGTGGTGGTTCGCCATATGATCAGGTCATAATCTTGGCTTTCCTCTTTGCAGGATAAAAATGAACTCCTATCCTAACGCTTTCTGTTTCATAGGATGTCAATTAAATTTGATGATAAATGATATTTTTGTCAAAAAAAGTGCCAAAAACTAAAAATGATATTTTTCAAGTAGGAGAGGGTTCAGTGTGGAAGAACTGACCAGGGCAATCTGCTCGAAAATATAATTATATAGCGATTCTCATGCATTCTAGAGATATATTATATTACTTCCTTATTCTTCAGTAAGTGACATGGACTGTAAACAATATTTACTATAATTATCGGGACAATTTTGTGCAGCACAAGTCACTAATGAATACAGTCCAATAAATGAACAAAAATATATTGAATTTGTCCTGTAATAGTCACTTTGATCATTTTTGAATAAAATCAAGGTTCCGTCCACTAATCGCACGATCTTCAATATTGGTCCTCCACATGAAATTTGATTGTTCTCAAAATATTGAAGAAGATGTTCGTGTTTGATAGAATCATCATTATATTGAACCAACAAACCACTGAAAACATAGAAAATGACTTTTTAAACATATAGAATAAAAGATTTAAAATAAGACACCAATATGTCACAAACACTTGAAAAATCTATGTCAAACTACACAAGAACTTGATAAGTCCACCTGTGCCCATTCCTAAAAACTGCCTGGTGATATCTGCCTCCCAATCAAAAATTTTATTTTGTCAAGTATGTGCTGCAGATGGATCGCATCTCATCGATGCAATCCATCAGCTGCACATACTTAACTTAACAACAGATACTTTAACAAAATTATTCCGATTGGACTATTGTAAAATAATTCTTTCCTTCCTTTATAAATGCCTTTTACAACGTGCTCATTCTGAAGCCTGGACCTACAGGGCTGTGAAATGAAACTCACTGTTTACTGGTTGGTAAGGATCCCAATGAGTACCAGTGATGAAGTATTTCTAAATCATCATTCTCTTCTTTTTCTGTAATGTTTCTGTAATTTAGAGACTTGTTATCGGCTTGCACAGATTCCTCTTGAGCTGCAGATGACTTTGAAGAGTTTTTAACAATTTCTATCCTTTTGTCACTTTGATTCAGTAGTGATGGGTCTATGGAATGAATAAAATCACATTATGGGAAGAAGGACAAAATACAAAATTGCCGAAATATTGAGCACAAATTAAATTTTTAGGTTAACTAGAACACAAATCATATAATAAGTCTCAAAAAGTGCAATTTGTTGCTTGTACATTTTATCAACTTGGTCATTAAAAAGTTTCGGGAGTCTCGTTAGATTTATTTGCAAAAAAATATGAAACATCAATAACTTAAATAGAATCGTAGACCTACAATTTGTTAAAGAATGAGCTGTGATGTATCTCTATAAACTACCAATGATTATAACCCATGAGGAACATGAATTTATCTAGAGTGATTCACTTATGCTCCAGAGACAGCGTCAAACAGTGGAAAAGGATGGACAAAAACTCAATTTGAGTTTCTCTCATTGTGTTATAAAAGCCATATATGAATTGATTTTCCTTATTATACTACATTGGTAATTTCACAAAAATGACAAGTTTTATTTTGAATGGGAGAGGAATTGTCTCGACTTGTCACTCGCGAAATCAACACCTGCCGTTTCATTGGTCAATACTGTTGACACAAGACTACCTATTTACATCATGTTTTACAAACCTCCAATAGGAAAATCTGTTGAAATAATGCAGGGATGGGGAACAGACAATATCCCCCAATGCGAAAATAAGGGAGGCCAAAATCCTCCCATTTTTTGAAGGTATTTTCTTTTATTTCCACACAGCATGAACATGAGAGCTCAGTGGGTGAATTTTCTGCTTATATATTATTATAATTGAAATATTTTCATATGCGTTTATCAACTTTTAAATTTCAAGTGGTTTTTTACTTTTACTTGAATATGTTATATTCACAAGTGTGTTAAGAGGGAAAGAATGACCTTTTAAATGCCTTTAAGCGTAGGAAATTCCAAATGACGTGCAATTGCTATTGCACATACGGTAATTAGCCAATTTTAGGCAGTGAAATTTTCATTTTTCAAATATTTTTCGTGCCTCGGACGAAATTTTTCGACTGCATTTATCGCCTGGGGCACTGATTATGACATAATTTGACTCTAGAATTATCAAATTTTGCTCCCCCTTCCAACTTTCCAAATGCGTTCATTTCCATATTTCATACTTGTATAAAAATGACCCATGTTTTTTAATATACTAAATATATAATTATCTTTTCCTTTCAGCGTCGGGGAATTTTGCGAGGAGGACGGAGGAAGATATAGTCCTACACCTGAATGACTATGAAAGTAAATTATAGAAGTAACACATGAACGATGGAAAAATACAATTGAACTTTCTAAGCAAAAAAATTTTGTAAAAATGTATGAGCCACTGATGGATTGCGCTGGCGAGACGCGCTTCATTTGTGGCTCATGCTTGACAAACTTAAATTTCTGATTGAGTTCGACTCACCATTTTCTGTTTTGAATTCCTCAATCAATTTCAAAGCATAGTCTTTGCCTCCGAAATTTATACTCTTAGGCAGATTTTTCTTGAATTGTTCAGCATCTGAATATAACATCAAAGTATTTTAAACAATATATTTCCTTAGAAACTCACTGGAAATTTCTAATAGCAAAATAGAATTAAGATGAAAAAGGAACAAGATATTTTACAGACAAGCAAAATTTAAACAGGTATATATATAAAAAAATTTGGGGAAATTTTGTAAGATATACCATTATATCCTTTGCTATATACATAATCAAGCAAAAATGGAAATCCCACCAATGTTGAGTACAAATTTTGCTAATATTGACGAAAAATTACTGAAAATTGACTATTTCAAAAGTTCATCAGTTCAACTCACCATTAAGTTGAGGCAACTAGTTTTTTGGGAGCACACCTCATTTTATAGAAATTGTTTTGATCTCCCTTCCCTCTTCAACTTTTTGATGAATCAAATTTGTTTTCCAGATTTAACAGTTTAAATCCTTGGGTCAATCAATTGCTCTCATTGCAAAGGAGTATAAATATAAGTGGCCTAAGTACAACTATACATTAGAGGGGGACATTGCCCCTTTTGCGCGCCTTCCAACACCCCTATTATGAATAAAGTGGATGCTATTTAAAATATCTCGATGTTCGTCTGTCATTACATTCTTCATTCATTCACAAAATTTCTCCACCCACAATACTGAATACAACGAAAATCTAAAAATTATCACCCAGATATAAAACTAAATTAGTTAAAGAATTGGGCAGAAGTTTAGTCCAGCCAAATCATGTCCACCACTGAAGTTTCGATCGGAAAATATATCATGTCCATGGAAATCATTATACGAACTTTACAGTATATGAAATTATGCAATAAGTTGTGCATTTACCTTCTTTGTTCTTGAGTGTAACCTCTGAATCCAATTGCCCGACTTTGACATTCACAATCGGCACTTTACATTCATTTTGAAATAGAAGTTTAATTTTGACATGATTGCAAGTCAAGGGAAGACCCGTTATTGTCAATATAGTTTCCTCCATGACAATGGTATACACATCGAGGTTGAAGGCGGTATGCAGAACCGAATAACACCGCGGTACAAAATGAGGAACTAAAATGGCTTTTCGTATCCGCTATTTGATCGCATTGTACATTCCTAACAGAGCGTTAATTTGCTTGGTTGCCTAGCACGATAGGTGAAACCAAAGTATCGACTTTGAATATACATCCTTTGTTTACTCTGAGCGCTATAACCCAGTCAAAAAAGCGTTCGCCGATCATGGGTAACTGGTGGAGCGCGCCATCATTGCGCGGTTCATCTGTTAATAAAATTGAAAAAATTATGATTGGGAACTTAGACCATAGAAATTGATCAGAATAATTTGGTGCCAAGCACGATCGAGTAATTCATCGCACTCGCACACAGCTCTTTGTTGGTTTATACGTTCATACGTGTGACGTAAAATTTCTCATAGCCTATGCGTTCTCGATAAGTGGACGGAAACATCATTCGCTCTTTGTGCTTAACTACCAAATAAAATCTACTACTATACAGTGTAAATACGAGATGGGCAGACAGACCCGTGAAATAATTTTGATTCATGACACATCATAAATATTATCCTGTACAATTTATCATAATTCGTTTACTCAGGATCCAATTTAGTAAGCGGCAGCATACTCCCAATCAGAAATTCAATTTTATAAGTATTATGTATCCTCAATGGATCGCGTCGATGAGACGCGATGATGACGTCGATGAGACTTATCAAAAAAGATTTCGACAATTTTTTTTCGATTAGGGAGGGATGTGATAAAACTGTGACTTCGCTCGATTTCTCGAAATGTGAAATTTGTAGTATTCTTCGAGCAGTAAATATACGATTGATTAAATAAATAAATACGTCATCCAAGCAAACAAATGGAGCCAATAAAATCACATTGCATTCCTTCTACAGCGTATTTGATCAGAATATAATAAAAATATAATAAATCAGCACGACTATAAATAATATGTCTTGTCTTCTCTTTCATCGTTAGTACCAGTTTTATGTTAACGATGCACAAATAATTGATGTTAATGACAATATCGTTTTGATTTAATTTCATTCCGACCAGAGTGCGATCGGCCTTTGTTACTTGCTTTCAATATCACAAGTATGGGCCACGGATAGCCCTGAGACACCGTAGTGTCACACGTTAGCCCGTGATCTTAGCGGTGTATCAATATTAGAGTTCTTTAAACCATGACATAAATTTGTATTAGTTAGGGGTAGGCAGAAGAAAAAATATTGTATTCAACAAGAAGTAGTAGACATCGTCATATGCATCCGGTATCCCGGTGTCAGATTACTTTACGACTCGCAATTTTATTTTGCCATGCATGACCCACAGATGTACCTTGCCTAAGCGACACGATCAATCAGTGGCCCATACTTACCAAAACGTGTTGCTTCGAAATATTTCTGACTGGATGAGGTTTGACGAATTAGTACTTGCAAGTATGAACCATAAATGTGTACAGCTATTCATGAGGTGGTGTATCAATGGTTCTTTCCGAGTCGAGTAAATTCTGTAAAGCGGTCGTAAATCGCGTGTTATGGTCGTGGTATCTAGGTCAGTCTTTGCAAATATAATATATCTTCTCTGGTGTCGCCCCCCCTCGTTGCTGAATGGAAGAGAAAGAAGGTCATGTTTTCGTGGTCGGCATTGGCGGGTAAGTCGTGAGCTTAGGTTATAACCTGTAACTGTTGTGCAGTAGGTTTTGTGTGGGATCGAATACGAATATATTCTGTACTGTGTATTGTAGCTTTACTCAATTGTGAATATATATATCAAATAGGTTATTTGGTATTTTCCAATCCACAGAACAACGACATATGCTTGTGTGTTTGTATTTAGGTTTAGAGGATGAAACTTCAAACTGAGAATTGACAATTCTTATTCTGTATCGGTCAAATTTGAGGTTTCTGAAATTTGATCTGCAGTTTTCCACTGTGTTTTAGGCTAGACCGAGCTATGCTATTCTGTATTAGTTAAGGCATAGGCTGTAGGTGCAGATTTATGAATCAAAGTATTTGGAAGTTCAAAATTGCTGATAGGCCTATTCGAATTTGTTACAACAAGTGGAAACATAACCGCTCAGACGGTCCAACAGTCTAGTGAAGTTTAGTACCGGTACCATATTCCAGAATGTCATGGAAAAAAATGACAGAATATTCTTTAACCAGAATGCGCTAATTCTGCAAGCTGGCATTACCTCCCTGGTTAAAAGGAGTCACTCTGCTCTTTCAACAAGGGATATCTTTATGAAAATCGAGGATATGGTTTTAAACTTCATGACAACCCTAAAATGGAATCTCGTTTGTAAAAAGTTACTGTAGCACATATGAGGTCTCGAACTCTGATCATCATCGTCAGTTATATATATACTTGGCCATTAACATTGAATTATGTTCAATTGAAAATATATACGTTAAGATTAAAAGCATCTGGTTGTAGCCAAACTGTATAAACTAATTCAAAACCATGAATACTGCTATGAAATAGCAGTGTGAATGGTTATGAAGTTAGTTTTGTCCATCTGAAGTAAATGAGATGACATCCGCATCCGGTCGCCCGAAGAAAACCAAGATTCTGCGAACACTCGTGTGCTAAACCATCAAATCAATGTTGAATGTTGGGATTGAATAAAAAAACTGCTAATTCAAAGCCCTTTTTCTATTGTGTGTTATCTGAATTGTAAAACAAATATTCTGTGCCAGAAAACAAAATTTGTTGATATTTCATTTTATTCCTAGCGCAGTTTTGCTGATAGATTTGCGAACAGTTCGCAAACTTCACACTGTCTTGTAGTTATTTTTTAGGATTTTATAATGTCTCAACAAGCTGCTCAGAAATGTATCACTTCCCCACTCAAAGCCAAGTTGCGTTATGCTAAAGGAAGAGATATAAAGACTTTTGTATTCATGAAACTACATTTGAATGATGTGAACAATTCAAGAATTGCAGAAATGGCGATGATAGCTGTTCATGAAAAGGACTTGTTTCAGCAAGGTGGCGGAGATAATCAAAATAATGGAATTGGAATGCCAAGATTGGTGGATAAGTTAGTCCTATGCTTTGATACACAAAAGCCTATTAATCCACACTGTGCTGCCAGATCTAAACTTGATTGGAAAATGGTGCAAGATTCACAGAAAAAGCCTTTCGATCGATCATCAGTATTCTTGATTAATGAATTCTTGAAGCGGCAAGATCGTCCAATTTGCATCGTTGCCCATCATGGTGTATTTATGGATTTTCCCACATTACAAACTGAGATTAATGCACTGCAGATGTCCCTATTTGCGACAGAGGAAGAAAATTTACTTGTTGCCGACACAGGATATGCATGTCAAGATTTAGATTCTCCCGATCATCACAAGATGCATATAACAACACTTGATGTCATCGATTACTCCATTGAGAGTTTGTATTTGCGATATCTCAATAAACGAATACCGATTGAAACTTTTACTGCGGAGCAATATGCAATGTGTTTGTTTGAGCTAGTCAGAAGTTTTTCTGAAGATTTTATAAATGTGGTTTCAGTAATGAAATTTTCTGATGTGATGCCTCGGCCAAAGGAAAGCGTTGCTAAAAATTTGTTTCCTGTCCAGCCAGAAGTTAGTGACGCATCGTCCAATGTGAATGGGATAGCCCAACACTCGATCATTCAACCTGAATATGATGTCCAAACATTCGTGTTCTTTGACCTGGAAACTACTGGACTTGATACAGCGACTGACAATATAACTGAATTATGCTTGATAGCCGTTGATCGAAATGAAATAACAGAATTAGATAATGATGTGATAGAACATGAATTCGGGGAATTTCCTAAAATGCCTAGAGTTCAGGATAAAATAAGCATCGTTATCGATCCATTATCTACAATACCAGAAGTGATTGTAAAGTTAACCAAAATTGACAAAGATTCCCTTGATATTCGTGGCAAAAAGCCATTCTCATATGAAACATCGACGTTCTTGCGATCGTTTTTGGAAAGGCAGGCACATCCTATATGCCTTGTTGCACATAATGGTGAGGCTTTTGACTTTCAGATGCTGAATAGTCATTTGAATAGAGTAAAAGCAAACCCTGCATTCTGGAAAGAAATATATTGCGCTGATAGTGTTCTTGGCATAAGGGAATTTCGTGGAGCGGACAGAAGTAAATCAAATAAATTACAAGATGTTTTAAGAGAAGTCGGTATTAGTAATACTCATCTAACGCAACATGCTGCTGAAGGTGATACAACCGCACTTATGATTGTTGCAAAATTGTTCCCGCAGAATTTGTTCTTCTGGCTTGACCAACATAAAAGAAGATTTAAATGATCGATCAGAAAATGTTTTCTAATTGGGCAGGGCTGATGGTCAAATTAAATAATCTGAGTCGGTGTTTGAATTTTGTTATATATGTTTATTTTATTTACGTTAGAATGTAAATCATATGTAAGTAATACGAAGGTACTGTAGGCAGGAGGTAAAATTTCTGCTGTTGGGTTCTGTGGCAATTTGAACTTATTATAACTGTTTCAATTTGATTGCTTATAAATAATTATATTATGCAAATGTTGTGTAATCTGCAAGAATTAATTTGTTTGTCAATTTTAAATTAACTATTAACACAGTAGCTTTATAATTTGAGACCATTTTTTTACTTTGCTTCATAATGCAATAATTTCAGGAAATAAATTGTATATTGTGTTGAATTTTTCTGCTTTAAAATTAAATCACTGTTTTTATCTGGTTTTATCAAAGCCTATCGTTGTTTGTTTATTTTAAAAAATAATGAATTTTAGTTTTGTTTGGTGATTGACTATAATGCTGTGGAGAAAAATGTTTAAATTTTGTTTCAATGCAGTTAAAAATTATTATTAATGTTGATATGAATATAATTTGTTTTTGAATAACGATTGTGAATTACTTTCGAAAAATAAAAATTAGCAGTCATTTTTTGGCCTCTATCGATTTTTATGAATTTTGAACTTTATTTATTGAAATTTATTTTCACTTGCAACCTATTGCCCACTTTATTTTTGCAATGAACAATTATTTTGATGATTCACTCTAAGCATGGCACTCACCCAGGTGACAACAGATAGGGTTTACTTAGTTTTTCTGTATTTACAAATGTGCTCCCTAAAGGTGTCAGCAGTGAGGTTTGGATTTTAGTTTTTCTCAGATTACGTAAAACCTTGCCAATATTGCTTTTTGATTATTGCAAATCTTGTTTAGAAATTGTTTTTGTGTCAATTTTTATAAAACAGTCATCACATACAATTTTGACACTTTTTGTGGGAAAACTTAATATCCAAAATTGCTTTTCTGCGACTGTTGAAATCGTTTAAAATAATATTTGATAAATTTTTGGATAAACACTATTAAATTGCTTAATAACTGTACAGTACTGTGGCGAGTATGGGAGTATTCTTTATGGCGAGTATTTCATTTGCTTAATCTCAATGAGAAATCTTGTTGTTGTTTTATGAGCCACAGCTAGCCACACATATGTAACAAAGATGGTTGAAACAACAAATTTCTGTTTGGGATCTATTACTGTGAATAAATAAGATAGTTTTTCAATAGTTATATCTTCCACTAACTTCAACGTGATAAATCTAAACTCTTTCTCCATGCCTTTGTTTGTATTATACATATGCTGTATTGATTCATGTTATTATTTTAATTTAATATACAATGTTTTTCAGTGTATCAAATGGTGGTAAAACTACTTTAGCAAAAAGCCTAGAGTCTTGTTTGAAAAAAGATGGCTTCCATGTTATGGTTATACATCAAGATGTTTATTTCAAGGTAAACGACTAACACCTACTAGTCATGGCTTATGTTGTTTTTGTTATATTGGTATAGGCCAATAAATAAAGACCAAATGATATTGAAGGCTTTATCTAGATTTGGTATTATAAGTATTATCTTACATTACAAACATATAAGACACACAACAAAGTCTGGAAATGTGTGTTTGAGATTATGGGGTTTGAAGTTGTGCGATGGCTGATATTATATAGACAGATTCCGCTATGTGAGGTAGAAAGCAATATTGAAGAGGCTCTTCTGTGATTCGATTAATAAATAGTCCAAATTATATTGCATAAATATGTGATACAGAAGAGATGCTTTGATAAACCTTTGTACAATAGGTATAGATGTCTGGTTTCAAAATATATTCAAATCTTGCTGTTTCTTCTGACTTTTTGGTGGCAGCAATCTTCTTCTAGTGACTAAGCACCAATGTTCCATCAATCTGTTTTTATTGATCTATAAATTCCTTCTTTGTTTAGGTGGAGGAAGATGTCCCATTACACGATTCTGGAGAATTTGGGAGATGGGATGGTAGGTGCTAATTTTTTTCGTTGGGATTCAAATTTCTATTTTTGAATGTATCGGAACTTACGTGTGATTAAATTTGAGACCGTTAAAATGTTCTTCTACAAAACTGAAACCTTTTGAAATTAATTATTTGAGAAGATGGAGTTGCTCATAAAAAGAGTAGCGAAATGAAGTAGCCAGACGCATATCCATGTAAAGAGCATTTACCGGTACTAAATATCAAATATTTTTCATGACATTTACAAAGCACATCAATTATGGCCAACCTTTCACTCAGCTTTTCAGAGGATAAAAATGGGTACAATGATGCTATTCGACGTATGTTAAAACCGTATTCTTGGCTTTTCTCTCCCACAGTATAAAAATAAATTCGTATAGTATTCCAATTTGTTCTGTTTTTGCAGAGATGATCGCATTTGACATGGACAAAATGATTACAGAAGTCACAAGACATATTGAAGAATTGAAAAAATTGGGAAAACCTTGTATCCTGATTATTGAGGGAATTCTTATATTTAACCACAGGTTAGTTTCTGTGCTAACAATAAATCCTAGTTAAAAATCTTAATTTTGCCAAGCGTAAGTAACAAATGGGCCGCTCTCATCGATGCGATCTATCCGTGACACAGGCTTGGGGTAGCTATACATTGGTAAAATGGAATGGAATACATAGTTTTTCTTGTTTCCATTGGGAAATGGGTGGAATATATATATATTTTTTTCTGTTATCCTGAATTTCAAGTAGTAGTAGTAAGTCGTTACCCATGAGCGTGGCACAGCGGTGGAATGAGGAAACAAGTGAGCATTTTTGAAGAAATGAGTTAACGAGGTCAGATGAATAAACATAATAAATAACAACTTTTTCCCATGTAAATTGTTATGGATTTTGACTGCGAGAATGAATTTCTAGTTAGCATTATTCTAGTAGGACCGTACTGGACTATTCAGATGACGACAAAAAAATATTTTCACCTTTCAAACAGGTGATGGCGAAAATTATGTCATTGTATTCAAACTTTATATTACGATATGTTTCCAGGGAATTGAATTCATTATTCAACAAAAGATATGTCTTCACTCTCACCAAAGAAGTGGCAAGGAATCGAAGATTGTAAGTTTTTTGATTTGTACAATAATATACCACAAATAGTGAAATTTTCCACTTGTTGTTATCACATTGAGGGGTTTTAGCACCCTCATATCGTTATTCAGAGCATGGCCGCAGGAGACAAATCATACTTGAAAATTCTCCTGAAGCCACTAAAGTGCACAGAGCTACTGGAACCCATAACAGGCCATAAATAAAACTCGATACCAGTACTATTTTCAATGGTTTGCGTCATAGTGTGCCTAATCAATGTATACAATCAAATACGAAGGTCTATGATTCTGATTTGAACAATTTCAGTGCTGTATTTGATTATTCTATATTTATTCAATATGAATTATCGTGATTAATTTTGTCGAGTATGCTACATTAATGGATTCAACGCGATCTATCGGCGGCCCATATTTGTCGAACCATTTTTGACTGGGTCATGCATATTGTTGCGCTATGGGTGAGACATACCTATTCAAAAAATTGGGAATGCTTAATCTACAGTACTAAATTCAATTTAATGTAGTTTGTATTACTGGTATAATATATATAAATTTGAAGGTTATATTTAGTAATAATATCTTATATAATTTACCTTTCAGAACACGTAATTATGAACCTCCAGACACACCAAATATTTTCAGTTATCATGTATGGCCAATGTATGTCAAATATTTGAATGAATTACGAGAGACCGGTACAGATTTAACAGAATTGAATGGTGAAGTCATGCAGGAAAAAACTCTCGAACGAGTCAGATCAGATGTCACAGAAATTTTATCGTCCATGCAAAATGCTTCTTGAAATGTTGTAAGTTAAAGCTATTTTCAATTAGACTTTATTTTTGTCAATCATGAGTAACTGACGCGCCATCAAGGCGCAATTCTTCAGTTTCTATTACTTGACAAAACATACTTAAGGAGCTACGTATCTCTGACTGGCTGTATATCGAAGCGAGGCCATTCTTTCGTAGCCGAATTACTGTTAAAACAAAACTAGTGGTGGTTTTGCCGCTTTTATGTAGTTTTATTGAGTAGAATTCATACCGCAATCAAATATTGAATGACATTCTAAAAGATTTCATTAACATGATTTAATGTAAACTAAAGAAATAATTGAATCCGAAAGAAGCTATTTTTACGAATAGCATGATAGATCACTTGTTATAGCAAGGATACTATAATCTGGTAAAATAGTAAAATTAATTTCGTAATCATATAAAACATTGAATATCATTCCATTATCACAATTCTATATTAACCTGAAGAAATAATTGAATCTGAAAAACCAATCTTAACAGTTATGAATCAATATGATAGATCACTTCTATTGAAAGGGATACTACAATATGTAGTACCAAGCAGAAAACATGTCAAACGGAATTTAAATGGAATTTACTTGCTTCACAGTCTGACCTAATTTTAACTCCTCTCTGTGATCCAGACAATGCATCAAGAATTGTTTCATTTAATATGTATGTCAACTCAATGTGTTTTCAGCATATTTTTTTATTGAGCAGTGTGACTGACTCATAACAAAAAAAATGGTGACAGGACAATTAATTGTAAAGATACAATTTTTGCTTTACAATATTTTAACAAACTTGATTTATTCTTGCTATTTTGGGTATTGTGCCTTATTTTGTGTGAAACATCTCAATTTTTACTGCGAATTTTCTGTAATCAATCATGATCTATTGAAAATATTTCCCACCCAATTGCTATTGCCTTTGATTTGTCGGGCATAAACCATGCTTCATCCATCCATGACTTCTGCTCGACTGAAAAAAATTGCATTATATGATGTTGCATACTGTTCTCTACCTGAATTCGATATTTAGACTGTGATTTTATATTTTTATCAGTACAGCACGGAAATAAAAGTCATGATTGCATCTTATTATTGTTACTGCTTCCTATTTTAAAGACATCAGAATGATATGTTCTGTTTTACAAGTGGGAACAAAAGCGTTTAGTTTAGTATGTTCAGCAGAAGTAGGCAGAAGTTTAAAACTATTACATAAACTTATTAACGCTGGATAGCCCAACGGCGATTCTCAAACAGGTATCCAGAGGTACGCGAGTAAAATTTATTGACCTTGTCAATTGCGGTAAGGGACAACAACCTTGTAGAACATGCCTATGAATTGCTGTTTGGCATCATTCAATATATGGCTGTTGTTTGAAAATTATTACAAGCGCTGAAATATTTTGATTAAACAACTAGAATGCAAAATATACAGATGCCACTTGATTTGGGACTTGCTATTGCCAGAATCCGCATCAGCTTTTGAAAAATAATGTTGTCTGCTGTTGCATGACTCGATCCCAGAAGAAAACCCATCTCTGAAAGATATCCAACATGCAATTCGATCTGGAAATCGGCCTGCAACTCATTAATGTCAACCTCGACTTGAAAGTACAGGGACTTTTAATACAGACACTTCTAAATTTCGGTAGGACTGGACTTGCGACTCGCGTGTTCTTTGACTCCGCGGACTCGGAAGTAAAGTGAATCGTTCCAAACACTCATAATTATGTCGTTTGAAGCAATGCCTAGCGTGGAGAGGGTTCAAAATTATCAACACTACCATGAAATAACAGTGTTGAGGGTTTGGAAGCCTTCTGCCAACCTAAAGATGTGACAAACTCGAAAAACAGGCAAATAACAGTGTTAAGGGTTTGGAAGCCTCCTCTTCAACCTAAAGATGTCACAAACTCGAAGAACAGGCAATAATTAGTAGTTCAACTAATAGCATAAGCACAGTGCAGAATATAAAACATCGGAATCACAAATTTATTTGAACAGTTATATAAAACTAAGATTAAAATTGCTTCATTTTTTTATCAGCAGATTATTAGCATATATTTGAAGAACTGAACATATGGTATTGTTTGATATTCAATTAAAAACAAAGAAATATCATAAAGATGAATCATGTTACAACATGTAAAAGAAAAACTCAGTAGTAGGTGTAAAAACCAAGAACATCCCTGGTCAGAAGGTAATATTTTACTATTTTAAATACATAAGAAACTTGATGATTTAGATGGGCGATACCATATATTCTGCGAATCATAAGCAAATCTCTTTAGTAATAGTCGCAAAAGGTCATTTTTCTAATAAATAAACGATCTGGTAATAAAATTGGAGTTTCTTATCAGAGTTGTATTTATTCGAGTCTTCTCAATTACAAAATGAAAATTATACTATATCAAATATATTAATAATATATATTTTGAATATTTCAATAGCATATCGGCTATTCATGTGTCCCAACATTTTGGGTGAAGAAATTTTTATGTTATATAGCGATTGAGGTACACAAATTAAAGTAATTTTTTTAAAAAA
The DNA here is from genome assembly GCA_963675895.2 of Styela plicata. Lineage (NCBI taxonomy): Eukaryota > Metazoa > Chordata > Ascidiacea > Stolidobranchia > Styelidae > Styela > Styela plicata. Next base: position 12,432,228 of record OZ023153.1, read on the forward strand.
AAATTAAAGACTTTTGGGTCAAAAAATGAGATGAAAGCTGGTACTCAAACGAGAAGCATTATGCAATATACACATTGCAATTTTGTTCTTATTTTGATATTCTAGATTTTCATGTAATTTTTGGCCCTTATCATGAAATGCAAAATTTCCCGGGATATGTGCACCAGGGGCCACCTCGTTGTGATATACAAGAGTGCTCGGATCTTTGTATATTAACTATATATATATATATATACGGTTAGATGAATATCTGTTTTTAGCTAGATGTTTAGATAAATATTGCTTATACGATCAACAGATGACTATGCCTCGGCAAAACACAGAGCATAATAAAAAGTTAGGAATTGAATTAAATTCTGTCAAAAAACCTATATTACTTATAATCGTAGCATGTCATCAGCTCTAGGTCTTTTTCTCATAGCATAACAGTGTAATATTCAATCGATATGTGACAATAATAGGTAGTAACAAAGTTGGCAAATCAAAATATAAAAAATAATCATGTGATGAGGGTCTAGAACCAAAGTATTAACATTCACACGTTTGGCAAAGCATGAATCCATCTATAACATACATTTGACTAAATGTACTTTTTGATTTGGGAAGGATGTCACTTTGGCAAGTTGGCATCATTGGAAATAAATGAAGACGATAATAAGACGCACAAAAAGGCAGCATCGGCAATGATTATATGAAAAATTAGGCAGCCTCTTGAAAGAAAATGTATAAGATAAAATATAGAAATTAACATTCCTACCCATGAGCTTGTCTGACAAAGTAGTGAAAATAATTCATATCAAAATTTGCTCCATTTTTTTAAATTCTGATTAAAAGAATTTCGGAATAATTCTGCAACAGCATCATAAACATTTAAACTATGCAGAAAAATGAAAACAAATTAAATGTAATGACCAATCGAGAGTATGGGTCAGCAGTCAATTAGCATAGTGCACATTTGATGTAAAATGAAAAAAAGATCTTGCATTAATTAATTTTTTTGTGATTGATATCGCTGGGATACCCATTTTTCAATAATTTCTTGCTTTTATTTGATTCAATCGATTTCAATTTAAAAATATCAGAATACAATAAACTTCCAGTAAAAACAAACGCCGTTCCCAACCAATGATAGAAAGTGAACTCATTTTGGAAATAAAGCACAGAAAATAACAGCGAAATAAATTTGCGCAAAGTAATCAGTAAAGTAACTGTAAGCGATGTGCATTCTGTTACAAGATAAAACACAGAACGAATGCAAAAATATTGTGTTACAATGTTAATCATCACATATTGCCATAAAATCGGAACTTGCAAGTTGTATTGAAGAGGTAAAACAGTGTCCGAGACAGTGTTTAGAAAGTTCGTTAGAAAAGGCACCGGCACAAGTTGAGATTGATTAAAGATTTCTAGACTCCTCGCAATGCTTGGTGCTAGTAACATGAAGAAAGGTAACGGTAGAGCATGCTGTAAAATAAATGCATTTAATAAAGATAAATGTAAATTGATTCTTTGGACATTGATACATTGAACTTTCTGGTTGGGATTTGATTTGAATGAATCAGTTCTCATTAAAAATATTATGTAGATGGACTATCTTAAAAAAAGAACCAAAATCTGACAAGGGCAAGTTATAGCAGACAAACATTTAACTACAAATTGACTCTAGCAGTAAAAAAAAAATGCATTCCATTATTTTTCAAGTACTTACATTGTAAAATAGAGTTTCTCTAGGATGTTTCCCATATTTTATTGCGATACTTTCTTGATAAATTCCCATCCTAGCTGATACAAGCAATGATGTGGTCAATAGAATAATTCCAATCAACGTTGAGCCATGCTCGGGTATATCACTTGGTTTGGAAGAGCTACTTGACCTTTTCATGCTCTGTAAAACATCAGACTAGCTACGAAATGATTCATTTAGGAACGCCAATCATTATTTTGAGATATATTTCGGTCCGAAGCATAAGTACTACATTGTCACATTGACAAATGATTTATTGCAAAATGTGCCAACGACTCACCCAGGGCAGCAGGAGATCCCTGATTTCTCAAACTCCACAAAGTGAATTTTAGCATATATCATGCCAGACTGACGGAATGCCAACAACACAACTAACTACTCAGACACCCGAGGAAAATGGCTTCCATCAGAAGCAAATTTAGCAAATGGGCAATATTTCATGATAGATTTGTGGCTACAAAATTAGGTAAATGTCTCTTTTTGTGTATCTGGAATTACCAAATGAGTAATATTTCATGATAGATTAGTGGCCAAAAGATTTATATGTATCATTAAGTGTGCATTGTGGTAACCAAACTTCATAAAAAGTTCAAATTATCAATACTGCTATGAAATATCAGTGTTGATGGTTTCGAAGCTTTTCTGCCAAGAACATTTCTGACACCCGAAGAAAAATTCTGATTCTAAAAGATTCTGTCATAATGTATCATTTCACTGCAAAATAATATAATTCAAGAATAATCAATAACGAAATTATTTATGATTAGAAATTTAGAAAACTTGACAATCAGTTATACATACTCACTGTAACATAAGTGCAAATCAATATTCCAAGCGAAACAAACACAACAGAAAGATATTTTTGAACAGAGTATGATCTTTTTAACAAGAAAGCACCAAGTAACATGTTTGCAACAAGAGAACCCTGAAAAATATAATAACATTATATAGCTTGGGTATAAAAGGGGTTAAAAGTATATCAATTCGTTTTATTTTTCCAAGAAAAAATGCCAAAGTTGGAAAAATTACAAAAACGCTTTTGTGTCGTCCAAAATTTATTATTGCACCCAACTGAGTAGGTATGGAAGGATAGAACTAACAAGTGATAAATAACTGATACTGAGAGTTCAATCACTTTTAAATACTGACAAAAATGATATAATTTATTCAACATAATTTGAAATATGGATTCAACTATGTCGCAATATCTCAAGTCGTATGTTTTAAGTTAAAAGTAAAATGCAAAATATCCCTTTCTAGTGTCTCACAAATGCAAGTCATATTCTTCCGATGATTCAAATAACCAACATCATCAACACTTTGAATGAATTAGTAGCTTTGACTAATTAGTCGAATTAGTAGTTTTGATGATTTTGAAAATTTTTGGACATGAGATATTTTTTGACAAATTTTTCTCTGAGATCTGAGTAGCTAGCTCAGGGTGACAGGATCTTGGTTTTCTTCGATTATTCGAATGATTAGTCATTTTTCTTTGGGTGGACAGCTTCAAAACTATCAACACTGCTATTTCATATCAGTATGGATAATTTCGAACCTTTTTATGCAGTTTGGTTACTACCAGACGCTCAAAAGAGAATTTAAATCTTCTAGCCTCCAATATTTCATGAAATATTGTCCATTTAATATTTTTCTTTAGATAGAACCCTTTTTTTTCGGGTGTTGAGTAGCAGATATTCAGCCAGTCCGATCTGATCTAAAAGCACTTACAGATTTGAATATCATATGAAGAGGCATTGGCACATTGAAACTCAATGCCATATTGTTAGTTGCACTTGACATGAAGAACAGTGAAACCATGACAACATAATTTCTGAAAAAAAGAATACAGTAATATAAAGTTATTTATAGCATACCATTTGAAAAATAATAAAGATGATGTCAGGTCACTTTTGAACACTTAATATATATTTATTTAAACTGAGTAAGTTAGCTAAATCAAATCTTCAAAGACTCAAACAATTGGATTTGATAAGGCAAAAGTAAAATTTCATCAATTGCTTAAACTAAGAACCTGACTAAAAAAAGATGATTTAATATTGGATGAAGTTTTGTCACATGGCAAGTGGCACCACATTTCAGTAGCCCAATTTGAGATAATATTTCGACTAAGTTTTGTGATTGCAAGCGGCAGCACTGCTAATTGTCATGAGTTTGAATTTTTATCAAATATTCACCTCTTTCAAAAAGTTTGGAATTGTGATCTACGATGGGTCATACTAGACAAAACACATTTTCTGATTGGGGAAGGGACTATATGTGACTTCAAAACTGTATAAAAAATAAATTATCCGAGTGAAAATTTTGAATCTTTTACTATAATAATTACTTCAGTGGTACATGTCTTGTTTCTCGTCCAAGCTTTCGATTTGCAATAAAACCTTCGAGAGCAATGAATGAAAATTGCAAAAAAAGAAGAATATTACCACTATCTGGAGATGCCCTGTAAAAAATAAAGATTTTTAGTCATTTAGTCAATGAGACAAATAAGAATAAAAGAGACACTGTATTAAATATGAAATAAAATTACTGTTTTTTGAAATTAATTCAATGGGTACTACTGAAATAAAACTATAAAATCGTCTGTGTTGGCCGATTGTGGGCTGCTGATGGAATATACCACCAAGGTTCTGTTCATCAACAGTCCATACTTGGTATTAATCTTAGCAACAAGGCGGTTCCGAATTTTAGAAAAGTGGAATAACTGAAAAAAGCAGTAAATTTACTGCACAAATGTTAAAGTGTATGAAGAATCTATTTGATTGAAAATGTAACTACAAATACTCCAAAATCATCAGCACCACCATGTAATATTGAAATTCTATGGTATATGCATCCTAGCTTGGCTTATTTGTTGTGCTAGTCTATATTTGCATTAACTGATTGCAATCAATATTTTTGCTGTTTTTGAAAGAGAGACAAGCTTAAAAAAACATACATTACATCTGGGGACTAATGATAATTTTTACCCTATATCCAATACCATCAAATTAAAATATTCAAATTAGTATGAGATTGTTTGCCCACTGAGATCTTTGCTGATATCGCGCAATATAGTACCAACGTTAATTAAACTCCTTATTTATGGTTAATAGTGAAAAATTTTGATCCAGGATAAAAAGTGGTCATTTTTAAGCAGTTATTTTCAGTAAGTATGTGCCCAAAAATAAATAGACAATAGATTTAATCAATCCGAGTCAATTGCAGAATCAGGTTAATTAAGTTCGAGCATCATGCGTTCAGCGCATGATCAACGAAATTAGACAAAAACTTTTCTTACAAGCAATCAAAACCGGCTATGGTAGTTCCAAAACAAGTTTTAGACACAAACTACAAAGATAAGACAATAAAACTTATGACACTCACTTGATAAGGTGTTCCAGAAAAATAACATTTATACAGCAAGAAGTAAGAAGAACTCCGACGGCAAAATAAATTTCAAACATGTTGAATCCACAGTCTTGTGTGTATTGAGTTTAGAGTTTGTTTTGAAATAGAAGAAATATGATAATTTGATGCACAGATCCAATTTGCTAACGCGGCCTGAAAGGTGACATCGAATCTCAGTCTGAATTTCAGCGATATTATGTCTGTATGTTTGTAAGTTACATATTCAGTGTTGACATAGAAAAGGAAAAATACTGCAACAAGAATATAGGGGTAAGGAAATAGCATATGTAGGAGTTCTTTACACATCAGAGATTTGCAGTATAGCTTATAAACAGATGGGGGTCGCGGGGTGAGTACTGCATATGCTATTGCATTTTTCTTTCTTATTTTTTTAAATTCAACTATAGCCTGATGCAAAGCAGTTTTACTAACGGCAAGCCTGATGGATATTTGTCGCTCTGTATACCCCTCTTTTTTAATAGGTTTATCTGAGCTCGTTTTTCTGCAGAAATTGCTTTATTTTTGCCCATTTTTTAAAGAAGCTGATAAGTAAACACCAGCAGGTTGTGAGTTTACAAAGAGCAAAGCTTACCTGAGAATGCTATATAAAGGTCGAAAATAGAATTTACTTTGAATTTAGCAGATTATTAGGTCACAAGTGTTTGGTTACCAAATACAATGAAGTATTTTCATTTGTACTGATGTGTTGATACTTGGTCTTAATGCCTCTGCGTATGGACGAGAGCCAAGTTACCGAAAACACAGTTTGAATAAACTTAAGGAGTGCAGTAAGTAGAACGTGCCAGTAGCTAAATATTAAAAAAGCCTGATCAAATATATAGGTGGTTAAAACAATTGAACGTTAAGGGTAATAAGGCTATGGCAGATGTTGAAGCTGCGGTAGAGGCAGATGCAACAGCAGCTTGAACATCAGAAAACCTCAAGTGCCTTAAGGAAAAGGCGGCTAGTCATACGAAAAAGTGAAAGTACTGAGTATAACGAAAGTTTTTTTGCAGTATGGTTTCACTTTTATGTCAGAAAACGATGAACACCGTCCACTTTGTTTGATCTGCAATGAAGTGCTGGCAAGCGAGATATTTAAGCATGTCGGAGGCTCCACGCTTTCCCTTAGCCCCCGACGCTTTCCCTTACAGCTTAGCCCCCCGACGCTTTCCCTTAGCCCCCGACGCTTTCCCTCAGCCTCCGACGCTTCCCCTTAGCCCTCGACGCCTCCGACGACATTTTAGTACTTCCCGTTGTGGTTCATCATATGGCTACGGGGTATTTTTGGCTTTTCTCTCCCGCACTGCGCAGGATAAAAATGATATCCCATACTCTATACGCAATACCGGTACGCCTAACTTATACAGACTGTATACTCTGTACTGTATAACGTTATATCATTCACTGATTCAGCAATTTAAAATTGATTTGGAATTTATACAGATACATTACAGATTAGTTACCGGTACCAAAATCAGGACAGAGTACTGGTGCGGTACCGGTACCAGAGCAGAGGGTACGGTACGGCAATACAGAATCAGGAATAGGCTTTTAAGTTGTCAATTATTTTTTCCTGCGAAGGCCAGTGTATTCAACCAGCACCTAGGCCTACACGGTTGTTGAAATCAGGTGGCGGTTGCGTTGCATTTTTTGTGGTTTTAACGTTTGCCGCAAACAAGAGCCCGCATTCTGCATATCTAAGTTACCTTTCTGCTTTAACGTTCACAGTTCTAAGCTTAACCCCACGGAAGGAGGGCGAAAAAGCTGGTGAAGAAGGAAACGACAACATTCGGGTTAAAGTTCACGAGCGAGTCTGAATGATATGCTCGGTTAGTTCAATCGGTAAAATCGACTGATGGGATAGGATGTCATTTTTATCCTGTAGGAGAGGAAAGCCGAGAAGACAGCTTAACCATATGGCGAACCACGACCTCTCCTGCAGATACCAGTTCCGAATCGGGGTGGAGGTTTTGATTATTTCGTATTTCCCATTTCCCTGTGCACGGACCTGGTTGATGGAGGAAGCCGTAAGCAGCGCTTACGTGAACTACGTGCACGCGTCCAGCAGACCTCTCGCATATAATCATCATCCCTGACGGAATTCGAACGATCAGAGAGCGTAGCTCGAAGTGCTTTACCGATTGAGCTAGCCGGGCACTGATCTAAAATCCTTCGGAATACGCTTCGATCTACGGATCTCTGATTGTCCTGACAAAGAAAAGTATAGACATAGTTTATTTCGAGACCTCTGACGATACCAAGGCAAACAAAACCGTACCGGGAATTAAGTTTCAAAGAAATGTTCGAAAAAGTAACACGTGTTTGCTTACCTTAAAATTATATAAATATTACTAGATTCGACCAAACACATCATACGGGACCCCCACCCACACACAAAAAAAAAAATAAAATTACAATGAGGGGCTCCAAACACTCACACAATCACATTATAATTAAAGTTAAAACACAAGTAAAAAAATGGACGAGTCAGGTACGAGTCACTGATGGATCGCTACACTCAGGCGCGGTCCATTTGTGACTCATGCTTAACAAAAAGAAATTTTATTGGGTTCTTTTTTTCCCCATCCAGAAGACCTTCGCCTCAAAATGTTTATTTTTAAGTATGAGTCATTAATGAATGGCGCGATCCGTCTGTGACGCATGGTTAATAAAAAAGGAAGGGGGGCAAAAATAAAAAAAATAAAGCGGTCAAATTTTGATGCTCTAACGTTTGCCGCAGGTAAAAAAACAGTGAGTTGAAAAATGAGATTTCAGGGCCTGAAACCGCCTTTTCGATTTCAAACGTTTTAAGGAAATTTTTCTAGTTACAAGTAATAAAATTTTTAATTTGGGCGCCCAGTTAGCTCAATCAGTAAAAGCGGTGGGAATACGAGCTACGCAGCTTTGATCGTCATTACGCAGGTTAGAATCCCGTGAGGGATGATGATTATATGCGAGAGGCTTGCTGGACGTCTCGCCGGTGCACGGTGGTTCACGTAAGCGCTGCTTTTGGCTTCCTCCACCAACCAGGTCCATGCACAGGAAAAATGGGAAATACGATAATCCAAAAACCTTCACCCGATTCGGAACTGGTTAACTGGTTAACATATGGTTAACTGTATTCTCGGCTTTCCTCTCCCGCAGAATAACAATGATATCCTATCCTAATTCCGGAAGGAGAATAGTAAGAGTCTCATCAGTCATGAAGAAACAAACATTGAACTTCAGATCTAAATATCTATGTTTATGGATAAGCATTAATATGAGGTTCTACTGAATTCGGAATCAAAACTATTCATTTTTCTGAATGAATCAAATCATCATATATATAATACTATAATAATTGAAGAATATTAAATGCAGCATCATTTACATTGGTTTTGGTAGCATCAAAACAGAACAAAGACTAATTAATTCAATGCAGTAGCACAGACTGAATTTTCCAGAATCATATTAAACAAATTCTGATGAATATTATAGAGATTTTGCCTATATACCAGAGCAAAACTCGAGAATCCACAGATTGAGAGCTAAAATCACCAATGTATTAATGTTCCTTAACACTATTCCACACAAAGAATAACATTCAGAATATAAATACAATCTGATTAATGGATAACATGCAGTCGCTTTTATACATTTTCTGTGACCATCCAAGTTAGCCTAAGACTCGATATTGTAATTGCTTTTCGTCAGACGTGATCACAACATAATCATCGTACACGTCGACGAGACAATTAACCGGACAATCTAAACTATAACTTTGTTTCAATTTTCTTTAAAGGGTTCTCGGTTTGTTAATCATAAATATTTATGATTCTCACTGCGATACTGGCCGATTTGCCTTAAAGGTTCGAAGGTTCACGATTAGAGTCATAATTCTGGGTGTAAAAACATTAAAACTTGTTTTGGAACTATCATGTTTTGGAACTATCAGCCAGTTTTGATTGCTTGTAAAAAAACTTTTTTCTAATTTCGTTGATCATGCTTTGGACGCATGGTGCTCGAACTTAATTAACCTGATATATTGAATGCCAAGTTTTCCTGGTGGTCATGATTTTTGTCCTTGGTTCCTACAATATAAGCTATAATAAACAAACAAGCAGACATTTTCCAGGAAGGTATCAAATACAACCAATTCCAAAAAATATAACCTATATTGATTCAGCCTGACAATGGTGTTATTCGAAACTTGCATAATTGTGTGTACATCTTATTTTCTTGCAAATGAACGAGTTTGAGTTGTGCACTCTTTTCAATCAAATTTTTCAATTCTTGTTATCAAGACCAACAAGTGAAGAGATGAGACATCGATGTTATTCTCCATTCAACTCTCCAATAGAAATTTCTGGATGAAGTACGAAGCATCATCGCAGAATTGGAAGAAATGGATTCGCATTCCTTTTCCTCAACTTGTCATTCTTCAAAGTAATGATACAAATTTCTCATGAATCTAATTGGTGTTTGCTCTGAAGCAGATTGAATACCTTTTCATTGCTAGTTCTTGGAGTGATCGGTACTAGTGCTAACTGAAGTATTTAGACTAGGAGGTTTATTAAATTTTGTTGAAGTATTTAGACTAGGAGGTTTATTAAATTTTGTTCGACAGTTCGAGTGCCTGCCAATCTTCTCGGCATTGAAAGTATAGGGATCAATTAATATCTTAACCCCGAGGCGTCAAAATAAAGGTGATATAGAAATTAAAGTTAGTATTCTTTATTATAATTCAACACAAAGAATAAATTCAGAATACAAATGCAATCCAATCTTATCTGATTAAAAGATAAAATGCACTCGTTTTATACACTTTCTGTGACCATTCAACTTAGCCTTAGGCGGTATATTCTAATCGCTTTTCGTCCTGTGTGATCACAACATAATCGTCGTACATGGCGACGAGGCAATTAACCGGACAATATAAAATATAAATTTTTTTAAATTTTCTTTAAAGAGTTTTCGGAGTGCTAATAATAAATGTTTTTGATTCTCACTGCGATATTGGGCGATTTTCCTTACGGGGTCGAAGGTTCCGAATTAGAGTCATAATTCTGGGTCTAAAAACATTAAAACTTGTTTTGGAACTATCATAGCCCGTTTTGATTGCTTGTAAGAAAACTTTTTTCTCATTTTGTTGATCATGCGTTGGGTGCATGATGTTCGAACTTAATTAATCTGATATATTGAATGCCAAATTCTCCTAGTGGTCATGACCATGGTTGCTACAAAGGTTTAATATTTTCATATTTTCAAAGATGTAGACTGTCAACTAAGCTATTTGTGTTGCACATAACAAAACATAACAAAAAGTTTCTGGGTTACAACAAAATCAGAAATATTTTACAGGGTACACAAAATGATGTTTGTAATAAAAAAGAACTGCACTTCGAGTCCAAGTCGAGTCTAAGCTCGAGACGGCACGACAACCGACAAACACGATTACATCGATATAAATAAGTTTAAATTCTTACCAAACGATATCCATCCCGAGTCGAGACAAAACTATCACGAGTCGCGACACAAGGTTTGATCCATACACAAACTACCCCAGACTAAGTCCTCAATACAAACCAAAACTTAGTACATTCTGTGTCAACAATTCGATACGAAATGTATGCCAACAAAAGCGGCCAATATACCGCAACATATATTACGGGTATGTTGGGTCGTTTACAACGTGACAATTAAAGGGCCGTGCAAGTCAAAGCGGTATTGAGCCAAGTTAAAGGAATTACACCTTGTGAAGGATCGCTTGGTTGGGATATATCCTTCTAATAGTCGTTGCCAATAATACCTCACGGCAATCCCAATAACAGATTTTAGATGGCCCAATTTAGAGACTCATACTAAACAAAATGTGTTTCTTAATTCTGACTGGAGTATGGAGTGATATAAGGTGTACCAGTCATTCTGCACCAATGCAATATTAGATTTTTATCTTAAAACATTATGAAAATATCACAAAGGTTGCATGAAGTTTGTCTTAAAATATTCAAAAGCGAATGTTACAATTTGATGTAACAACTACTCCAGACTCCAAGTCAGAAAACAATATTCTCAGCATATTTTGTCATCCATGAGTCACCGATGCCGACAAGGCGCAAATTATCTGAGTTTATCTCTAACATCCTGACAGACAAACCATATAATAATTATATTGTTTGAATTATCTTCGCGAAACAAATCAATGGGCAACATAACAATGATTCACACTATAAAAATATATTAATTTTGCGCAGTCTGTGAATGTGATGAATTTCTGGATACATTCAATACAAAAGCATTTGAACATCAGATTAATACAAAACATGCAAAAAACATATTTCGAAACAATTGGTCTAAAACAGCTTCTTTCAAACATATTCTTAATCAATAAATCACACAGACAATGTGTCGCACAATTGAATTAATTAAGGGAGTCTCTTTCTAATAATACGACGAATGTTTATGTTTTATGTATTTCGATCATATTAAAGTTAAAAATATCGACAATAGATTTAAACTTGCTTTTTAAAGCGAAGGTGCCTCTCATTAACGCGAAATAACCAGTAAGATTTTAACTGCCAATTTAGTCCAAACCATTATAATATCCTTATCTTCCAGAATTCACAGCAACAGCAACCACAATACTCAATTAAATTAACTCTCCCAGGAAATATAGACACCCAGATATTTTGATTTAAAATTTTCCCCTATTACAACCATTTAATGTTTTGAAACATGCAATGAAGCCCATAAAATGCATAAGGATTTTATGCGCATTCCGCATATTTCTTTTATATATTAATATTCCTTGGTATCAACTTGTAAAAACTGGCATTGACTGGTTTTATTTGGCTGCTGCCGACTACATTAAAAAACGTTACATACTTTGCTACGACTTTTCAATCAAATGATGAAACTGCCACACCTAATGCCTTAGTTTCCTTGCAAAAGGAACCACTCACCTCCTTCCTAAAAATGAGAATACTAATATGATAAACAACTACAGGCCAACCACATATTTGCGGACTACATCTAAATTATAAACGACTATAATATCGAAGCGACTCGAAAACCATTCCGAAAAAAATAAAATCATTGTAGGAACCATGATTAAAAATCATGACCATTAGGAGAATTTGGCATTCAATATATCAATTAATTAGTTCGAGCATCATGCTTTCAACGCATGATCAACAAAATTAGAAAAAAGTTTTCTTACAAGCAATTAAAATCGGCTATGATAGTTTCAAAACAATTTTTAAGGTCTTTACACCCATAATTATGACCTTTAAGACAAATCGGTCAGTATCGCAGTGAAAATCATAAACATATTTTAATCAATTTTAATTGCTTGTAAGAAAACTTTTTTCTAATTTTGTGGATCATTCGTTGGACGCATGATACTCGAACTTTATTAACCTGATATATTGAATGCCAAATGCTCCTGGTGTTTATGAATTTTGACCATGGTTCCTACATCATTCCGAATTAACAGAAAGAATGCAGATGAGGGACTTTTGGTTATAAGGACCAACTATTACTAAACAAAGCAATATCAGAAGTTAGTGAGAAAAAGATGAAAAACTTGTCGGTTGAACGTGTTGATTACAAGAAAGCTTTCGATAGTGTATCCACAGTTGGATTAGTTAGCCAAGGCCCAAACGGTTCATATTCATTTAGTTTCGGGCTCGGTCTGCGCTGTCCATTTTCTACCAACCTGTTTTATTGAGCATTAGGCACAGATTGACCGAAATGGGGAATTTGTTATTTAGACGTAATTAACTATTAGATTCGGAAAAAATATCCCAATCAGCATCGACTTCGAAATGATTCCGTTTTACCCAGCTCTACTCGTTTATAAAACAGCTGAATAAACGAACGCTAAAAAATCGGCAAAAATTGCCATGACCTTGGCGGTTAATTTCATTCTCGAGTCTTAACTTTGTGGTAAAAAAAAATCTCCAGAAACACGTACATAAGAATCTAGAAAACTCAAACAAACAGTATTTTTTGAAAATATATATTATGTGTACTGGAATTAGCATAGAAAAGCTTCATACAATTGATGTAGGTTTCGAATAGATGTCGAGCAATGTGTTGCTCTCTTATCTATCCTCTTTCTCGTATGACAATTAAAGAGTGAAAGTGGACAAAACAGTTTTCATGAATCAAAAAACTCAATTCTACTTTTTCAGTTGAAGATATCTTTCATCATTCCAATATTAGCAACGTGCTTCAAGATTTCAACTACGTCAAATCCACATGATTGTTGCTTGCACAATCTGTATAATGTTTTGGAGTTTGAAAATTCTTTGAGTTTGTCCGACTTGTCGGCGTTTTCTATGATGTGATTTTGTAACATTTTGTTGAGGACCATCTTTGATTGCTTCAAAGTTGCTTTTTTGAATCGAGGCATTGATCTCAGAACTTTTTGCATAACGATGACAGCTGAAGCTCCGGTGAATGTATTCCGGTAAGTTTTCAAAAAGCGGTAGTGATTGCTTATACAGATGTTGTTTGAGAAATCGTTTGAAATATCATTCCACATAGAAGTATATTGAAACATACTTGCTTCGTAAGGTCTGTTCAAGAACGAGTGAAATCCAAACGTTATTTTTACTCCTTTTATATCGTTTGTGACCCAAATCACGCAAAATAAAAAAAAATAATCACTTTATGAGTCATTCAGTTTACCTTTTTTTATCATTGGATGAGGTAATATTTATTCAAATCCCACTAGTTTAGCAATTGCTTTGAAAAAAGTTGTTTCTCTGTTGTAATTTTCTTTTTGAATCTTTTACAATATGCAAATCGTCCTGTTAAAAACATTAATAGGCCACCATAAAGAAATACAGAAACGGAAATTTAATGACCAATAATATATTTATTTGAATATGTTGGTCTTTATTTCGTTTGTTATAAACGTATAATATGAATCCAGTCTACGTGGGTCAGTATGCTTACGTGTATACATAGAGCATCATATATTGAAGCTTGCCTATGTGTATTTATCATCCTTTATTTGAAATCTTCACTGGCCTGGATAAAATTCAAATCTAATTTATGTTTGGCATGAAAAACGATTTTCAGGATTTTTATTAAGCATTGAGCTCATTCCAAAAAATTTCTGGGTGGTTTGTATTATCACTGGCTAGCGTATATATCACTCGCTGCACTCTGCTGGCTTGTATGTATATTTCCCCTTGATTCGTATTTTTGGGCTTTACACTTTCCCATTCATAAATATTACTTTGTAAAGCATAGGTCACATATGGACCGCGCCTCTGCATGAACCATCACTGACTCTCTACTAAAGATATCAATATATTCAGTCAATGTGACAAGTTGTTAGAAGGGTTGAGCTATTTAATTCGGTGATTCGAATCGCTTCGAAGTGCAATTGATTCGAATCAGTCGTGCACCGACTATGGGAACAAAAACTGAATGAAGAATGAAGTAGACATTTTATATTTTGAGGCACAGAACTACAAAAATATCCTCGAGTTTTGTCAAATTTATTTCTGCCAATGAAGATGGAGTGTGAATTGAAAATACATTGCCTCCGCAAGTTTTTTTAAATCATTATCATATTTGTTGTTGTTGCATCAAATTAGCAATTCGATCAGATTCGATTTTCGAATGTTTCGGTTTTACCCATATCTATAGTTGTAAGTAATTTAAATTGCAACTTTGTATTGTCGAACATAACCAGAAATCTACCGATGAAACATATTTTTGTTAAGTATGAGTCACCGAAGGATCGCGCCGATTGGGCGCGGTCCATCTGTGACCCTCACTTAGCAAAATAAAATTTCCGTATATATTAGCAGCAACAATACTCCGAACGCAAAATATCGCAAACAGACTTGAGCCAACATAATATTGTGGTATCGTCCCACAAAAAGTATCTACCACGTCGTGAAAAATTTGCAAATTATATATATTAAAGTTGTTTTCAAATAACGACTTTCTCCTTATTCCTTCCTCGTTTTTCTGGAAAACAGGGTTTTTATTGGTCACAACCCTAAAACAGGCAAAAAGTGGTGCGTGAAATGCGGAAATTATTTGAAAAATGAGGTTTCAAGGCTTATTATGGGTTAATTAGGAGTAATTATTGCTACGCGCAAAAGATTCGCAAAAGGATTTTCTAGTGATTACAGCATCAGCATGTCAGTTCTGCTAGGTTTCTGTTCCCGGCGTAAGTGATTCCCTTTCTTTTCTACAGAAGAAAGTTACCTATCTCTCATTAAAACATGCGTTCCATTTATAATTGGCTCATTTAATTTTGAATATAATTCGATTTAGCAAGCAAACTCCTGTGTTCGGCATTACAAAATACGATCAAACATTGTTATATAACTCTAATTTAAATTGCAATTGAACTATTTTCGCAGATTTTAAAAACTTATATAACCTTGGGAGTGAAGGTTGTTTGATATATATAACTCGAGAAATTTCCTACATAACCAAATCATAGTTCACAATAATATTCAAAAAGAGCAACATCTATTGCTTGGGAAGTGAACAAACACTAAATTCACGCCAAATTAATAAAATATCTAAAATTACTAATTTTCAAACGTCTCGATTTCTTTACTTTTCAGCAATTTATTTTCAAAAAAACGATCTTGGGGGACAACACTGAAAGACGGTGATATAGAATAAAACGCTCCTTTTATATTTCAGCTTTTATTGTTCATTTTTCCAAACCGAATCTGATTCATGCGTCTTGTCGAATCATAAATTATTCGATTCCATTTCTGCAACAATTTGAAAGTAACGGAATTACAACGGTGATCAGTTGTGAGGTGCAAGTTTATGAAGCTGTTGCTGGGGGGTTTGATATCCTTCCCGTTGTATTTTAAACCAAGGATAGGTTAAAGACTTTTATCAACCATACCAAACCAGGAGAATTGAAGAAAATGTAGTACGAGTTGTTGTATGAAGTAAGAGTTGCTGTTGGAATGAGCCGACTCGGCGCGATCCAGTAGTAACACCTTTCGAAAAAGCGAAATTTTTATAAATTCACAAAAATCATGGTCTTTATCCTAACGTGGTTAGCAAAACATTATTATAGTGCCTATTTGTTTTCACCATTAGTACGAATTATTTTGATTCCCTTCGACATTATTCTTATTATTGAAAAATGACATCGCGATTACATTTGCTAAAATCATTACGACGCATGTATACTTGTTAATTCTGTTTCTAATCAATATTCATTGTCGAAAAGTCCATGTCCCTATGTCGATTCGTCTGAAAAATCAACATCAGCGCACAAATCTTCATACATATGAGTATTTGCTTCTCAGAACTCCGCTCCTTTTCTCCATATTTCCAAAATTTCTTCAGCACCTTGATGTTTTTGGCTTGTACTCACCCATATGAATTTTTCATCTAAATGTAAAAAAATTATAAAATAAAATCAGTGCTTTGTGTTATGTCTGCTACTCGGTTGCTTGCCAATATCACGATCTAACAACAAAAACTGTAATCATAAATTAATACCAGTGATGGAAACTTAATTATTTCTTAAACTAGGTTAATTTAAAACGAAATTACCATAAAATAAATAATCTAGGTTTACTCTCTAAACTCGGCAGTACCTGAATCTAGATAATTGTCGTTTGGCTGCATTTAAGGCATTTTAAATAAAATTGGAAGTTAAAATCTTCAAATAGTCTATTTTGGAAGCTTTTTTAATAAAAATGGAACTCCTAGGGAAATGGGACCTGTTTTTTCACCTAGTTTTGGATTAGGTCAATTTAACTATTTTACCTAGTAAATGTATTAGGTAAAAGTGCTTTGAAAATGGACTCGTAAACTAAGTAAAATAGGTAAACTAGGCACTTTTACCTAGAATTGCCAACACTACTTCACATCACATTATGAGCGCAGTATAAAAATATACCAAAGCCCTAACTGTTCCTGAGGTAGATCAACTTAGACTGAGAGTCAACTTCAGAATGGAGCTAGTACGATAATGTCCTGTAATAAAATAATTATTACCACAGACTCAAAACAATGGTAATTTGGTTACTGAATGAAACCCTATCACTCTGAGAAAAGAAATATAGTAGTATTAAACCTAAAAACGTCTTGTTTTTAATTATCATCATGATTTTAGTGTTTTCTATAATTGAATAAATTGATCTATCAAAAAACTTAGAACAATTTATACAAGCACTCTCAGAGCAAGGCCGAAAGCAGTGCCTAAAAGGAGCCTGACGGTCACTCGAATATCAAATACTACAAGGTAAAGTGCCGGCGACTGCACTGGACGAAATGAAGCATTTCATACAGAATTAAATTATCAAGGTAAAGTGCAGTGAGTAATATCTACCACATTTTGGTCAAGTAAGAGCCTCAGATGAATCCTGCCATGTCGGCACAATTCAAGAGTAATTCATACTCGGCAATAATATGTTTACAATAACAACGTCATTCTTAGATTAAGATTAAAAATTCGAATATATTAAATACATGGCTTGATACAAGGATCATTTTTGAGATTCGGTTCAAATCAACCAAGATTTTGAATACGGACCCCATTTTATTAATATCAAAAAGAATGATTACAATCTTCTTCTTCTTCAACCAAAATTTTTCAGCAATCGTTTTGTAGAAAATGTTGTAATTTTAAAACAAATTTCATATAAATTCACAATATGGTGAAAAAATTGGACAATATATAACCATTCAACTTTAGTTTTTGAAATAGTTTTATATTTGAAAAAATATTATTCGAAGCGATATGATTTGATA
Source organism: Styela plicata (assembly GCA_963675895.2). Taxonomy (NCBI): domain Eukaryota; kingdom Metazoa; phylum Chordata; class Ascidiacea; order Stolidobranchia; family Styelidae; genus Styela; species Styela plicata. Next base: position 12,450,130 of record OZ023153.1, read on the forward strand.
CTTGTTTAGAATATATATCTTCCTTAAAATGGCGATCTAAATTTAGCCGTTTGAAATAGAGCTACCATTTATTTGAATATTGATGTTTTTTTAAAAAAAAATTCATGCATTACCATTGTCGCCATAAGTCATTTATTTGTATTAAGTAGTTTTTATAGCCGCAAAATTAAGGCTAAAACTTTGATTCAAATATTTTCCAACGCCGCAGTGAATTAATTAAAACCCACGTCATCTTCTATAATCGACGGAAATGTTATATTACGTTGGACAAATATATGTTACATATAGGGGCGTCTTCAAAACCTAGAAGTTGGGGGGGGGGGGGGGGGGGGGGGGGGGGGGGGGGGGGGGGGTATACAATAAAATTAAGCGGTCGAATGATCTCACAATGGTTGCCGCAGGCAAAAAAAGTGATTTGAAAAATAGGATTTCATGGCCTAAAACCGCGTTTTGGATTTTATACGTATTAAAGAACTTAATCTGGTCGGTGAGTAATAAAATTTGCAATTCAAGAAGCTAGATCGTAGGAATCTCATAATTCATCAGGACATTGAACTTCACAATCTGAATATCTATGTTTATAGATAAGCATCAATATGAGGTTCTATTGAATTCCGGATCGCAACTATTAATTTTTCTGAATGAATCAAATCATCACATAAAAAATACCATAATAATCGAGGAATGTTAAATGCAGCATAATTTACATTGCTTTCGGTAGCATCGAAACAAAATAAAGACTAATTAATTCAATGCAGTGGAACAGGCTGAATTTCCCAGAATCATATCAGGCAAATTCTGATGAATCTAAATATACACTGTAGTAAACAAACAAGCAGACATTTCTTAGGAAGGTATCAAATGTGACAAATTCCAAAGAATATAACCTTTTTTAATCGCACTGGCATTGGTGTTATTCAAACACTTGCATAATTGTGTGTACAACTTATTTTCTTGAATAAACGAGTTTGAGTTGTGCACTCTTTTCAATCGAAGTTGAACGGATTTAATTTTTGTTATCAAGACCAACAAAGTGAAGAGTTAGGGCATCAACTTTATTCTTTATTCAACTCTCCGATAGGAATAGCTGTATGAAATACGGGGCGTCATCGCAGAATTGGCAGAAATGGATTCGCCTTTTTTCCTCAACTTACAATATTTCATAGTAATTGTACAAATTTCTAGCAAATCTAATTCATGTTTGCTTTAAAGCTGATTGAATACCTTTTTATTGCTGGTTCTTGGAGTAATCGGTACTTGTGCTAACTGAACTACTTCGATTTGGGGGTTTATTGAACTTTGTTCGACAGTTCGAGTGCCTGCCAATCTTCTCGGCATTGAAGAAATTTTGAAACGTTCATGAGGTGCTGGTAGGAGATTTAATATTTTCAAATATGCAGACTGCGAACTAAGTTATGTGTTCTTCACGGCAGATTAGAACATAACAAAAAAATTCTTGGTCACGACAAAAATCAGAAATAATTTACAGAGTACAAAATATGATGTTTGTAATAAAAAAGAACTGCACTTCAGTCGTTATAAATAAGTTTAAATTCTCACCAAAGGATTTCCACTTCCGAGTCGAGACAAAACGTATCACAAGTCACAACACAAGGTTTGCTCCCATCATAAACTACCCCAAACTAAGTCCTCAATACGAACCACATTCTGTGCCAACCATTCGATACGAAATGTATGTGAACAAAAGCGGCCAGTCTACCGCGACATATATTACGGGTATGTTGGGTCGTTTACAACGTGACAATTAAAGAGTCGTGCACTACAAAGCAATAATGGACCAAGTTAAAGGAATTGTAGCTTGTGAAGTTTTAAGGATCGTTTGCTTGGGTTATAGCCTTCCAAAAGTCGTTGTCAATAATAATTCACCGCGGTAGTCCCGATAACAGATTTAATTTTGTCAAGCATGTTCCAATTCAGTGACTCATACTTAACAAAATTGGTTTCTGAATTCTGAATGGAGTGTGGAGTGATATAAGATGTAAGATTTAAACCAGCCAACCTGCATTAATACATTATCAAATTTTTATATTTAAATTATTATGGAAATGATCCCAAATGTTGATTTCGATATTTCTTGAGAGAGTTAGCTTAATTGGGTATTGCGGTTGCTGCTGCTGAAAATTCTGGAAGATAAAGATATTATAATGGGTTGGATTAAATTGGTTGGTTAAAACCTTACTGATTATATCACGTTAATGAGTGGGCATCCTCGCAAGTTTTAATCTATTGTCGATATTTTTAGTTTTAATATGGTCGAAATAGAAAAAAAATCGAGAATAGTCGTATTATTAGAAAAGAGACTCCCTTAATTCAATTGTGCGACACATTGATTAGGAATATGTTTCAAAGAAGCTGTTTAGACCAATTGTTTCGAAATATATTTTATGCATGTTTTGTGTCAATCTGAAGTTCAAATGCTTTTGTAATGAATGTATCCCGAAATTAATCCCATTCACAGACGGCGCAAAATTATTATATTTTTGATAGTGTGGATCATTATTATGCTGCCCTTTGGTTTGTTTTGCAAAGATAATTCAAACAATAGAAATATAATGATGTTTGTATGTCAGGATGTTAGAGCTAAACCGAATCAGAAAAATCGTTCTGCTCAAGTTACGGACAATTTGCGCCTTTCCGGCATCGGTTACTTATGTTTTATGCTGAGAATAATGTTTTCCTACTGGAAGTCTGGAGTAGTTGTTACATCGCACTGTAACATTGGGATTTGAATATTTTCAGACAAACTTCATTCCATTTCTGTGATTATTTTCATAATATATTAGAGATAGAAATCTGATAATGCATTGGTGCAGGTTGACTGGTACATATTATATCACTCCATATTTCAAGTCAGAATTCAGAAACAAATTTTGTTAAGTAGGAGTCGCTGAATTCGTCGTGTGCAAAAATACGAAGGTGCAAACAAATGTTAGTGCAAATGTACAGGGTGCATTTAAAGTGGGTGCAAATGAATGTTGGTTCAAATGTATTGGGTACAAGTGTACACGGGTGCAAATGTACGGTCTGCGATTACATATGGGTGGAAATAATGGGTGGAAACATATGGGTACAAATGTACGAAGGTTCAAACCTGTGGCAACCGAAATAAATGCATGCCTTTCTTCCTAATCATAAAATGTTCGCCTCCACACATTTTGTTAATTACGAGTCACTGATGAAACGCGTCGCCCAGGCTCGATCTGTGACTCTTGATTAATAAAGTTAAATTTCTGAATGAGTTCCCGCTTAATAGAACTCAGATAATTGTTTCTTGACAACTATCCCGTTTTTAATTTTGCCACATTTGCGAATTTATCGCTTTCTGACCGTTGAACCAGGATATTTTCCGCCTCCTTTCCATCCCTTAAGTAATTGTATTTTCATTCCCTACTTTCTCATTATATCCATATTCATTATAATGTAAGAAATATCTAGTCGTTCAATGTTTCCCTTACACTGACCACTATGTGTGTTTAAATAATTTGCATAATAACGTTGTATTTTTTTGTTCAGTCACTTCCGAAATCGGTTGGCATTTCAATTTGTCATTCAATAATATTTAATTTCCGATTCCGACAGGGGAAACCTGTTTGTGAGAACTACTATAACATCTCGTTATCGTGTAAATAAATGTACTTAATAAATCTATAACTACGAACTTTATTGGCAGAAATAAACTTGAGGGAGTTCAGAGATATTTTTGTTGTACTGTGCTTTAAAAGTATGAAAATTTTTTGAGTATTTTTTCATGAGCAGTGCGCGGCACGACGGATTCTAATCATCTGCGCTTTGAAGTAATTCGGATTCCGTATCGAATTGCCCAAGCCTACTTCACACAATCTATCATATTGACTGAATGTGCGCCAATGTTTTGCAGAGGTAGTGATGAATCATGCTACCGAGACTCGCTCGATTCGTGATCTAGAAAAGAGCTACGCCAAAAATGAGCCTTAAGTGATTAACCTTATTATTAATAATAATAGTATGCAAAGTGCAGTGAGAGATATACACGCTCGGCAGTGATATCAAAAACCACCCATCAATTTTGTGTAATATCTGGGTCTACTATGCTTGAAAAAATACTGAAAATTCGTTTCATTCCAAACAGAAATTAGTCTCCAAATGTGCATTCCATTAAAAGTTTGTGACACAAATATAAGAGTGAGTCTCGTGCAACGACTTTAATTATGTCATAACCATGCAGAATGTTATTTAGTGAGCTTCAAACGAATGATATATTAAAATATACGCAGACAAGCAATGATGACATTCCGCCCCCTCCTCTATTCCCTTAAATATGCTAGTGCGCATAGACCTGATTTACACATACGTTTATAACAAGCAAGTTACAAAGCAACATATGCAAATTAATATATTCTTGGTTCTTAAATTTATTTCTGTCTTTCTTTATGGTGGTCTATCAATGTTCTTAACAAGGCAATTTGCGTATTGTAAAAGATTCAAAACAAAATTATAGCAAAGTGACAATTTTTCCCACGGTCAACGCTAAGCAAGTGAGGTTTTAAAAAATATCTCATCAAATATAGAATAGAAGAGTTAATTGAAGTTACCTTCTCGAATTATTTTTCTATATTTGCGTGATTTTTGGTCAGCAACGGCAAAGAAGCAGCAGAAATAACACTTGTTCTTGAACTAACCTTACTAAGCAAACATGTCCCAAGATAATTCTATGTAGAATGGTATTTCAAACGATTTCTCAAACAACATCTGTACCAGCAGTCACTACCGCTTTTCAAAAACTTACCGAAATTCATTTACTGGACCTTCAGCTATCCTCGTTATGCAAAGTCTTAAGATCGATGCCTCGATTCAGGAAAGCAACTTCGAAGCAATCCAAGATGGTCCTTAGCAATATGTTACAAAATCACCTCATAGAAAATGCCGTCAAGTCGAACAAAATCAAAAAATTTTTAAACTCCAAACTCCAAAACATTATACAGATTGTACAAACAATATTTAGTTCCTAACGTATTACCTGCGGAAGTAAAGAAGTGGTAGATGATTTTGCCATTGCTCAGAACAGATATCACTCACTGCACTTTACCATGATGGTTCAGTTCTGTTTGGGATGTTTTCCGTTTAGAGTGCAGTTGCTGGTACTACATCTTTTCATCTTTTTATAGCTTTTTGCTATTAAGTGGTCTCCCAATGCTTCCGACCTTGCTTAGAGTGAATTTCAATAATAATCAGAACTGTGTACACAGCACTACAAAGGCTTTCGCTTGACCATGACAAATACTGTCATCACTGGATCTTCCGTGAGTACACGATCTAAAAGATGTCACACAGCACACAGACTAAGGACCAAGATTATATCTGACAAACAAAGTTATGCAAAAATCGAAGTTCACTTGTCATGATATTAAATCAGTCAATGCATACTACCGCTATATTTCAAAGAAATCATATATACACCACGCTACTGTATCAAATCAGTCTCAAACTTCTCTTTACACGTTTTAAAATTGGTTGTAGTCGCGCTCAGTGTTTGAATGACATTATATTGTGAAAACAAAATTATTTCGTTGATTCACCTTTGCGACCACACTTGTCGGTGCTTCAGTGACTATGCAGTCTTGCACCAACCCATTTCGTTTGCCATGTACCTTAACATTATTAACAATTTCATCGCAATGTTTTTGGTATTTGGAGAAATAAAATTATTGATTGATTGTTCGTTTTTATGGTTCATATGTAATGTCTTTGGTTCAACCGACTTTTGCAAAAATAGTAAACCTGACACCTGGCATCGTCATGGTTCGACGATTTCTGAGCGCCAGATTTGTTTTGTTCCCACTTGCTGCTTATACAGTACTGAGTATAGCTTATCCCTGTTCCGTGTTCTGTAAAGTAGGTGTTGCTTTTTCGTGTTTTGTCGCTTCATATTCCCTCTTTATAGCTTCACGCCTATGCTGTAGGTTTAGGGTAATTGGGGATATTTCTATAAAGAAGATTCCTTTGTGTCCACATTCAAGATGGCGATGCAGGCGCAACAGGAAGACATTGAAGAGGAGGAAGTTATGGGCCCTCTTCCCATCGCAAAATTGGAGGTAACTTGACTTTAATGTGTTGAATGTGCGGGACTAATAAAAGTATTTAAGTTCAATATTAGTGCTTTTAAACCTGTTCACAGGAGAAGAAACTTTCATCTCATATGGCATCCATGGCAATTTTTATCTTCAATTTCAAACCTCATATTTCTGATAAAAGACAAGTTGCAGTAGCCTATTTATCTTTCCTTCTGTCACAGATTTCGCATCAGTCGTTATTCTGTATTGGAGATGTCACTGTCAGACTGTGGCTTTCTGGTTGTGACTTCAATCTGGGCGCTGGCTGTGCTCAACTAATGCTGTTCTCAGTCCCTGGGCCTCACATGATACCGTTAGCGGTTTTTCAAATAACCAGAGAAGAAAAGATTCTGTCACCCTGTATTGAGCGTTGTCAAGAAACTAAAATATCACAATGGCAAATAGAAAATTTGCATTTATTAGCGTAGTTTCCGTATTTCAACTTTTTCCCAAAGTTGTCCCTTTTGAGACTTTGCTTTGACTAATGTATTGCTTTTTCACCGATCCATGGCGAATTGTGAAGAGTTTTATAGATATATGTAGACGCGACAAATTTGCGTTTGTAGGGGAATGTTTCACAGATTTTACAATTTCATATTCTATTTGCACAATAAATTTGTATAAAATACATCAAAAATCAAACTAAACAAAATGAAATGTCTGATAGGATTGTCAAATAAATTTTCCAAATGATCTAAACCGAAAAACCATATCTCTTTCCAATCCTAATTGTATTCAACTTGTATTGTATTTCAGCAATGTGGAATAAGTGCAAGTGACATAAGGAAATTATCAGAACATGGTTATCACTCAGTAGAGGCATTAGCTTATGCTCCAAAGAAAGAACTTGTTAGCGTCAAAGGGATCAGTGAAACAAAAGCTGACAAACTCATAGTAGGTATTCAATTTCCCATTAGGGTTTGAAGTTGGTAACGGCTTGAGTGCCGTGTTTTGTCATACTACTCAAACCTCGGCCAGACTGGCGAATTGTTGGCTATTCTGCTACTCAGACAACTGACAAATAGGTTCCATCAGGAAAAAACAACATATAGGCAATATTTGATAATATATCTTCTGCTGACAGAATAGAATGGCAGAACATCATCTACTCAGACAACCGAAGAAAACTGGTTCCATCAGATAAAATTTGGCGATGGATTTATATTCCATAATGTCTTGCTAGAATTTAAAAATTCAGTTTCTGGTAGCAACTAACCCGTAGAAAAAGGTTAATTAAAAGTCTGTCTGTTCTAAAATAGCAGTGTTGATGATTTCGAAGCTTTTTTATTCAAATGATATAAACATTTCAGACACTCGAAGATGAACAAGATTCTGTCACCCTGGTGTTTGTTAGCAACCAACCAATCTAAAGATAATGATTTAAAACCATCAATACTGCTATGAAATAACAGTGTGGATGGTCTTGAAGGTTTTTCGTATATCCGAAAAAAATGACATAAACATTTCAGACACTTAAAACAAACAAGATTATGTGACCCTGTTATTGACTTTTTAATAATACCTGGCTAAATACGATAGCCAATACCTTGAAGTACACAATACACATGTTAAAATATTTATAATTGATCAATTCAAATAAATTTTTATTGATTATTATTATTACTATGACATTACTCCACTTTACAGCTTGAGGCGGCCAAGTTGGTGCCTATGGGTTTTACCACCGCGACAGAATTTCATCAAAGAAGATCAGAAATTATTCAAGTTACTACCGGATCAAAAGAATTGGATAAATTGCTACAAGGTTTTCAGCTATTTAATTATTGTTAAAGCTCATTTAATATATTGGTTGCAATGATTTATCGGTCCTATCAATGATATGTCAAACAACATGAAGGTTATCTAAGATTTTCTTTTAATTTTCTTTTTTCTAAAATTTCTTTATTTGATCATCTAGATTATACGCAGATGACTGAAATGTCTTAAAATCGATATCACTTATGATAATCCATATCTATCAAGCCTAAGAACGTTTATTTATCATTTATATTCTCAATTTTTTTTTTTGAATTGTTTGTCTGAACAGTTTCCGGAGAATCTCTCCACCACCCTAGATTCCGAGTCCTCCTCTTCCTTACCCGACACTCAAATTATTCCATTAGATGTTATTATAATTTATATTTTTATTTTAACATCTTAACCTTATGTTATTTTTCCTTATCGTCCTAAAACTGATCTGAACTAAGTTTCTTGTTCTTCCAGGTGGAATTGAAACGGGATCAATAACAGAATTATTTGGAGAATTCAGAACGGGAAAATCACAAATTTGTCACACAATTGCTGTTACATGCCAGGTTTGTATCATAAATTTCATTTCATATGCACTTTTACCTATAAATGGTACAACTGAGACAGAATCTTCTTTTTCTTCAGGGGTCTGAAATGATGACATAATTTTCTCTGGATGACCAGAAAAGCTTCAAAATCATCAATACTGCTACTTCATAGCAGTATTGATAATTTTGGACCTTTTTCTGCTGTTTGGTTGCTACCAAAAGAGACATTTAAATCTTCTAACAAAAGATCCATCATGAAATATTACCTTTATTTTCTTCCAAGGTCAGCAATTTGCTTCAGGTGTATGAGTAGTAGAGAGCAGTCATTAAGCCAGTATGAATAATACTAAATATAAATATTATACTTTTCTTAACTCGATTATATATTTTTCAGTCCCAGAAGATTGAATATTTATTTCAACGTTTATTTTTTAATCCAATTAGGTTAAAAATAATTTGATTTGAAATGAACAATCAATACCAGTATTGATTTCGAAAGTAACATATCTGAAAGTAGAAACTGCATTGATAAGTTTCATGAAGAAGGCTTTTATTTTTTTTTTTTTATTAAAAATAAAATGTTGCCCATTGCTGGTTTGCAAATGATTTGTGCCCAATCGGAAAATTTTTATAAAAACATCTTTTGTTGAGTATGAGTCTCTGATGGATCGTGTCGACGCGACGTGGTTTATCTGTGACTCGTACTTTACAAAATAAAATTTTTGATTGGGTGCCTAATGCTCTTGAATTTATGATTATATTTCCATCAGGAAAAGTAAACCTATTTCTTTGATTTTCTCAACCGCTAAGGGATTTACTCTGCTAAGGCACAGTCCAATCATGAACCATTCTGGGCAAAATCAAATTTACGAATGTAAGATCTAATCTAAAAACTGCATCACTCTCAATTGTCCTCGTCCCATAGATCCGTTTGAACCACATTCAAAATTTTATAAGCTATCTTAAAACATTTTATTACGAAAATTTGCTATACTAGAACTGGAATAAAGGATTTTGCTGTTCTTAAGCTATTTATTCTTCTTCTTGTCCGTGAGTAATGACGTAGCAAAGTGCTTTATAGTCGAGATTACCAGCGACATCTATCGGTGAAATTTCAAGAACTTGATCAACTTCTTCCTTGGTGAATCTCTTTCCTTGCGTCATGAACATCTCTGAGAGAACATCTTTGTGGATGACTCCTGTGTTTTCTGGATCAAGAATCTTGAAAGCTTGTACTAGAGTATCTTCTGGATCAGTACCTTGTAGTTTATCAGCAAGCATGTTCAGAAATACAGTGAAATTGATTGCACTTGGTGCTTCCAAAATCATAGCTTCCAATTTCTCCATCTTGATGTCACGAACTCCGAGAGCAGAGTAGGTGTCCTTGAGATCGATTTTGTCGATGAAACCATCACGGTTGGCGTCGATCATTGAAAAAGCTTCTTTGAATTCTTGAATTTGGTTTTGGTCGAACATTGAGAATACATTGGAGTTGGCTTTTTGTTCCTTCTTTGCTCCCTTCTTTCCTCCTTTCTTTGGTGCCATCTTGGAATTGAGATTTGATACAGACAAGTAAATGAAGTTGAAATGAAGATACAATCTCGGGAATGATTTTTTGTTTATCTGCATCATGTTTTATATTAAAATCTTCGCGCCTTTACCAAGAAGTGAGAATTCTCACACTCTTCCTCCGCCACCATATGTGGAAGAAATAGCTGTCTTAAGTGATAATTGAATTTCAATGATTTTAGACCACAAACAAATGTGAGAATATAAGTGTCATTTTTTTTAAAGCAAAGCTCGAAATAGCTCTGAACTCCCTGTTATTACTGTATAATACCATGGGATGCCCATATGACTTGTATGTAAGAAACTTCTTATCATAATAGCTTGATATTATAGAATTCTAATTAAAATTGATTTCGCTTTTCAAATATTCTAAATTGACTTATTTTGCTGTGTAAACATGATATAGGCCTAATTTTACACTGTAAAATTTGATATAGACCATGATTTTGCAGTAAAATCTTCTATATATGCTCCAAAAAGGGATAGATACATTTTTCTGAAACTCTTAGCGGTATTTCATATGCTAAATCAATTTTCAATATTTGTTTATTTGTTCAAACTGAATTCTCTAAATATACCTATTCATAGTTGTAGAGTATTAACAGGGAATGGTCACATTTGTTTTTTGTCAACGTTTTATATTAGTACGATAGTCAAATCTGAAATTGTCCTTGCTCAAAACCTTTTCTTTTAATCTTAAATCATAACAATGCTATGTCCTTGAAAGTCTGCAAAAACTGCATTCAATTCTGATATTGAATATGAAAGTGATATAATTAGAAGCTAGACTTCTGAATGCATCCATAGACATGGATGAATGCATAGACTTATGATGTGTTCTTTTGTAAAGTGCTTACCGGTATATATATGCGGCAGATGTTAAGCGACAAACTGTCTATCCTTTGTTTCACTCCTCTTGTTAAGATGAATCCATGTGCAACCATGGCAGCAAGGATACTTGAATAAGCCCCTGTCAGATATTGTGACACAATAAGTGACGAAGCTAGACTATGCTCTAGCGAAAGATTGGTACCGTAAATGAATACTGTGATATGTGAAATAAGGTTTTTATCTTTTGTTCTTATATATTTTTAGGAAAGTTATGCCAGTGGTTGAGTGATGGGTCTAGATTAACTAGTCAAACTTAATATCAAGATTGTTTTTTCAGTTGCCTGTCGACCAAGGTGGTGGTGAAGGAAAATGCATGTACATCGACACAGAAGGTACATTTCGACCTGAACGGTTGCTCGCTGTAGCTGAAAGATATGGGTTAAGTGGATCTGATGTTTTGGATAATGTCGCTTATGCAAGAGCTTACAACAGTGATCATCAAACACAACTTCTTGTACAAGCAGCCGCAATGATGTCTGAAACTAGGTGTGTTCAATATGTTGTTTTGCTGTTGATGATGCTGGATAGTTGAGTTTTTTTTCAGGATTTCAAAAGATGTCAAGTTCAGGCACAGATCGTGTCCAATTGTCTTACAATGCAAAGCCTTTGTATGTGGTTAATCGGCTAAATGTCCATATGGAATAATTATTTATTGGTGGGATCTGTTTTGGAAAAGGGGCAGAAAAATAAATAATGATCTTTAGACTGTTAGCAAATCATACAAAATTACAGTATTATGGAATTAGTTGAGATTCAAGTGGAGCAATTGATTTACTTTTCCATTAAAGAAATTAATTCTATAAAATATCTCTCTACCATCTAGATTCATTTTATATAAATAAGCATCCACAAACGCCTCCCATGCTTCACGAACCCACATTGTGTACCCATTTATCATATCTTAATGAGTTTACTAATTGTATTTCAGATATGCTCTGCTCATCATAGACAGTGCAACAGCTTTGTATAGAACAGATTATAGTGGACGAGGAGAATTGTCTGCACGACAAATGCATCTGGCAAGATTTTTACGAACATTATTGCGATTGGCGGATGAGGTAATAGTTTATGTTGTAAATTCATTTACCACAGGGTGGAAGAATCTTGGTTTTCTTCGGGCATTCAAAAATATTTTGTTTTGATTGAGTTACCGGTGAGTTGTAACGCAGAGTCGTAGTGCATCTGTGCTTCCTGTTTGACTTGATCATAGGAACAAGCCATCCGAATTGATTCAAATCTTGAATTCAAAAATGACAACCCTAACCATGGATGGTGAATCATTAAAAATTAGAAACAATTTTTTTGTTTAGTTTGGTGTAGCGGTTGTGATCACAAACCAGGTGGTTGCCCAAGTTGATGGTGGTGCGATGTTTTGTGCTGATCCAAAGAAACCTATTGGAGGAAATATTATGGCACACGCATCAACTACACGACTTTATCTTCGAAAGGGACGAGGGGAGACAAGAATTTGTAAAGTTTATGATTCACCTTGCCTGCCAGAATCTGAAGCGATGTTCGCAATTAACGCTGACGGTATCGGCGATGCAAAAGACTAATTTGGATTAGAACCAGATCTGCGTATTGATTTATTCATGACTGACACTGATCTCGATATTCTGACATTTATGGTACACAAACCTCAAAGCAATGCTTCCTTGAAAAGGCAGTGAATTACATACCTAAATGAAAAGATTGATTCTGATGGAGATATATAGGTCATCTTGATGACCTGCTGTGATTTCAATAGAGGGAACTCTTATTGGGATGATGTAACCTATGTGATGTGCTTATCTGGACCCTACAGAAATAACATTAATGCTCATGCAACAGAGACCCTGTCTCTATGTACATTTTAACTTTAATCTTAAGATAACATTATCTATGATTCCGACGAGTATTAAATGTTATGTGTTTGATATGATTTCCAGAGAAGTATTTTTTATCACTTCCCATCCATGCTTCATTGTTCATAAAGCTTGGGCCATTAATGTGCCATCCGAGTGCGACTATACTCGAGACATATGAATTTCTGATAGATTCTGCTGTTATACAGGTATAAGCGGGGAGCAAACTTCAAAATTTGAGTTACAATATCTACACCATTCTTTGCAATATACTTATTCGTCTTTTTTGCTCTTTATTTTGGGGCAGAATTTCTTCTTGTAAAATATACACTGCCAAGTGCTTTTATGTTGCGAATTTTCATGCTTTATTGGTCTTTTATTATCCTTCACAATTTTCCAATAAATTGTTCTTATTCCTTGTGATTTTGTATATTTCTGTAGTGCAGTAAAACAGAAAGTTTAATTTGAACCCTAGTCACTGTTTGACAATAACTCCGTTAAGCAACACAGCTTAATGGCAAAGGTCCAGTGAAAAGACATACTACTAAGGAATAATTTTTCTAGACAAGTTTGGATTTTTGCACTCATGCATCATGAAATTGCAAGTCTAGTTAAAAAGTGGGAGTGCTGTTGCAAAGTTTATTATTGCTGGTGCTCGAAGTATATGAACGAGGTTATACTGCAGTAGTTTTTCTTCAGCAACGGGGGAAATGCGCAAGAACATATTGGTTTTCTTAATATTTTAGGGGTATGTGCGGTTTTTGCAGAAGAGTTTTTTGGGATCAAATTTCTATTTTGCTATATCCTTACCCCATCTACACAAGCAAGACTTCACCAATACCAATAGAAAATTGAGTTCCTGTCGGATGGTAGGACTGCCAACAATAAGGTGACTATACTTGAGACGGTTGAATTTCTGATCGATTCTGCTGTTATAGAGGTATAAGCGGGAGCAAACTTCAAAATTTGAGTTACAATATCTACGCCATTCTTCGCAATATACTTATTCGACTCTTTTGCTCTTCTGCCAACAATAAGACAATAAGGTTTGCAAATCGTGCATTCCGTACATCTTCACATGCAACAGCAAATTTTAATTCTTCAGCAATCAATATTTGAATTTTATCTGTTAACCGAAACTCCCCGAAAACATTTAATTCACTCTAAAGCTAAGCTGATCAAATTGATAACAATAGGCAACAAAAATCTATAAAAAGCACTTTTATTTTGGTGAATGATTGATAAATGCACAAAAGATAACAAGAACAATATTTAATATGATTAAAAACATCAAATTTTGACAACTTGAGCACTAATTTCAACTTTGTTCTCCGACTCGGCTGGCTCTATCAGGATCTGAGCAAACGTTCCCCCAGTCATTCCTTTTGCGAGCCTGCCAGGATTGACACAGACACATCCACTGATGTTTTTCACGAAACATTTTAAATCTGATGGTAATATAGTGAGGTCTGGACGTTGAGGTATAGCACCATATTGCTCAGCAGCGACCCAATCCACATTCACAGATTCATGGGATGGATATAAGGGGTAGAAGCTGAAAGACATCGAGATATTAATTAAAACTCACTCCCACCCTGCTATTCCATGTAACAAACTAGCCGAGTGCATCACAATAAGAAATTTTATTTTGTCAAGTATGAGCCACAGATGGACCGCACCTCGGCAGTGCGATCCATCAGTGACTCATACTTCACAAAAGAGATTTCTGTGGAACGAAAGTAAAGTAACCTTTTCGCAAATGGGGGGAAAAGGTGCCCAGTCAAATATGACAAGTTACAGCTGCATAGATGCTTTACATTCCAGACATTTTTGTGTAGGTAGATTTTGGGAACTTCTAATACATCCTAATAAGGGGTGGCCAAAATCGAATATCTTTCTGGTTTCAGAATCGAATTAAATAATTTTCCTGAATCGAATCAAGAGTCATATAATAAACAAAGACATTTTTTCCAGCTCATGATATTCATGAAAATTCACACTTAATTTTTGGAAAAATTCAAAATTATCATTTTGTTGATTTCGAATTGTTGCAGAAATTGAACCGAATGATTTGATTCAAACATCGCAAATCGAACTTAATATTTGGGACAGCCCTAATCCTAATCGATCAGATTTGGTAATTTGGCTACCAAACAAATTTGCAAATTGAGGAATTCTAAAATTTTTTCAGATTCATCCCAAAATTGGTTACAGCAGCATGTTGTCGGTAATTGTCTTGATGTCACAGTGACAAAAGAAGTTGATACTTGTCTAACAACCTTCAAAGATCACTGTGTAACCAAAGCAACCATTATTTATCAATCATCATGGCGTTGGCCTCAAAAGATACACGTTTTTCACAAAATATTGTAGTTTATACATGTTTTTCAGAAAATATTGTAGATTATTGTTCGCCGCTTCAGAATCTCGATTGCCCACAATTTCTCTCTCTGGGTCCCTTGACTGTGACTCTAAAAGGCTGTGCCCCCCAATGTGACTTACCCACACCCTCAAGCGTGTTTGTTTTAGTTCATTGGTGGGGCCTATGTTTGTGAACCCAAATTAACACCTCATGGCCCCTATTCACACGAGAAAATGTGCCTGGTCCCATTTTGTAAACCAGCAGTTATTGCACCTACCTTTTTTGTTGAAGAACATGTCCCGCTAATCTACCTAGTCTGTCCGATTGACCTTTGACCTTCGAAATTTCCTCTGCACCAAGATGAAACAAGATATCATTTGACGTCAACCCAATTTTTAATCCTTCAACTTGCAGAATACAAGGATCACCAACAAGATGTACGTTCTGAACAAAGACATGGAAAGATTTTTTCTCAAAGTTCCCTCTGAGGAAGTCCAGCAGGAATGCTTTAAGAGCATCACCTCACAGTCAATTATTTAAAAATGATTTACTTGAAGAATGTTCCACTATAATAATATGCTGTAAGAGGTATCTGCCTTGGGCAATAGCAGAAACATCCAATAGATGTCTTCACGGACTGCATTGCTGGGGTCAAATCCAGCGGGATTCGCTATATTCTAGTAATTGTTGATTCAGATTATATCACTTTTTGTCGAGAAAATGAAATGAGTTTGTTCATGATCATGAGTACAAAATTTTTATTCCGGATTGGATCAATCTAATCAGTAATAGTGTGTGAAAATGTTTTTTTCTATAGCCACTTTTTAGAGTGGATCCCCTGTCCAAGGCCCTGTAACAGAGGCCACTTACGGACAGAGACGGACAGAGTTACAATTGCTGGAATGATATGGGTTGAGTGGTGGGCATGGATAAGCGAGCCAGACTCGCTGGGACTCGAACCCAAGATCTTCAACCCGCGATGCCAACATGTTTAACCATTAGGCCATCGCGCCCACGTTTTGTTATGCATGAGTCACTGATGGATCGAGGCGCGGTCCATCTGTGGGTGATGCTCGACAAATTAAATTTTTGGATTGGAAGGTCTAATTATTGTAAAATCGAAGCTGTTAGCTTACCCTAGAATGAGGCGATATTGCATATGGAGGTTGTGGATATACAGGATGACAACTTGCTTCTCGTACAGATGATGAAACCACAAGATGAGTCAAACTGTAAAAAAATTTTAACTCTAAAAATTAAATTCAACAATGACCACGGTTATTGGTTAATAAATAGTGTGCACATTAAATGCATCCACAATGTTGATTAAATAGATTAGCTATTTGAAGAGAACTTTTCTTAGAACTAGAAGGTATATATATCAGGAAGAATAAGAGGGAAGCAGTGTTTCACATCTATAAATCAGTAGTATCACTATAATCCATGATTGGGTATAATTCAGTTTCAAACACCATCAAACTTAGTACTACGAATAAAGGAAACAAATTTGACAGAGTGTTGGACATGGAGTTGCACACACTATATTATGCACTTACCCGCCAATAGCATCAATAATAAAATTTAATTTATCCTGAAGAACTTCTTCATGTGATGCGGTTAGTTTTCCAGCCTTTACATCTTCATGCTTAATATCAAGTATTGGCCCAATCTTTAAAAGAAGTGTATATTATTTATATAATACATTAGTAATAAATTATCATGTCAAGTCTTTAGTGAACAAAAGAAAAGCCGGCTTAACCATATGGCAAATCACGATCTCATGTGCAGATACCAGTTCTCAGTCAAGGTGGAGATTTTAGCTGGACTGTATTACTTATTTTTCTTGTGCCTTGACATGGTTGGTTGAGGAAGCCATGCCCAATGGTTGCATTAACCACCTTCCACAAAGAGAGTGTTATTCATATATATTCATACCACAGAATTCAGACCTGGATCACAATGACCAGAGATGCAAGCTCGAAGCTCAGAAGATATTCGTTTTTTAAGGTGTCAATACACAGTTGTGTGTTTTTCTTTAGTTTAATTTTACCCTTGTGTCGCGTTGCATTGTTTAAACTTAAAAAAGACGCTACCTACGCAAATGTGTACAGCAGCCTAAGCCATTACAAATTCATCAACAATACTATGGAATAACAGTGTTGATGATTATGAAAACTATGGTAAAACTTAATTCATGAGAAAGAAAACCATTTCAAACTTTCAGACACGTATCTAGTAGGATAAAGCAAAATTATACTTACAATTATAGTAACGTCTGGACGAGTATTTTTTACAATTCCAATCAAATCGTTTAAAGGTTCGTAACTTAAGCAATCAGATGTAGTGAATGGTCCAGCAGCAATAAGAAGACTCAAAGCATCTAAAATTAAGAAAAAGATACATTTCCCAATCAGAAATTTTATTTTGACAAGTATGCGTCAAAAATGGATCAGCGTTTCCGCGTCTAAAACCCTAGAAACCGAAACGAAAAGCTGCAAAAACGAAAAACTAATCGCTGATTGCTTACCTGAGTTTATGGTGATATCTTTATTTATTGTTTCATCGCATTGTGTTGTGTATACTTTTGATCCAATAAGTTTCCGTCCTGTTGGGTTGGTGCCTTCTAATGCAACAATCTAAGTATAGGTTCATCAAGTCAGTTAATTTAACAGTTTGATTTATAAACAACAGTCAAAATAACATCATTTGATTTTGTTCAGAAATCCACACGAACAGATTTGCCCAAAAATAATTTTCTTTTCAACATACTCTTCCCACATTCATATTATCTTTCAATGATACTTGTCACTAGAGATATCCTAATATCAATACAAGTATCAATATAAGCTCTAACCTAGATTTTTAGATATAAAGTAAATAAAGAATACAACTATTTTATATGCAATATAGATTGCAAGCGAAAATCACTTCTAAGTGTTTCTGTTAAAAATTGGTGAAAAATGGCAATTTTGAACCAAGAAAAAATGAAATGGTTTAAATGTCTAGAATCTGACAACACAAGAAATAATTCCTCAATAAACGACAGGCAGAAAGTATTGACGAAAAGAATAAAATACTCTCTTGGTCAAATGGTTAGAAGACAAAAGTATTCACCTGGCCGGGGAACAAAGAAAATTCTTCTAAATGACTCAAATCAACAGGAATCGAACGTCCGCTAGAAATTCCTCTGTCACCTTGCAGGAGAACTGATTGTGAATTCAATCGCCCTACTCCACCGCCAAGATCACAACATATTCTACCAACAATATGGATTGGTACTTGTGAAGGCATTGTACAAGGTGAATAAACATCGATGTCTGCAGAGTTTTGATTTCTTATAGTTTCAGCAGTAGATTCAATCATCTCATCTACGACTAAAAATTCAGAAAAACTGCATTAATGTTTAGAATACCAGTATTAACTTAATAACAACGAGTGTGGCAAAGACCTGGGTGGTATTCATTTTTTTTTTCTTGTGACATTCTATCAGGATTTATTTCTGAAATACTCTCACGTAGAATTTCAGGAGAGTATGCCATACTCTCGTAGAGAAATCCTTACCCCAGGATGATATCAATATAATGGCTACATTTTACTATCCATCAATATATTAGCATATGACGAGCCCATCTGATAACACAGGATTCTAAATAAACTAAGGTATACCCGGTATGGCATGCTATTTTCTGCTTTTGAAATACCGTGTTAATGACGCAATTCCAGGACCTGTATAAGGCATGTTCTAATTAAAATACCACATTCCTAATAAGGAACTCTAGAAGTGGTTGTCTGTTATTTCATGACATTGCAGAAGTCAAATGAGGAATATAGTCCAGTGTGAATAGATCAAAGGCCTTTTTTTATTTGCCAGTATTTGGTGTGAAAATACATCCACATACAAATGTTTTAACACATAACAGGAAAAGTGAAATATATTCACCGTTTACCTAGGAATATCAAACAGCACTAGTCATTGTACAATTTCTATCAAAATTGTGCATTTTTTCCAAACAAAATCAATATTTTCATAATATTTTATGATTCACAGCCCTGCATAAAACCGCGAATGCTGTCCAGAGGCAAAACGCAGGCAGTACGAGGCATTTATCGGACAACGTGTGAGTTATCATATATATCCCAGATTACATTTGCATTTGGTGGCATTATTCGCTTTTATACAGGTCTGGTTATTCATTACCAAGATGTTTAGCTTTGAGGTTCGTTTGCCAACATTAATGCGTATCGATTGTCAAAAATGTCAAAATATTGACATTAGTACTGATCTGGATTTACTTTTAGTTTAAGTAGTGTATGAAGCAAGATTATATTCAGAGACAGTTCCAAATTCTATTGGGCATGATTTTGTATGAACGAATTGCGACACACCTAACTGCGCAACGATTAGCAGTTCATCATATACTTGAGTCATGGCCTCAGCTTTCCACTCCGATGGAATAAAAAATTTATCTAATTGGATATATTGACATGAAATTACCAAATGATATTTCATACAGCTAAGAAAGTATAGTATTGATGGATGGTGGGGTACAAGTGCTACAAAATAGCAAATAACAAGCTCTGAATGACACTTGTTAGTCTGTCAGTAAGTACACAAAGCTTATAAACAATGTGTCAACAAACTCTCCATCGTCTTATCACCAGATATTTTAATTTGTGAAGCACGAGTCGCAAATGGACCATGTCTCGATGACTGGTCCATCAGTGACTCACACTTATTAAGACATTTTAATAAAAATATTCTGATCAAATATTAGGCTTTTATTCGTGGATAACATTTTAAACATCGACACAATAAAATTTTATTGACGGCGTGATTCATCAGTAACTCATACTTAACAAACAAGTTCTAATAAAATTTTCTAATTATTAAATACCATTCCATCATTCGTGAATAAGTCGAGTAAAAGAGACCATTTTGTTTAATAAGTTATATTTGTTTGTTTTATAAGTCATGTCTTGTTTTTAGGATATGACCTAACAAAAGCTTACAAATATACTTATATTATATTCTGCTTATAATTTTGCGGAAAGAGATTATGTTATTTCTGTTCTTAACGAAACAAGTAAATATTATTCTTACCATCCGACAAATCGACCAATTTCTGGAACATATATTTATACGTTTTACTGATATTTCGTTTCTTGTCGACAGCAATAGAAATTTGGCTTCCCATTCCTCGATGATTTTTAATCGATTCATGACTGGGACCGTACGAAACTAAAACATCACCAGAATTACTTCTGCTTGTATACTTTTGTGATGAAGTTGTACTAGAAGATAAGAAAAAGTATAACAGTAGTAATATGTTAGCTACTTGAAAATTGAAGTTTTTCCAAATATTTAGAAGATCATAAAAGGTTTCGTTATATTTGGAATACCGGTAATATGTTAGCTTCTTGAAAATTGAAGTTTTTTCAAATATTCAGAAGATCATAAAAGGTTTTGTTATATTTGGAATACCGGTACTCAGATTTAGGGATGTCTATACTCAAACAATCAAGGTATTCTTCAATTCCTATTAAAACTTATGCCGTTATTGAAATATACTAAAAACGTTATTTTTTAAAAAAGAATTATGATTTCGCTGAGTAATCCGCCGACTGTTATTTAAAGCAGTAATTTTGCTTATATTTTCAGACTGTTATTTAAGCAGTAATTTTGTTTATACTAAAATTTGAATATTAAATATAATATTTTCTCAACATCCCAGACTGACAGAATACAAGCTACTCTACACCCAAAAAATGGGTTTCATTAGAAGAAAAAGCTGAACAATCATCAATACTGCTGTAAAATAGCTTTGAAGCCTTCAGTCTGTCTGAAGATAACAATGTTCTGTCACGCTTCAATATCCCCACTATGAACAGAATTCAGATATTTTTACAAAAAGTGTTATCTTTTAACTTCTCATGAGGAGTTGGCTCACTGTACAATAATGATTTGTCAAATTTTTACCAATGCGTTCAGAATACATTAAAATATTTTGTAACTAACGATCATTCCCAATTTGTTCTTCATTATGTCTGCTACCGATAACTATATTACTTGTTTACCTGGGGGAAAATGTAGATGGTGAAAATGCTGCCGGACTAGCAGTTATACTATATGAATTAGCTGCATTAGGTTTTGATTTTACAGCTGATTTAGGAGTAACATTTGGAGTTCGTTTTTGTCTATTTTGAGCTCTATTTGGAGTTCCATAAGCGTTCAATAAATCATCTTCTTCTGCATCTTCTAATATTGAGTTATCGGCAAATGAAGCGAGATTATCTCCTGTGTATAATGTGAGTGGATTACGCTTTCGATTTGACGCTGGAGTACTACCGTGTTTCGACCGGTTCTTTCCAACAGTTTTCTGAAACGAAGAAAGTTAAGACACATATTAGAACTGAATAGCAGGAAAAACTACTCGGGTTATTACTAAACTACTAGATTATGGAAGTTTTTCTTACAGCTTATACCCATCTTCACAATATTAAAAAGTAAGCATTTTATTGTAAATAACGATTTCTAATAGTGAATGTGTCTTTCTAATCAAAAATCAGTCAATCGGCAATCTTATCATCTTCAATCGCGATCATAATCTATTGAAAATTATATTGAACGACTTGGGATAAAACTTGTTTACATTATGTCTTATTCTATTAACTTAAACCATTTCTGCAAAATAAAAAAGTACCCTAAATAACCCAAGAATAAAATCAATAACCTGTCAAATAAGACTGCCAGAAAGCCCTCTACTCATGACATACGGAGAAAATGGTCAATATTTTTTGATATATCTTCAATTAGAAGATTTTCTTAATTTTTTGTAAACATCAAATTGCATAAAAATGGTTCAAAATCATCAACACTGCTATGAAATAGCAGTGTTTATGGTTTTGAAGCTTTTTTGTCCATCCAAAGAAAATGACAAATATTGACACCTGAAGAAAACAAGATTATGCCACCCTGTGTCAAATACAATTGTAGAAGAATTTCAAAATTAATGTGAAATAGTCATAAAACAGGATACCTACTTCTGTCAGAAGTTTATCAAGATTATCAATATTCAACTTGCAACCATGTGTACTTTGAAAAGCAAGCCATTCATTAACAATCGAATCCGCATCGTAATTGAACAATCTTGAGATTTCGAGCACTGAAATAATGTTTGAACTCTGGATTACAGTATTTCAGATATTGGTCCTATTTCTTATGGTGTAGTATTATATTCATTGAAAACGAGTGCAGGCTTGTAAATTCATTGCCATTTCCGAGATACCAATTTTTTTGTTTTGTTATAGGTAACCTACTGTAATGTATTAGGGTAAAATGGATCACACAAGAAACAAGCATAAAAAAACTCAAGGAATCAATCTTCCTTCATTGGAATAAATATTTTGAAATTTAAATATTCAAGCTTCAGCTTCAAGAGTTTTGAGATTCTCAGTGATAGGAACGAGTTACTTAACCTGGAGTCCCAAATCAAGACAGACAGACAGACGGAATTTATTCACCAAGTTGGAGTTGTACCTAAATTCCAATTTAGAGTCGTGAGTCAAGTTGAATTACTGTACTTTCAAGTCACAAGTCAAGACGAGTCATACATTCATGAGTCGAACGACGAGTCATACATTCATGAGTCGAACTATGAGTCACGAGTAGAATTTCAAGTTTATTCAACAGCAATGACAGATTGATTTGCCCCTTCTCACTTTATAAGTACCCAGCACTTAGCATCATACAATTATTATTGGGTAGATGAGCATGGATTTTATTGCAATTGTGCGCTATATACTTCTCGGGGGCGCGTTTTCTGACTGGCTAAATTTTTATCAAGCCCCGAGTCAAGTCTCATCTGGATTTTGACTAGTCGAGTATGAGTTATTTAGCTAAGAGGACTCGAGTCAATGAGTCAAGTTATGAAAAAGCTGACTCGAGTGCGAATTTCCCAAACATTGCTGTGCGAGATTCTTTAAATTTGTAATCCCGCAAATTTGCAAGCCTGTGAGTGTAGTTAATAGTTCATTTTAACACCTTCTTTGTCAAATTTAGGGCAATACAAATTAATAAATTAATCATTTTACAGAACGTATTCGCAATAAAAAAACATAACCTGCTTAATAAGTAAATTCTGATATTAACGTTAGACATGGACCATGGACACCATTACAGATTACACTTTATTTAATTAACGTTAGAAGATGATAAGCCAAGTTAGAACTGTTCTGTGTTGGTCCACTTACTTTTCTCCAAAGTTCCATCATCTTGAACATTGATGTCGAATATTGACAAACTTTCTTTAACTTCTTCAGCCGTTATTTCTGCCATTTCAACGATGTTGTTGGTAGTGGTAACATAGACAGTTCTGAGTTCAACACGTTCAGTAGACGACTCCTGTTTTTTTCATTCAGTGCCAGAGAATGTCGATTGTCTGCACATTGAGATCGAATAAACCGAGTCGAATCAACCTTTTATAATCAAAGCATTTCTGATTTAGCTCACGCTGAAAAGTTTCCACAAAACCAAGCATACAGCGTACGACGCCCCGCGCTAAAGCAATGGCCAAATGGCGAAAACCAGGCAGTCTAACCAATGGCGGGAAATCAACTGGTAAAACAAGGCGCGACTAAGTACATAAATAGGTTGCCAGATCATGTTGAATTTTTGTGCGACAGGATGAAAGTTTCTGTACTTATGACCAGGTATATAGGGCTTTGCTCACAATAAATCCTTTTATTTAAAGTACGTTCGGCATTGCCTTTGTCACCAAACTTGAAGAGAACCAACACATTCATACATATAGGAAAGGATTCTCGTTATCAATCACAGACTCCAGAACCTCAAGGGGTTCACTGTTGAAGGGTCGCGACGATCGTTAATGGTAAATTAATATTTGCATATTCATATACCTTTCTTACGACACGCAGGAAATGCGTTAGGACTGATCTAAAGCCCGTATCTACGAGGGACACTATGCGCTATCAACACTGGCTTGGTCTGCAACTATTTTTCTAGTCAGAAATTAAAGTTAATAACATTACGCCATACCAAAACTTATGGCAATATTGTCATCAAACAAAGAAACCCTGACTCAGCAGTCCCCAATTTTTTTACTGCGATCTTATCCATGGTTTGGTGACCATCTCACGACCCATGCATTAGTGTAACTGTTACCGTACTTTTTTGTAAATTTCTATTTAGGTGGAGGCTAAAACTTGCAAAGAGAATAAGCGAGAAGAGAATTAATAAATAAACTAGCAGCCACGTGAACCACAATATGCTGGCAATCATTCCCAGGGAATTCGAATCATAGCTTGAAACATATTTCCTGTGCTTAACAACACACTTCATAACCTCCCAACTGGTGATATAAATTCTAAATCAACCACTAGCATAACCTACAAAAAAACTGCACATATAATTCATAAAATTTTAAAATAAAGTAAACAGTTATTACTAGTGAAGCATACAACATTGTTTGCACTGTGCAAGCGAACCAAGCGCAAAAAAAAAATTTACAATAAAATTGTGTATGATTTGCAGTGAAATAGGCATATAAAAATGATTGAAAATGGGTGAAACGATTGCATATATCCCAATAACACAATACAACACTAAAAATCAAAACAAAGGTATCTAGTCTTCGACTTTCACACATTGTTTTAAATAATCTTTAAAAGATATTCTGGCATTCGCTACAAAGTCTTGAAAATCTTTCAAAGGACACAGAGATGTTTTACAGTTTGCAATAATTTGCTCTTCACCATTATATAGCAGCCTTACAAAATAACTTGGTTCTTTAGCATGACCATTATTTTTACGTATTAGCTCAATAATAACATTTCCAGCATACGGTGGCCAGTGGGTGAACTTTATTCCAAGTGCATTAAGAAGAGGGATCATCGTTGTATCGTGACCGGAATATAAATGCATCTTGATGTTCGATTTAAATCCCTCTCCTGTTCTTTCTTCGATG
The DNA here is from genome assembly GCA_963675895.2 of Styela plicata. Classification (NCBI taxonomy): domain Eukaryota; kingdom Metazoa; phylum Chordata; class Ascidiacea; order Stolidobranchia; family Styelidae; genus Styela; species Styela plicata. The sequence continues at coordinate 12,475,186 of OZ023153.1, forward strand.
TTATTCAATAATATGTCCACGAAAGGTCCAATTGCCAACTTCAATGATTTGTCTCTATTGAAAAATAAACATGGTTATATAAAGATTTCGCAAACTAGTAGCAGCAACAGTATATCATATCTCTGGAATTGACGGGTACAATATGTGGTTGGCAGATTGGGTTTTACCATTGCACAAGGTCAGATACCACTGCACTCTACCGCGAGTATGAATGGCATACATTTGCAGATGCTGGACAAAAAACCTAAAAAAATGACCTAAAATAAAAGAAGGACTTCACTAGGATTTATCCAACCCAGGTGAATATATAATAACCAAAGATATCCAATTCAATAAATCATTGCCATTGATTTGGCTGCATTTTTATCGTTTCTACCATTGGAGTCCTCTTCATTTAAAAATATGTAAACATGAACTAGTTTGTCACATTTGTGCTGGTCTGTACACAATACCATGATGATCAAACAGTTATCAATTAAGAAGCTCTGGATCATTTTGGCATGTTTTCACATGCACTTTTCAGTCCTCGGTTGTAGTCCTAGTACTGGGTTGATCTGTTATTTCACCTTCTTGAATTTGTGTTTCTTGAAATATTTTCTTTCAGGATTTCAAGTTTTACTTTCATAAAAGTTATAATTATGAATGCCAATTCATATCCGAATAAATCGTTTAACCAATGAAGCAATTATGTTTTGTATGCTTCAAAAAATACGCAGTGCAAACCAGACAATGTGGAATAATAACTTCTGGCAATAGTCAAAATATGCTAGAAATCGATTAAAACTAAGGAATATAAATAATATGAAAATTTAAACTTCATGATATACTTTCTAACTACATGTTAAGGAAAACTTCAGACTGGTAGGAAGTCTGCTGTTCTTCTACTGGGTGTGTAGAAAACCTACAGCAAAAGGACGCCACAATTAAAAAGAAAATTTACCCAAATAGAATTACACCGAAATACAGCCAAAGCCGTTTACATGAAGTTTAAAATAGTTGTCTCTTCGGATATCTTACAGTGAAAAAGGAACCAATTATTCAAAAGACTTCTAAATATCAATTACAATGTTTTGAATAGCAGTGTTTGTATTATTTATGCCCCAGGGTTACAGGTTTATTTCAGAAATCACCAACCTTTTAAGAAATTTATTTAGTAAGCATGAGCCACAGATGCACATCACCTCAGTGGCACAATCCATCAGCGACGCACACTTAACATGATTGTTCAATAGTTTTCCGACTGGGAAGCTATTTTGTACACAATCAAGAAATTAGTCAAGCATTAGTCCTGTGTCAAAGTCAAGCATGTGACAAAAACCAATGGCGGAACAACTTGGATCTGCATAGACTATAAGGATTCGGTACTAACTTGTGATAACCACTGGAGCGTTTAAATATTTGTGACATCGCACAGATGTAACTTTCCCCTAACTCTGAATGAATCGACCATTGGTTTGAACTTGGGAGGCAATAAAAATGACAGCATGTACAACCATTGGCGGATCCATCAATGACTCAATGTATAAACAAAATTTTTCAGCATAGATAGCAGTGTTGGTGATTTTTATGAATTTCATATTTGCAAATCAAAATTCTAACAGCATCTACGACCGATTTTCAGGTGTATTAAAGGCGAAGTGGTTGATAAGTAAAGTAAAAATAATTTGCATCCAATTATTTGGACATTTTTGTTACCTGACATCTTCAGGGCCAATGAATGCAGAATGCATGATTTGCATTGCACCTTCTTCAGTCTTAAGTTGTAATTCAGGAGTAAGTTTTCTTCCAACAGATGTTTTGCCATGAGCTTTTTCTACAGCAATGTTGTCTCTTATCCATACCAAATCTGCAGATTCCTTGTCAGATATACTCAGAGGCGTTCTAAGCAATTCTTGCTGTGAACAGAGATATAATTTCATTTGCTATGTTTCAATTATAAGTTTTATGCTAAAAATGTCAAATACAGACTGGCAGTCATTCCAGCTACTCTTTGACACCGGAAAATTGCTCTCAGAAGAAAATTGTTCCTCTTTGAAAGTCTGGTAGCAACCACACTGGATCAAAAGGACAATCAATATCATCAATAATACTATGAAATGGTAGTCTTGATGGTTATTAAGCTTTTTTGAATACTGTAACCAAAGACAATGACATTAACATTTTGACACTGGCAACAGCTTTGCAGCCCAAAATTATAAATTCCAAAACAAATTTTTACAGAATATTTTACAAACATAGACAGACTCTTAAGTTTTCTTTTGATAATAAGCAAGAAAATTTGTGACTCAATCAGAATAAATAAAAAAAACATATTTTCCTTAATCTGATAAGTATGGCTCTTCATTTTCTAATACCACCACTTGGTACAATCAAGTTTGATCTACAGATCCCGAAAAATATGTAAATAAAACAACAATACAAGCAAGGAGCAGTTTAAAACAGTCCTGTCTCGCTTGTGATCAATAGTATACATAGTATGAAGAAATTCAGATATTGCCTCATTTTTTCTAAATAAGTTTGCTCAAGGTTTCATAAGCATTGACTGGAGATCTGAAAAGCACCAAGAGCCACTATCATAAAGTCTGAAGTATTAAAATTTCAAGAGAATAAATGTTCGCACAAAACTTGGCATATCTGAATATTAAGAACAGAATTTGTGACTTCTTTACATTAAGAATTCAGTTCAAATCAACTTTTTATGTTTATGACTATGTCTTCATGCACAAGCGAGTGATTTAAACATGACATTTCAACTTACAATCGCTGAAATTCCTGGAAGTTTTTCGGGATGTGACCAAGCCCATCTTGTTAAATGACTCAAATATTCACACGTATAATAGTTTGGATACATGATTTCTTCGTTTGGTGAAGTAACATGAATTTGCAATTCGTTATCTCCAGACTTCCCAGAAAATATTCCTGCAATACAAAAGTAAAATATTTCAATCTCTGTATGTGTTGCGGTTGATATTTTGCTAGTTTGTATATTCAGGGGCATATGCATTGATGTTAGATATTGGTAACTGAAATCGCTAAGGCACAATTCATGAACAACAGAATAAAATTTGTTGTTGGGTTAATCTGACATGCATCATCTTCAAGACAATGAACTTTCATTTAATCAAGTATAAGTCATGAATGGATGTTATGTACATACCCCATAATCTTCATATTATTTCAACGGGGACCCAATAAAAAAATTTTGAGGTGTTTTTGTAAATGTACGATTTGATCAATGGTGTATATCAATACGGAATATAGATCAAAGTACACAAACCGGCTAAAACACATCTCGCTGACATTATTGTCCTTTCAATGTTCGTCGATCTGGTATAAATTTCATTTGAGAGTCTGTTATACGATGGTGACAAAAATCTCTCATCTTCTAAATATCGCTTTTTAAGTTGAAGACCCAGTTTATACATCTGATCTGCTCCAATATGGGTCAACTGCCCAGGCAAACATCCACCTTCCAATCTGCCTCTATGCTTGTACGATTCTTCAAAAGGGCTGTCAGGTAGAACCTCAGTGAGTGTCACCAGCTTGTAAGGGATAAAAGTTTTTGGAGCATGTTCAAGTAAGGTCTTATCATACCGAACTATGGGAACATAGGGTGGTATATGCAATGGTGTCCTTGCTCCATGTCGGAATACAACTTGCACATGAACCAGTTCAAATTCTTTTTGAGCAGCAATTAGATTCTGGCTTTTACATCCGAGAACAGCACAAGAAACAGCAGCAGAAGCACCTAAAGCTATTTTAGCAAGATTCATATTTATCAATATTGACTGAAATATAAAACATTTGTGAGACAATACAGTGAAGTAAAAGAATGTCAATCGTGCTGCGCATATCTGTTTGTCATGGAGCAAGCTATAATAATGCCATATACGAGATGTTTGCTTGACACCTCATCTGCGCAAAATAGTTCACAATACCGGTGCCAACGGCTTCCCCACTATAATGTCCAAACCTCCTACCAGACTTGGATCTATTTTTGCACAAGATGCCGTAGAGTACAATAATGCCCAAACTCCTAATTTTTTTTGCACAAGAGGCCTTAGGTTACGCGATTTCATCCACTCTTCTCTCACGTAGAATAAAAATGTAATCCTATCACATATCCATTAACAAATTTAGTACCTACTTCAGTACATCACCTACGATTACCGGGGCATAGCTCTATCAGATATATATATATAGCTAGAGTGTATTCCTACTTTTGAAACAGACCAAAATTGACCCCTGGGCACCCCACCCTGCTGGCAACTCTATTAAAATTCTAAATCCATGTACTAATACAACTACATAACCACTACACACACAATTCATAAAACTTAAATGAAAGTATAGTTAATATTAGTGAAGCATGTGATATAGTATTAGCACTAAGCAAGTAAATTAATTGCAAACAAAAATTCCTACAATAGAAATGTGTGATTCGCATTGAAATGGGCATATAAAAAATGATGAGAAATTGACAAAATGATTGCATATATCCCAATAACGATCAAATTACAGCACTAAAAATTAAACTACAGGTAGATTACCTAATCAACAAATTATCTATGTATTCAGTCTTCAACTTCCATACATTGTTTTGAATAATCTTTAAAAGATATTCTGGCATTTGCTACATAGTCTTGAAAAACTTTCAAAGGACACAGAGATGTTTTACAGTTGGCGATGATTTGCTCTTCACCATTATATAACAACCTCACAAAATAACTTGGTTCATGACCATGACCATTATTTTTACGTATCAACTCAATAATAACATTTCCAGCATACGGTGGCCAGTGAGTGAACTTTATTCCAAGTGCACTAAGTAGAGGTATTAATGTTGTATCGTGACCAGAAAATAAATGCATCTTGATGTTTGGTTCAAATCCATCTCCTGTTCTTTCTTCTATGTTATTCAACAAAATGTCGACCAAAGGTCCAATCGCCAACTTCAATGACTTGTTCCTGTTGAAAAAATCATCGTTGCATAAATAATAAAACCTTTGCAAATCAGTAAAACAGGTTAGCACAAAAATTAGGTTTCCGAGGTCATCACCCACAGTCAATGAGTGGTAATGTGTTACCATTATCGATCAAAATTTGGCCAAACGTGCCAAAACCTCAAGTATCCCCTAAACATGATACAATAAGGTCTATATGAATAGGACTCTAAACCTTTCTAACATGCTTCCAGACAAACTTTCGGCTCTGGATTATAGCTGACCAATAAAGTGAGTAACCAATAAAACCATAAATGCTTGCCACTGCTTTCACTGTTCATTATTCAGAGGGTATTAAAAAGCAAAAATATTTAATACTTCCAAACTATTGATTCTGACCCTGATTTGATTCTACGTATCCAAAATGAACAGATGTTCATGCAGAGGCTTTATAGTCAAAGCCAATTTATGAAAAAGTGATTTTCATATATCAGCATACGCATCGTGATAATACGTAATTATCAAAATGGAAGTTACTTTTTCTCTCTTTGAATCAAGCCGAATCAATACGCAAATATTGAGGTTGCTATTGATTATTGACCCCACACAGTTTTATAAAGTTTGTATCAGCTTTCATACAAAATACTTTATTGGCTGAGTCATCAACATTAAAAAGCGTACAATTTTATAGGTTAATAGATAAACAAACACCTTTTGAGTTACGTGAAGCACATATCGTGATTTGATGGAACATAAATTATTTAATATATATCTTTAGTTATTAATTTTGATTGATCTAATAGATGGAGTGAAAACCATGCCACCAATCAAGAGGTGTTTGCTTCCTTATAGCTCAGAGACATCCAATCAATAATATTCGAAATAGAATATTCTGCCTAATGTGTTAGGTTCATATTTATATGGGTCATTATGGATGCCAATATGCAGTGAAAATACACAACTTTTGAAATACGGTCATAATGGTAGCCCATGAGCGAATATGCTAAAGATGGTACTTTTTCTTAAAATATGTTAAAACTTATTTCAAACTGGCAGGAAGTCTGATCTTTACTGGACCGCAAAAATATTCCAAGATATACCACTTATATCAAAGTAAAATAAATTCCGTTATTGATTGTCTGACATTAAAAAAAAGTAATAATTCTGGTATTACATATGATTGCATACTTTAAACGTCTCTCAGTAACATTATCCCTCAAAAGGACTTAAAAACCCATATTTTATTTCAAATCATTTAGACATTTTAGTTAACCGATATCTTCAGACCAACAAATGCAGTATGCTACAGATTCTGAATGTTTTTCACTAACATTAGCCCTCAAAAGGACTTTTAAAAACCCATATTTTAATTCAAATCTTTGTCACCTGACATCTTCAGAACCAACAAATGCAGTATGCATGATTTGCATAGCAGCTCTTTCAGTTTTATGTCGTAATTCGGAAGTAAGTTTTCTTCCAACAGATGGTTTGCTGTGAGCTTCCTCCACTGCTATGTTGTCTCTTATCGATACCAAATCTGCTGAATCTTTGTCAGATATACCCAAAGGTGATCGAAGCAATTCTTGCTGTAAACAGAGAATATGATTTTGTTTAGTCCTCTTATAAGTTTTGTACTAAAAATGTCGAATATACAGATTTTTCATCTAAAAAAATATTGGGAAATAGTGATAGTCTTTACAATACAAATATTCAGGTATTCCACAACTCTGATTTAAAGTAATTTTATTTTGCGATAATGATTTCGATGTAAAATGGAAAAATATAATCCAATATCAGGAATTTCATTTTTCTAAAATGTTGAAACATTTTCTATTAATACAGTGAAGAGTGAATATGAAATACGGTATATACTGTTTAAACTGAACTATGAGGACAACCATTACGTCACTTTCATACACATTCAATTCATAGTCCCTTGTTGAGTAGCTGGTAACGAAAAAAAATTTGGATGAAGGTTCAAAATCATCAATACTGCAACAACAGTTTTGACGGTTTTGAAGCTTTCTCGTCCTTCTGAAGAAAATGACGGGAACATTTTGAATAGAAAACGTAATATTCGTCACCATGAGAGCTATTAACATAAAGTATTTAAGTTCAAAATTCCAAGAAAGTAATGTTAACAAAAAACTTGAAACACCGCGAAACAGTCCAGTGACAGAAAACTTGCATTATTACATTCAAATATTAATAATAGATCACATCAAAATATTTACATTATGCCGCTTTCAGTATTCATTATTCAGAGCAATCCATCTTTATGAACAAGGTTCAACTAAAACTTGAAATCACTTTAAAATATATTTCAACTTACAATCGCTGAAATACCAGGAATTTTTTCAGGGTGTGACCAAGCCCATCTTGTTAAATTTCTCAAATATCCACAGGTGTAATAATTTGGATACAAGATTTCGTCATTTGATGAAGTAATATGGATTTGCAATTCATCATCTCCAGACTTCCCAGAAAATATTCCTGTAACACAAAGGTAGACTTTTGGATATATCAGCTAAATGTGGACTTATATACTTTAAAATGAAGCTATTAAATACTTCCGACCAGTGGTTTGTTTTTTTCAGGTGGGTGAATTTTGTGTCTAGAGCTGGGCGGCATCATGCATATTTTGTACCAGCATACCGTCGAGTGCATAAATCTAAATGCGGGCGGATGTAGGTGGTCTAAAGACCTGTTTTTGTCGTTACTTGACACGATAATGCATCAACTTGCAACCATTTTAGGTGATATGTCACGAAATGTCGGTATCACGGCAAACCGACATTACGAACATAACGCGATATTTTAGAAAACTTAATACCGGGTTTTACCGTCCTACTGATATGCCGCCCAGCTCTAGTTGTGTTCTTTTCTTAAGGTAGACAAGAATAGCTTAAAAACCATCAACACTACTATTTCAAAGCAGTAGTGATGGTTTTGAACTTTTTTATACATTTTGCCTACAACCAGACGCACAAATGGAGATATTTAAATCTTCTAGTCACAGATATATGATGAAATATTGCCCATCTGCTAAAGTTTCTTCCGATGAAATTCATTTCCTTCGTGTGTCTGAGTAGTAAAGTAGTGTGCTGGGTATATTTGTATTTCTGAGAAAGAAATATTCTCATTTTGTTGATAAAGATACAGCAAAATATATACATAGATATATATTGTTGTGACCAATTTGACATATTTTACAATAAGATTTACGATTCATGAATGAATTGTAGATGTGTCCAGTCTTGATTAAATTGTATTTTTAATGCATTAGCTGATTAATCATAGATGAGCTGTGAGATGCATCGAAGTTTTTGATAATTCAAAACAAATAATAATCTAGTTCACTAACCGGCTAAAACACATCTTGCTGACATTATTGTCCTTTCGACATTGGTCGATCTGGTATAAATTTCATTCGAGAGTCCGGTATATGATGGTGACAAAAATCTCTCATCGTCCAAGTATCGCTTTTTTAGGTAAAGACCGAGTTGGTACATCTGATCTGCTCCAATATGGGTCAACTGCCCAGGCAAACATCCCCCTTCCAATCTGCCTCTATGCTTGTACGATTCTTCAAAAGGGCTTTTAGGCAGAACTGTAGTGAGTGCTACCAGCTTGTAAGGAATGAATGTTTCTGGAGCATGTTCGAGTAAAGACTTATCATAGCGAACTATGGGAATATAAGGTGGTATATGCAAAGGTGTCCTTGCTCCATGTCGGAATACAACTTGTACATGAATCAGTTCAAATTCCTTTTGAGCAGCAATTAGATTCTGGCTTTTATATCCCAGTGCAGCACATGAAACAGCAGCAGAAGCACCCAATGCTATTTTAGCAAAATTCATGTTTAAGTTATGGCCTAATCAAATGATTAAAACTTATTAATGCACTCTGCTCAGCGGCTCCTAGTCCTACGCTCTGTACTGTATATCGGTACCTACTTACCGAACCAGACTGCACAAGAACAAGAACACACAAGAAGCGCAGACCTAACGCAGGCATTCTCCATTTACGCACTGTCTCTTTTCATATTTTTTATTCTCCATTCGTTGCCTCATAATTACAACACGGACAGACCGCGTGTGTCTCAGACTTTTTCAGACGCATCTTTTTTAGGGTGGGGGCTGATACACAACAACAGTTAGGCACGGACCTTTGTAGCGACTGTGTATCTGTTCTATGTCACAGCCACCATTTAGTTTCTCATGCTACGATGGATACCGCTAACAGCAATAGGCTACTGCAACACGCAATAACGTTTAACCCAAGAAAACGCAATTAGATAATCAGATAACTGATGCAATATTGAAATGTCGAAATGTGGAAGTGACTGTTTTGTAATAGGAATCGACGTCATTCAGCAATATTTTTGTCCAGTATTTGCAGTACAGAGTAATTGGACTGGTTGGACCAGAGTTTTGGACTTGGTATACGGTACTTGTATTGGACATAGATAGCGGTACGGAGTACCAAACAAATAAGAAATATTCCAGTACTGCGGTATGTGGTGTAACGTCCGATCCTTGGGAATTATGGTCATATTTTATTAAGCTTCTCATTAACTAATGTGAAACGCCCAGGTCGAGTCAATTGTGTTATTTTTATTAGGTTTACGCTTTGTTTAAATTCAATGATCCTGTAACCAAAGTTTGTTAGTCTGTTTGTCAGTGTAAATAGTGATGAAAGGGCCCACCGTTAACTATGGTTTATTTTTGTTTTCCCACGATGTTTGTTGACGTTGAGTAGGTATGTTGACGCCCGAGCATTTATATAATTATTTGTGTGATAAATCGCCAGGTTTGATATTGTCGCTGTGTGTTTGTGGTAAGTTAGCGCACGAAAGTGTATTAAACTTTATTCAAGGTTTTGCTCTCTTTCCCGCTTTCCTCGTTGTGTATGCTTTAATTTATTTGTGTTATCGAGGAAAGGAAATAAACTACTTACTATAATACCTCATGCAAACTATGTCGAAAAAAGCTGTTATCACCTCTTAAAGGTTATGGGCTGATATTTAACCTCCAATATATTCTCACGAGTCATGGAGTTGAGTGCAGCAGCCATAATGACCCAAACAAAGCTATTATCCCATCATGAAGATTATGGGCTCAATATACATGGTAAAAACGCAAATATCCCCTCATTAAGATTAGTACCAGACACAAACCCTCCCATTATCCCTTCATGAGTACTCGCCACGTTGAGTTTTAATATTCACAGTGTTTCATTTCCATTATGCGGGAACAAGCAGCCCTGCTGAATGTCAACGGATATTCTAAAAGATGCAGAAAAAACGTCCCAACGGGAACGATTGTACAAACAATGGATATTTCACGCTGAGAGAGAAATTACACACGATTAAGGTCATTTTTCTCCATGGTGTTTTTTCAAATTATTCCCGAACGCTATTCTTGCTTTACATGATTCTATTTCATTTCAGGTACAGCGTTTCATAATTTAGACCAATGTATCCGATCGACATTTGGCTAACATTTTTTCTCATGATGGGACAATTTCTAATTTGACTAAATCATTGATTCTGATGATTTTTAGTTATATGAATCATCCACCTTCTCGCAGTGGCGAATCCAGATATTTTTCGACGGGCCACCACTCGTGCCCTGATGCACTCCCTGGATCCACTAGTGCCTAGTAAAAGTATTCCAAAATCCCTTTCTAGTCTAGAATTTAGATATAATTTTGAAAAATGGTCGTTTTGTTTTTTTAAGTGGCCAGAAATTGAAAAATAAATCATATGCTTCGTTTTTGCTGCATTAGAGGACAGTTTGTTTACCAACATCTACTGGCGCGGGTTTAATAAGTCCGGAATATGCATCAAAATTTAGAATATCTTGGTTATTTTAACATATTCAATGTCAAGTTATTGTACTTTCTCATTTTTATTTGTAGTTCTTTATTTACCTAGTCTTATCTACTTATGGAATTCAGCTATCGTATCGGCTAGATCTGAGCTTGATGAATGAGTGAGCGCGTGATTGACTAGTTATCGGGTTGGTTCTTAGAGACCTTCATTATTTACTGTTCAAATATCACTTATTAAAATGCCCATGCAGAAAATAACCTGTAAATGTAAACCAAGTCTTTATTATCATCCGAATAAAGGGAAATGTTTGAAATATTTTGAGAAATTTTATACACAGCATTCATGTCCCATTCTTTTGTTCTAAGATGACTTGAAAAATGTTCTTCGGATTCGATGAACGTGGGTGGCCTGTCAGCCCTCCGCGGCTTTGGTTCAGATCTCCAGATTGTTCTCATCCCAGAGGGAAAGGGGGCTGTAAAAGTAGAAGAAATATTGAATTATCACTGTGTTTTACTATAGTGGCCTGTCGTTGTCACGTAAAAACTTAAATGAATAAAAAAATTAAAAAAAAGCTTAAATGGAAAAATAAAACAAAAAATTAAAAAAAAAATAGTAAATTCAATGCAAAAAAAAAAACGCCAACCGGCCCATCGTTGTCAACCGTTTTGATTTTTGGATCCAATTTATCTTTTTTTTTCAATTTTATTCTTTTTTTTGAATTATTTTTTTATATTTTTTGCAAAAGAAAGTTGGAAACAAACATTGTTAGCAAGTAGCACAAATGGTACCAACTAAATTATGCCATTTAAATATAGAAATAGATCACCCTCTTCAACCCTTGAAAATCGTACCTTTATTTATTTTTGGGCTGAATTATTGCGAGTTTTTATTTTTTTATTTGTCCATCGTTTTATTTTCTTGATTAGATTAATTGATTGTAGGGCTAGCAGGCGCGCGCGTTTAGTGCCCCACTCATTGCATGAGAATTGAAACATGTCCCTTACACCACTAGCAGTTGGTGACAAGCGCACTTTCATACTATATTTTAGGCATCGCATGTTTGTGGCTGTGCGAATTGATTGATGCGTTCGCTAGTGTTCTATTTACTTGACCTCCTTAATTTTTGCGTTTGTTTTTGGTATAGTATGTGTGTTAGTTACCTTGCAGACTACCTACTTATTATAATGATAATAAAACTGCTGAAAGACACTAACCACTCCCAGAAGATTCTTCATCTGATTCTGATTCGTCTTCTTCGTCATCATCGTCTTCCTCTTCATCACTTTCTTCATCAGAGCCTTCAGATTCTGTCTCCTCAGAACCTTCAGTTTCATCTGAATGAGACTTTGGTTGACTAAGTGCGGATGAAGGCTTTTTCGTCTTTACGGGAGGCTGTATTTCTTCAACTCCAATCATCGTAGGCTCTGCGAACGCTTCTTCCACAAGTGTAGGCGCAACAAGGTCGGCATTGCTAGAAGAAGAAGAACAATTATTTCCAAGTGCCAGATTATTTCGACTTCTTTAATTTTATTTATTAATTGAAAAATTTGACCACCGATTTAACTCATAAAAATGTCATGCGCGTTATTTAAGGTATATTATATTTACTTCAAATACTGAGATGTACAGTTTTACGTGTTATTGTTATCGAATGTTGCGCAAAGTAATGATACAAAATTTGAACACATTCTTGCCTAGACGTCGTTTTATCTTGTTTTATCGAGTCCCAGAATTCAATGTTGCTTTTTGGAACGTATCGTTTTGCGATTTCTTTCCATTGCATTGTCGCCTTTTTGAGTTGTGAGAATGCATTCCAACTGTTGGAGTTACCTTCTTCATCATGTTGCCAACTCGTACCTGGAGTGTCTATGAAGAACAATCAGTTGAATCATTTATTATATGAGTAACTGTTCATTTTGAAATAGAAAATATTATATAGGTCCAGTGTAAATAAAAACTACATTTTTCAATCATTCAACGTAATTTCATGATGAATACATTGACTATATTTGAAACCATGTGAGTAGTTGAGGGGAAGGCAACAGATTTAAAGGCGTGGCGTTTTATAAGTTCAGAGTGGCAAGTTTCAAAGCACCAGGTTTTGTTTGTTGCTCGGTTCTGCTTTTTGTTCGTTTCAAAATCTGATAGAAGAAATCAAGATTGGGATCAGCATCGACTGACTATCAGGTTCGGGAAGTACATCATTTTCTCATTGATGACCTTCAAGTCATATAACGCTGCTCGCTGTAAGCGACCGAAAGTAGGGTGCTTATTGCTCATTTCCCACAACTAAATTTTGGGATGGATGTCTAATGATCTATAAATATACAAAAATATGTTAATCGCATATAAAATCTATTTTTGTCGTGTCTACGTTCGAACTAGATCGAGTTTATTTAATATTTAATTATTTATTTCAACTTCAGTGCACCGACGTGAAATTATATGACATCATAGTTACGCATACTATTGCACTCGAATTCGCATACTTTTTTGAGTCCGAGTTCATAGATAATCACAGAGTTTTCTAGTCGAGTTCGAGAGTACAACTCTGCCTCCGATAAATTTTTGACAGAAATGATAAGGCTTGATTTCTCAGTTTAAAAAATTAATCTAGTAAAAGTCAATAGAATGCACGTTTTTTTTTTTGGAAAAGATTGTGTAGTAATGGTTAATTTGAATGTTTTAATCACATTAAACCGCTTTACAGAGGCCGTTGTCGTCCATTTTCACTCCATGGTTGGTCCTTTTGATGTTCTAGAGTCTAGACACTCCACTGATCGTGGCATCAGAGATAACATCCATATAAATAAAAATTTTGCTGGGTTGAGAGCCCCCAAACACGCATTTTAGTTCTACATTACTGCAAAGATGTGCCATGGGCAAAATAAAATTTGTGATTGGGCAAAAGGCTATGAATTTCGACAATTAGAAGATTATGATTTCAATCATGTAATTTTTACCCATGTAATAATATGTAGCTTAAAAATACTTGTTTGTATAGCATGACTGTGAGAAATGTTACCTCTATTTCGATCGATTATCGACCTTTGTCGAGCTCTGTTGTCCATCTTTTCTACATCTTTCTTTTTTGATTTTCGCAGTGAATGCGACGTTGAAGTACTCACTGATACCGCCCTTCTCTGATTAGTTTCTCTCATATTTCTAAACTGGCAACAGTGACAATGTCTACAGGATTCATCTCTTCGAACGTCCCGATCGTATGGTTCGTTTCTAATGTTGTTGTCGGGATACTGAGTGCGACTATTCAAGTACGGATCTTGTAGAGTGAATTTAATTGAATCTCCAACTTTGTAATCTACTGTTGTTACTTTTGGTCTACCAATAACAATTTCCCGACCTAGTTGATATTCAGGTGGATAAAAGTCAAACTGTCTTTCACGCATGTATGGATCAACTTGACCGAAGAGATGGCGATTTGGCGAATGTGTTGTTCCTCTTACTCTTACATTCCCGCCCCCAAATTCCTGTCGGTAATTCGTATCGGCATAGTTAAATCTGGAGGAGAGCTTGGCATTCCTGGAATAACTTTGCATTGAAAACCTAGGATCGGTGTTTGTGTTTCTATATAAATTCATAGCGTTTGACATATTGCTTGAAGATTCAGAAACTCGTCCCATGTCATTCACGCCGGAGCCCTGTGGAGCTGTAATCGATATTCCCATTGACGGATATGCGGCTTTTTCACCAGTGCCCCTTTTTTCTTTTTGAGTAACTTCCTTAATTTTCTTTGATGTTTTCAGTCCCTCATTCAACCTCGTGCTGAGTGTTTTAAACCTTTCTTGCATTTCAACTTCGACTCGTGTATCTTGTGTTTCGCGCGGAGAAGCAGCTTTCGGCATTTTCTTCTGTATTTTTGTAAATTTCCTCGTCGCAGGGACAGTTTTTGCCTCTCTGCTCTGTTTGAGTCTTTGCTGCGAAAGGGATTTTTGTTCGTTTCTTGTTGTTGTGATGTCTTTACATATAGCTAGAGCTAAAAAGTGAACTTACCTTACCAATTAAACGTGATGTATTGAAAGTCAAATTATCGTGCTCAGACAAAAATATCCTTTTGAGAAAAAGCTTAAAATGCGCCCCTGGTATGACTGACACTTTCAGAGATACATTTATTTTTGAAGTGAATATCGGGTCACGTCATTTCAAATCATATTTATTTACTGGGAAACTTCAATAAATGGCAAATATTTATTGTTGAATTACCGAAATTTTTTACTAACATTGAATTCAAAAGTATCATTCTCAGTCCTAAATCTCCTGAATATCAGTGAATAGTCACCCACATGTTCAAGCATAACAGGACAGAAGTTATTCAAAGTGTATAAAAATGGGCAGAACAAAAAATATTAACCTTGTTCAATTCTTCACAATTATCCATGTAAGCATCCTTCATCCTGTTCACAATACCTGGTTTAATCTCGTCGAATAAGCCTTTGCTGGTAGTGCGAGAACCTCGCTAAAATGGAGCAACGAAGAAAAAAGAATACGAGCAAGAAAATGATCATACTAAAGATAAAATGTAATGTAGAAATATTATAAAATTTCTATGAGGTCGAATTTTCAGCAATTTTTTTAACGTTACTGATGGGCAAAAATTCGCGAAGGCACTATTTTTATTGGCTGGTGAAAATCTACCACCATTTTTAACTTTTCTTTAAATTCGTATTTGATTGCCCGAGATTAATCTCTCTTGATCATGCATATGAACTTTGTATATGTAGTGTTCTACACTCAGTGAACCAACCAATAAAAAGTCTTGCGCTATTGAAGACGAAGAAGAATTGTTGAGTACATTTACTTACCCTACCAGATTTTTTCGTCCGAGTGATTTCCTTCATCACTTTCTTTTTAAATACTGGTACTGTTTTGTATTCTACGGTCTTTCCTCACGGAAAATATTAAAAAAAGACGAACAACTTAATCTGGTTCTAAATTAAAGGTTTATTGTGACGCAACAAACCTCCTGCCTAAAACGGATTCGACTGCGTTGAAAGATTTTTGAACTATAGTTTGTTTGTCAAAAGTGCGAATCTTCACTCCGTTTATTTTGACGTAGTATTACAAAACCATAAGTGGATGTAGGGTGACAAACTGACAAGATTGTAGGCATAGCCTAAGTCTCTGTAAAATATATAAGTTATTTTTGATAGTCAGAGCGTTTTTGGAATTTCAAATAAAGTAGAAAATTAAAGCAAGAACGAATCGAACCATCTCTAGTCAAGCGCTATGAAAGTTTAGGAAAACGGAGAGAATATTGTAAACATAACAACAGAAATGTAGTTTGTAAAACTTGAGCAATTGAGCATGAAATCTTTGTCGGTGCGATCCATCAGTGGCACGAACTTGATAAAGTTTTTAGTGGGGACTTGTCGAAGGACCGTAATGCTGCCTAAAACGCAAAGTTAACGAGCGTACGCAGTGTTGGCAATTCTATTTAAAAGTACCTATTGTACCTAGTTTACCGAGTTCATTTTCAAAGTACTTTTACCTAATTTCAAGAATATACTAGGCATCCGTTCTTTTAAACTTTTTGTTTTATTTAGGTTATAATAATAATAAGGACTCCGGATTAAAACATGACGGGAGTTCTCTTGTATTTGTCTGCATTGTGTGCTGGTAAGTTAATGTTTACAATGAATTATTTCATTATATCATTAATCCGTGAGTCTAAGTGGTTTAGTAAAGTTTTCAACATCTTTTTCCTTTACATGACAGGAAGTGAAATTGTTAAAATTTTTAACATAAAAATAACACAGAGAAAATTAGACAATTTTTGTGCTCTTGAGGAATCAACTAAGAAGTGCCAATTGTAGTCACTTTGAATTTTCGTCAGAAATATCAAAATGCTTTTCTACAGTAATGATGTATATTTCGTTCAATTTTAGCGTTGAGTTCAAACAGCATAACCTCGTTAAAAATTCAGATATTGGATAGAGAGAAAGGTGTTTTTTACTGAAAGTGGTCGTGGTATTTCACTCAAATGTTTTATGATGAAATGAGTCACTGATGGAACTCGCATTCAAAGTGCGATCTCATGCATAATAAATTGATTTCGCGTTTAATTCCCACATTTTTATTCAAAACAGTTTTAAATTCATGCAATTCGATATCATGTTTTGACTGTCACGGGACATCCGTGAGTGACGTGACGTCATCATGTTGGGAAACAGTGAACAGCGAACACGCGAGATTTGTCTCGTTGGTCGAGTGCCCAGGAAGTTGTTCGGTGAGATTTATAGATGTTTCTTAGTATTTACAGATCATTATGAACCGGATTAGGGTCAGAAAATAGGCAAAGAGAATCTGAAATAAACTAAAGAAAATGGGGCAACATGATTTTATGTTGTATTCGAATTCTCGCCTTTGTTCCTAATCAATTTGAAGTAAACAAGTAGTAAATAGCCATGATCGCAACGCGAAGCAAATCTTAAAAAATTGACTTACTTCGTTAAAGAATAATATCGATTACACAATATTACCACCAATTCATCTTGTAAAATCTGTTATAGACCTACAATTTCAAGGGTTTTTAATTTTAATATCATTTAGAAATGATAATACAATGCATTTTGGAACTTAAAAATTGGCAGACATAAAGTATGCGGGAAAATGCTGATGGATCGCGCCGCCAAGATGCGTTTCATTAGCGACTCATGCTTAAAAAACTTAAAAAATTACCATTGGGTATTGAAGAAATTTGAAATATTTCTGAAATTTGGCCGAGCAAAAAATTGAACCTGTACTTTTTACAACATTTCGCTCGCAAAATTCCAGATTCGATACAAATTAGTTTTGGAACAATTTATGGAGAAACGAAATTGCGTTTCAGATAACTGTTCTCAATCACACTTCTATCGGTTTACGCGATTTTACTAGGAGATGTGAACCTGAATGTGAAGATAGTTGTTTCAAAACTCCATTCGGAACCAATCTTTGTAAATACTGTTGCTCGACCGACAGGTAATTTTCAATTATAAATTAGGGAAGAAAGTATCTGAATTTTATCCGGCTTTACATGGGTCACGGGTAGATCTATGTACACCACTGTACAAATTTTGATACAACGACTTAATTTCGTCCTGATTTGATTTTGGGGTCTGTATATGGTTTAGAGGTTAAGGCAAAAATGGGAATTCAACGGTTCATATGTGGTATACTTCTCTATTCGCTAAATTGTGAATTGACTGAAATGTGGCGGACAAAAACTTCATCCTCCTACAATTACTCTCTTTCATTTCCACATTTTCGCTTTCAGGTGTAATGCAGTCGTACCAACTCACACTCCAAAATCTTACGATAATGTCACTCAAGTGTCGAAGGAAAACATGAAACTTTGGTTGATGAAACATTTATCCAAAGCACGACATCATTCAGCTGGGCCATCTATAAAGGTATTTTCCTATTACATTTCCCCGCCAAATTATATGTTCGCAATATGAGAAAACAAATATGCTTAAAAGGCAATCAAAGAAATGCCGATTCATATGTAGTTACACTTGTTTCCTGGTCTTAAAAGCATGCACGACCCGAAATGACCGACACTAAACAGTTGGTTTTTACATGATTACTTCTGGTATCTTCTATGTGCTTTTCCCTTCGTATATTTTAGTAGCTACCTGTCTCGAATTCACTACCCATATCTTTCAATGAACTTTGTTTTGGTTTTTAGTTTCACACCAGGCATGAGTTGACAAAACTTTTTGAAAAATTCACACCAGAGGTTGAAAAACAAGAGATAGATGTTTCTGAAATTCATGAAGAAGATAGAGCACCAGAAAATTTTCGATCAGTATGTTCTTTTTTGTTATTTTTTTATTGCTGTGTCACTGAATGTTTACAATGTAAAAATTTAAAATTCAATTTTTGCAAATGTTCAGTATATAGTTGACTAACCGTACAAGTTTTCTCATAAACTAATGAATATGTTTCAAAACCACTCCGCTGCTGGGGCTACAATATAACCCCTGATTCGTAATAAATAACTATTCTTGATCAGAATTACATTGAACCAGGCTGAATTCAACATTTCCCACGTTTTTCTGATTGAAACCCGTCTGATATGTTGCCGTAATCTATTATATGCCGAATATTTTATTGAAAAATAGGGACACAAAGTGCCAAAATCCTTAGCTTGCGTTTTTACCTTTTGATATAATCTTCCAAATATGAAATATTCATTAATAAAAATAGCTTTCAGTTTATCGGAACTTATTGGTTAGTCGATCTTGGAGTATGAGGGCAAATTGGAGATCTACCCCTGTGCCACTTAAACGACCTTTATTTACTTCCATCTATCATTTTCAGTTTATACGAACAATTACGCGCGGATTTAATATTATTGGAACATCTCCTGGATTGTATTATAAGACTAAGTATGATGAAATTATTGTAGTGATGGCACATTATGACACTGCATCCACTGGCACACCAGGAGTCAACGACAATGGATCGGGTGTTGTGGCGTTATTGGAACTTGCCAGATTGCTAGGAAAAGGTCCCTGTAAAAGGCACGTAATTTATATCGTTGCCTTGCTGCCATGAGTGCTAAGTTCGAGTCACTGATGACCGCTCCGTCGAGTCATGTACTATCTCGTACTGACTCGTGCTTGACAAAATATGGTATATAACACAACGAATAGTGATGGGTTATTTTGTCAAAAAGAATTATAACGATATAAAAAACATACAGAAAATAACATATCCTGTCCTTTGTTTCTTTCTTAACCATTTGCGTGGTTATACACACACACACACACACGCAGTATGAGTTTTGAGCCAAGTATGACGGGCTTCTATTTTTATGTATGTCACACATTATAACATAATACCAACCTTTTTTTTATATTTTTTAGAAATCACACTATTATATTCGTCATTACCGATTTTAAAGAAAACGGAGTATATAGGTTACCAACAGGTGCTGAACCATGTCTTCCACAAGGAGTATTTGTGCACAATGTTGGTTCCTCAAATTTTGTTTGTCATCGACTTTTGCCACATTTGAGAAAATTTAAAGGACAATTGAAGATGGCCATCAACATGGATTCATTGCTAAACGTCGTTGACAGGTTTAGAAATGTTACTGAATTGTTTAGGATATATATATATTATTTTTGGGATACGGCTTTGCCAAATCAAGGCATTTCGTCAATTATGTCAATATAATCTGACCATTACTGTTGAGCTATTTCGGCTACGCGAAACGAACCGTAGAAGTCGATCCCAGCTAACCAAC
The DNA here is from genome assembly GCA_963675895.2 of Styela plicata. NCBI lineage: Eukaryota > Metazoa > Chordata > Ascidiacea > Stolidobranchia > Styelidae > Styela > Styela plicata. The sequence continues at coordinate 12,495,218 of OZ023153.1, forward strand.
TTTGCCAACAACATAGCCCAGTAGCCCATGACTAGATACTTTGAGTAAGTATTTTCTGTTTGGGCTTCACCAGTCGCGAATTTTGAACTAATATTATTGTACATACACAGCATTCTCCAATAAATTTCATTGTCAAGTATGAGTCGCAGATAGACCGAATCAAAAACGCGATAATACACCAGTGACTCTGAATCGAACGAAAATATGTAAACAATAATTTTTCTGACAGTTCCATTTATGTGTTTAGTGCAAAGAGTGACACGTGGCCGGGAGAAATACGCAAAGCTCTGCAATCGTACATACCACACGGTGTAAATTTTTGGAAAGCTATAAAAAGGAGATCGTTCTCACAAGACTGGTGGATGGTCAAATCTTCGACAAGCGCGTTCAGGACAATTTTTAATTCCGAAAGTCCGTCTTCAAGTCTGTTGAATGAAGATTTTTTACATTTCCTACTTGATACATCAGGTAGGCTACATACAGAATCAGAGCACTCTCGTGTGATGTAGTTGAATTTAGGGTGGGGAAATTCAATTCGGTGATTCACACCATCGTTTCGAAGCATGATTGATTCGAATCATTCGTGCACAGACCATAGGCACAAAAATATGCAAAATGGAGAGAAACTTCCATATTTTAACGACAAATACAGCAAAAATATGCTCGATTTTTGTCAAATTTATTCGTGTCCTGATATGAGGGAAGAGGTGTGAACTGAAAATAAATTGCCATATCTCAACAAACTTACGTTGGTGTCAAAACGTGTACGAAAATTCAAAGTCATAGTCACAATTAAAACTCTCACTTGATTTATGCAAGCATGCGGTTGGAATAAGGTCGTGCATTCTATTCTACTATATATTAACTTGTAAAGCAAATATTTTTCAGCAAGAAACACTAGAACCTCGGAAATGCTTGGGTATCTACATGCTGATGACTGTGCTCCGTTTCATGAAGTTACTGAAATGGAATTACCATGCATGACGATCAGCGACACAGGTGAGAATTTTAAACCACATGGAAGCTATATATTTTTACGTTACATACAATGAAATAATACTATGAAAATAGTGAACCATACAATGAAATAATACTATGAAAATAGTGAACATTTGATTGAACTTCAACTTGCTTTCAAAATTCAGGTAAACTACGAGGATACATGAAACGATGCTATCAGCAGGATTGCGATGACATCTCACAAGTTGACGAAGAGAAATTACAGAATCTAGCGAAAGTACGTACAAATTGATAATATCGCCTATATTCCAAAGCATGTAATAATATTTTTGAACATATCAATTTAATATTGTTCATAGGTTACAAGAGCTGTCTGGCACTTCATTCTTGCCTTGAGTGGAACCCAGTGCTATAATGTACAAGAAACCAATGCAGCTGATGGAAATCAAGTCCCACAATGTAACACACCGCTAATTCAGGTATATCAAAATTTTTGCTGGCTGGTAACTGACAGATTAATTGGGTTGTGGTCCCCGAAGGTTATCACGCTGACCTTACGTCACCGTGGTCTTCTATTTTTTCAGGTATTACGTCGATGTCGTTCGTCACGGCTTTCACCGTTTTTCATTATTTTGTTTTAGAAAAAGACAGCTAACAATATATTTGTATCTGCAACATGTGCCAGATCAGGAACAATTTTTGAAATGTGCCCAACTTTGGGGAACGGTGTTTGGGGAATTATAAACGGCGATTCAGCTTGGATTCCAAGAAAAATGAGGCTTGGGAAAGCTCCCTTGTGGTAAGTGGGCAATTCTAATATAATCGTGAAGTAAAATCGCTATCGAGGAAATATATTTAAAAAACTTGTGTATCACCAGTGATAACCAATCTTTATAGGTTATTCATTACAAATTAACACCAAAAGACATTCGCCCAATTACGTAATGATTTCGGTATTTTCCAATATTTTTTTCAAAATAAGTGAAACGTGTTTGACATCTGGCTAACGCAGTCGAATTCTCATGGCGATCGTTCTGCCTTCTGTTAAGCTTTCGTTTTGACGAGGATGTGATATTTTTAAATTCCTTTTATATTTGTAAGTGCCTTGGTTTCAGGTTCCAGGTAGACTTTGGCAAAATTGTCAACGTAACTGCAATAGCGGTGCAAGGAGTCCGTCGCACGGGATATGTTCGGTCATACATGGTTTCATCTAGCAACAATGAACGAGATTGGGCATGGCATATACCGGCTGAAAATCAGTGGGATGACACGGCACGACGAGCCGAGATACGTGGAAGCACTAATGGAAATTCTGTTGAGAAAAGAAGTCTGAACCCTTCAATCAGTGCCAGATTTGTTCGAATTTATCCAAGGTGGTGGCGTAAAAGAATCGTTCTCCGTGCTCAGATGTATGGCTGTGAACCATAGATGAGTGTCGAGGTGTACCATGATATATCATTGGCAGCCTGGTTATGTATATAAAATGACAATACCGAGAGTGAAATGTACTGGCAATAGGACAAATGCTATTTTACAACATTTGTAACGTCATTGTTCATTGTTAAACAAAATACACTTGGGGATCGCGGCAGCAATAAGTATTCTTTTTTATGACTTATGCTCGACAAAAAGCTGCCATTAATAAATTAAAAGCAGACAATATTACTAGTTTTTATGGTTTTCTTTTCCGTTGTCGTTGTCAATGACGTGTGCTTACCTTTCTACGTGTAAAAATAATTATATCTAAAAAATATCAGATGGTAACCGAAAAATGAAATTGAAGCTTTCTGGCACAAAGATTCTCCAATGGTTGCACGTCCAAGGCGCGCGAGAATTTTATAGTTATTTATTAATACAAAATTGGGTAACTGTCCGATTCCTCGAATCTTAAGCGAGCTTGCCATACCTTGACTGTACCTCCAAGGACGCCACTACTGTGGATTAGGCGCCATAATGACGTATGTAACTAACGCAGGTCGCCAATGACTTGAATTTTTCCTCAGATGTCATAAGGTAGGATTTCACTTCATCCTGCGGTGTCCGGTTTGCTCAATCGGTAAAGCGTTGGGAATATCCTCGAGCTACGCATATCTAATCCTCATGACTCAGGTTCGAATCCCGCGAGGGATGATGATTATATGCGAGAGGTTTGCTGGACGCCTCGCCGGTGCACGGGGGTTCACGTAAGGGCTGCTTACAGCTTCCTCCACTCACCAGGTAAATGAGAAATACGATAATCCGAAAACCTTCACACCAATTCGGAAATGATATCTGCACGAGAGGTCGTGATTCGCCATATGGTTAAGCTGTATTCTCCGCTTTTCTTTCCCGCAGGATAAAAATGATATCTCACCCTATCCTATTCTATACGGCTTATAACAATATGGCGAATCACGACTTTTCGAGCAGATACCATTTCTGAGTCGGCGATGAGTTTTTCACCTAACCGTTTACAGATTTTTTGTGCATCGACGTGGTTGGCGGAGAAGGCGTAACCCTCGTTTACGTGAACCACCGTGCTCCGGCGGAGTGTCCAGCAATCCCCTCGCATATTATAATCATCCACACTTGATTCGAAGCCAGGGCGTTAGTAACGTAAGTCGATGTGTTTTCCCAACACTACCGACTGAGCTACGCGTCCCTTTATCAGCCACAGCACGGTAGCCTTTCCGACGCAAAAGTATGTTGACAGCTGTTTTTTTAACAAAGATTTTAGAGATGGCAAAATTTTAGCTGAAAACTTAGTCTAATGATATAATTTGGTCGTGAAACGCAGGAAAAAGGTAAATCACGATAAAAAAGGATATTTTTTGCAATTTTATCATAATTTTTACTGATCATTTATCATAATAAGATTTGACATTGGATGGGGAAGAGTGTTTGGATTCCTCTCGACTTCCCATTTCCGCCGCCAAGAGTTAGAAGTTTTAATCCGTCCCATATTTTACGATAAAGCAATCTATATAGTGGTTACATAATTACTATAGCGCAGTGGTATAGAGCTGTAGGTGCGGGAGGGCCGAGCACCCCTAGCTGTCCGCCGCTCCCTTCCGAAAAGCGAATGCATTATTTCATAACTTGTTTTTATTGCAAATTTCCACAAACATAAGATTTCAAATCCTTTTTTATTCAATATTTGTCTAGCTAGCTTTACAATGTAATTTATACCAATGTTTTCATTGTAATGAAGTCGTTGACATCTGCTGAAAAACTGCACGAATCTTGAATTTATTCCATATTTACAGAACCATCGCGTGGAAGTCCGTGCCTACCAAAAAAAAAACGCAGATAGGCCTATAAATGCATTAAAACGAAAAGAAATCCGATAACATTTCGCGTATAAGATATTTTATTAGAAAGTCTAGCTACAGGCCCTGAAACCTGTTTTTGAGAAATATTACACTGATATACAGCAAAAATGCTTATTTTAGTAAAAATATTTTAATGTGCTTCAAATCGCTGGGAAGACTAATTTCATTGTTTTTTGGTCTATTAATCATCCCATTAATTTATAGTGAAATGAAAAATTCCCGATTCTTCGAATAGCGGCAATCTTTCGTAAAAGCGTTTGTGCATATTTATCTGGCAACTGCATTTGCTATAACTTTTGTTGTTTGTTTGTTTTGTGTTTTTCGGGAAGTTGTGGAGGCCTGTTTCAAGGTTCATGTGGAATTTACCATATTCAGTATTCTATCGGATTTTAAAATGGATTTAAACACAGCGTTGTCAATGGAGGCGATGGAAATGGAGAGAATGAAGCAGAGGAAAAGCTTTCATTCATCATCTGGAGTTACAAATTCACCAAATGGTTTGTTATGTTTAGTAAAAGTTGATAAACAATAATTTTGAGCACAGCCTGACCCCTAATGTGGAAAATATAGCGAAACGGCCCTGCACTCTGCACTGTATATACAAGTAGGCCTAGTTAAGTTATAACTTATTGATTGAAGAAATGCCATGCTGAAATAAAAGGATTTAAGGCGGCTCCCCCCCCCCTAATCTGAGAGTTTACAAAGTGACAGAGATAGAATTGTAAAATCGGTTGTCTCAGCGGAATTTGATGAGTGTACTAGAAGCAAGCACAATTATTTTTCTTTCAAATTTAACAATGTTTTAGTAAAAGTCTATCATCCAAACTGTGGGATGAAAATATTAGATGTAGTCTATAGCGCCACATACTATTGCAACAATTTTCATAGTGTCGTTATCGACATCGTCACCCACGCAGCAAAGTGACACTTTTGGCCAAGCAAGACATTGTGTTAATGCAGAATGCTACATCTTATTATTAATATTATCTATCATCATTGTGGTGTTATGGTTATAATTGTTAAAATCACTGATTGTAGATTTTAAATTTTGGCTCTGGCAGCTGGGGAGGAACATTTTTTACTGGGGAAGTTCATGCTTTCCTCGCTTCATACTGGTTGCTTCTGTAGTTTTCAGTATTTATAGAAACTGTTTTTGTTAAAGTCCGGCAATCACTCTGGGGAAGAAATAACCAGGGTCCCCGGTGATCTCGCTGGTGCGCGGTGGTTCACCTAACTACTGCTTATGGCTTCCTCCACCAACCAGGTCCAAGTACAGGGAAAATGAGGAATATGATAAGCCGAAAATCCTTCACCCCTATTCGAAACTGGTAACTACACGAGAGGTCATGGTTCGCGATATGATTGAGCAGTATTCTCGGCTTTCTTCTCTCGTAGGATAAAAAAAAATGAAAATCCTAATTAATACATGTGCCCTGTGCAGCAAAAACACGAAATGCGTGACTAAGATCATCATCAAATCATTATAAACATATGATATTTCTACGAGCGCTCCAGGAGTCGTAAAACTTCCTCTCACGCGTGACATAACGACTTCTATCGTATGCTAAAATGGCCTCGCTCTACTGCCTCGATCGTAATGGATTGGGCGCTACAGGTAAATTTTATTTTTATTACCACAGGCTAACAGAGCTAAATTCATGGTTCAAAGTTGGCTGGAAATATGAAATTAGTAGTTTGGATGATAAGTAGTTGCCTTCGAGTCACCTCTTGCTTCAAGATTCATTCTTTAGACAACATCAATTGCAAAACTATTAACAATGGCGTGTGACGCACTGCCCGGAATATAACAATTACAGTGGCGGATCCAGGAAGAAATTCTTATGGAGGGCACTTTTTTCAACATACAAACATAGGCTTTCAAATTAAAAAATAAAATGCAGAAATTTTTGTAAAATTTGAATAAAAATTTTCACCTGGGGGGCGAAATATCACGAATTCACAAAATTTGTTAGGGAAAATGAATTGTGCATGAAAATTTTATGAAAATGCAATAAAAACCTCCCTGCCCCCTGGATCCGCTAGTGACCAACAATGAAACTATTTTAATCAGTAACCACCACTATTACGTTTTGTTTGCACAATCATACTTTAACACATAAAAGTAAATTATCAGAGCAGAAACACCAAGATATTATGATATATTTAGACAGTTTTGAGTTGATTGTTAGTTAGCTAATGCTCATCTCAATAACAAGTTAAATTTCGTAAAAAAGTAGTCAAGTCACTATGTAGGCCATGGGGCGTGTTGTGAAAATGCACAATAAAACGTTTTTAAATCCATGCCAGGGAATAAGACTGCACGAAACCCATGGATGTTGTACAGCGAACATGCTTTCGTTGTGAGAGAATTATTTATGACTACACAATGCTGCTATTATGCTAAACATTGTTAAATGGCAGATTTTTTTGCGAAGACCAGTGTTCATCCAACCACTATTTATCACCACCAGTCTACCATTCCCATATTATACGCTATTCCATATAAGCATATCGTTCCCCCCTTCTAAAATATCATTTGGGGGGGGCATGTCCCCCTCCCAGTTACGCCTGTGACCATGGCGTTCAGTTTTGTTTAGGATGATATTCGCTGGTGCTGGTACTACATCTTTCAGTAGCTCTTTGTTTTTAAGTGGCCGTTAGTTAGGTCCTTTTAGACACTGCTTCCTGCCTCAAGAGTGAATTTCAATATAAATAAAAAAAAACTCTAAAATAGCTGATTATCCAGATAAGAATTGCCAAGCATGTTGATACCTAATTAATTTATATTATTTCTGACATCTTTGCTAACAGTAGAAATTTCTGTTGCAGGGACCTCATACACAACGCATTCATCTTCATCGCTGCAACAAGCAGACCTAATATCATTTTCGGACAATCCTCTGACTATTCCAAGCGCAGAATTGGACCTTGCATTCTTTGAAAAGCAAACCACAATTAGCACGTGGACTTCCCAAGGGATTAATTCAGCTCGCAGCAGAAGTGCAAATGACTTTTCACGATACACGCAGACGCAACGGAATCTATTTCAAGCTCAACCAAATCGAGCTGCAACGCTGTCAGAAATGAAGCGTTCTGGTAGCTCAGACAGTTTTCAGCGTTATGTTGATTATTCAGTTTTTAGTGCGACAACAGCAAGTTCAAATTTTAATTTTCCCCAGCAAAGTAGTGGTCAGACAGCTTTACCCCCTAGTCCATTTGATGATAACTTTGTCCCAACAAGAATTTCACCACAAACTGTATACCACCGTCCATACAGCCCTATTCATCAGCATGCCAATACCATGAAAGCCAGTACACCTCCAGCAATCAGTAATACGTCTCAACATTTTCCATACACGACAGCATCATTATTTTCTAGTCCATCGTCTCTCAGTAAATCTTGGGATAAAAAGGCATTTTCAATTGGAACTTCACCATTGACTATGGAGAATAAAGGTTTGTTTTATGTGAATTTTAGGGTTTTTGCTGAATCTTTTCTTGCAGTTTTTGTTAATAAAGCTCTTGTATAATTCGTTTCAGTATTTGATAAATTTTTTCACGCAGCAATGCAGCACGTATATGGGTGATCTTAGTTTATAAGGCTCTAATTCACCATAGAAAAATTTTCTTCGCCATCTACGTGTTTTCAAATAAGTTTCTGTTGGACCAGTAAGATATAATGTCAACCACTGTGTTATACAGACACCTCAATGTCTTTGGTCAGGAGGAAATTTAATTTGAAAATTTGACAAGGAGTTCGAAATGCATTTTACTGCCTGGAACTGATAAATTTGTTCATGAGGCTTCAAAATTATTAAAAACTGCTACGCAATAGCAGCATTTATAATTATAAAGAAAAAGCAATAGTACCTTTCCAATTTGTTTGATTCGTATCATATGAAAGGAGAGAACACATGATTTGAATTACCGTATTCGGTTCATTTCATAATTTATCAAGTATTATTAAACCATTATATACTTTTCATTTCTTCTTCAAACCAGACACCGAGCAAGACAAGGAATCAAAAGCAAAAGCTGATGAAATAAATGACATCTTTCAAAGATGGTTGGATGACAGCTGGAATGACACTGATGTTGTGCATGACAATTTCAATGAAGGAAGTATCAAATCAGAGTCCAGTTCTTCACCAATAAGTGACTGGAAAGAGTGGGACCCACTCCATACTTCGTCAGGTAATTATTTTTATGAATGTCCTACCTTTCAAAAATCCCAGATACGTGCATGATTATGAATGTCTTGTTTAGTATTCATTTTCTATTTAATTTGAAACTTAGATTTATTTTGCATTAGATTTGTGTCAACATAACAAATTTGATATTTAAAATGCATATTGAGCCGGTATCGAAAAATAATGCCTTTGATGAATTTGTGTCTAAATCACTAATTATAATTGCTTTCAAACTAAACTGTCGAGATATCCCTAGGTATAGAATATATTTTTTGGTGTGTATTGAACTTTATCTTGGGTTGGTACCTATTTGTTTTCCTTTAGGGCTGTCCAAAATATTCAATTTGATTCAGAAATTATTCGATTCCATTGCGGCTACCATTTCAACTCGACAAAGTGATAATTTCGCATTTTTTTCAAAAAATAAATGTTATTTTCACATAAATTTATAAGATGATAAAAAGATGTCTGTGTTAGTTTTTTATATTATTATTATTTAGGACGATATTCGAATATTGGATTCTGAAATCAAAAAATGTTTGATATTGGACGCTGTTACTTTCCTGATAACTCCCGATAATAAAATAATTTATTTATTTTAACAAAGGTGTCAAAATAAACTGTGTTCATAAGAATCTTGCAATTCTCACGCTCAGCAATTCTTATAAGGACATCAATCATACCTCAATCTTGAATATTCATTTAGAGTTTCTGCAATGAATTTTCTTGCTCTAGTTATAATTTTTATTTATCTCTTTTAATAGCGACAAGTAATCTTGAATCTTCGAATGATACTGATGGTGCAGCCAAACAACAAGTAATAGAACCAGTGAAAATCAGTACTTTTGAGGAAGACAGAACTGTAAGTACTGTATTAATTTACTTATAATAATTTAAAAGCATCCGTCTCAAGTCTGAAAAGTTACAAAACAGTTGGAGATCGAAAAAAACAGCTCCAAATTGAAAAAAAAAACATTAGGAAACTGCATTTGATAATGTAGACTGATTCTAGTGCTATAGATAGGGATGGACGATTCAGAATTCCAGATTAGTAAAATCGAATACAGAATACTGAATTCTATTCTGAAATATCATCATTCAACATTCAATTTTGCGACAAAATGGCAAACAGGCTATTCAAAAAAGTTATCGACGAGATCTACTTACCCACTTTGCAGTGTATGACATCGCACATACGCGAACACGTCATTAATGTGATTAATCTGTTGTCATTGTATGAAAATATGATCAAGTTACCGATGCTTCTGTGTTGAGTTACGTTCTTTAGCAATCACAAATGTTCGGCAAAGGAGAATTTGCAATTAAATCAGATATACATTTTGGATTTGAATACTTTAAGATACGATCCACTCGGATTTTCCCTTGCCTCAACTGTTGGACTAAATAATGTTTATAAAAGATTTTGTAAAAGCTTGAAAATTTGATACTTTGAAGAGGTTCTTTAAGATTCTTTGCTAGTGAATTTGAATTAAATTCCCATTAAATTTTTTTTTTTCTTGTACAGTGTAGTGTTGCCATATTACGATACTTTGTGACTAATTTCCTCTGTGTCTTTGACTATCAATTTATATTTGATAGAATGAATACGTCTTCAGTACCAGTACACAGAGAGAATTTGAAATCTGAGCCAATGTTCCAATAATTCAAAATCATTTTAATCAACATTATTATTCTATATTAGACATGTATGTTCAGCTTTTTATCAGCAAAATATTGCTTTGTATTTATTCATTGTATTGGTTTTGAATACGATTCCTGAAATTAAAACCAGTTTTAATTCAAGGTATTTACAAACCCCTTTTGTTAAATAATATAGCATGACTGGGTGGCAGTTTTTGTTCGGGTGTCTGAAATATTCATGTCATTTTTTTGTTATAGCCACTTCTTGGAGTGGATCACCTTCAGATTACCGAAAAAGCTTCAAACCATCAGCGCTGCTATTTCATACCAGCACTGATGATTGTGAAGCTTTTTCTACAGCTTTGTATCTTCCAGCAAAAGATTTATTGTAAGATATTGCCCATTGGCTGAATTTTCTTTTGGTGAAACTCTGTTTCGGGTGTCTGAGTAGCTGATATTCTGCCAGCCTGGAGCATGTATGAAAATACTGATATACAAAATGCACAAAATATATACATGATTACAAATATGCAAAGGTATGGTTTTTCTATGGTTTCATAGTGACTGACCAGCTTCAATATAAACAATGACATTGCTACTCAGATTATCTAATTTAAATTCTTTCCATTTACAGCGAAGTCTTTCCCAGCCGCTGTACGAGTCACTAGACACTCTGAACGACACTTCAAGGGAGCAGTTCTTGAATTCAATGGTGCAACTTCACTCCACATTTCCCTGCAATGATCCGTTATCCAACCCTGGCTATCTTGTGAGTCCGATGATGCCTAAATGGCAAAATACAGGAAATGACGAGAAGGATTCTAACTCTATTAAAGTTTTGATCACTACGGAAGGATTAACAGAACCTGTTGTCTTTACTTGCAACAGTAAGTAACTACTGAATTGTCAATCATTAACCGTACGAGGATTCGGTGTGAAAAGCACTGTCTGTTGCCCATGTTATGCTGCAGTTGGGATAGGCAATTCGATTCAGTGATTCGAATCGATATGAAGCACAATTCATTCGAACCAATCGCGAATCATTCATATAAACAAACACTTGCTGAATAAACTAGAATTTTCTTTTTTATCAACAAAATGCAATCGATTTTGGTCAAATTGGACCAAAATTAGTTACATTTTTTTGTTAAAATGTGAAAATTGGTACTCTCAGACAAGTAGTGTCAATTGAAAATACACTATAAACTATAATATTCTCATTTTCACAATGGAAACGAGTTGTAATAGCAATAATGGGACATTTGTTCTTTACATGGAATTAGTGATTCGCTCGGATTCGAAAAAATTATTTGAATCAGTTTCTAATTGCGAATGAGTTGGTTGTGCCCACCCCTGGCCGTCAGGTACCAAAAACCGATTGCTGTTCAAAATAGCAAACTGAACAAACTATCGATACCCACTTTGTTTGTTTATTTTTCTATTTCGAATAAAAGCCAATAAATTGAAATAGCCT